>OZ018399.1:29528381-29584131 GCA_963969525.1 Ontholestes murinus
ACGAATTTTAAATTAGGTGGTAATTTAATACCTTTAATATTATGTGACGATCCGATATACGACGAGAGCCAGAAAATATATAATGTGGTTATATTGTTGGCGCCTCTGCATCTCGTCTCGTCGTTAAATCGGCGAAGCGGCTTCGCTGGGGATCACGGGACAGAGACGTTGAGTATCTACGAATCGCCCGTTCGCGCGCGAGTTTTGGTTGATCAACTATCGATTGACTTTTTAAAAAGTAACTTTTTATTTCAGGAGCGTTGAATGAGAAATAATTCATGCGACAAATGCGACTAACAGATTTATTACTGACTTTGTTACAATTGTGGGATGTATTTATAACCTAAGAGTTGATGACTCCGGAATTCCACGCAGATAGAGAACTGCACGTGTGTGGCCTTGGGAATCCGCCTTAACTCCTCCCTGGCGAAGTTCGAGCATGTAGGTTATCAGGAATGCGAGATTAAATGATGATGTTTTCCATTTTCGGGGTTCCTAGAGTTTTCTTTTTGTTTAGACGTAATTTCATGAAAATTCGGTAGATTAGAAAGGTTAATATTATGGTCACAATTATATATAGGATTATTGTCCAAACGCTAAGTTTATGTGTAATCACCGGCTCACTTATCATTTTATTTAATTCATACTTTTGTAAATCTAGTCCATGTTGAATATTATTAATTTCGCCCAAGTTAATTGCTTCTAGTTTCAATGGTTTGACGTTGAATTGTTTATTTAATTTTTGTTGATATTCGAAATTCAGTTTAGGGAGTTCAACTGCTTTGAAATTCGTTTTTGTGGTTTGATATGATTTAATTTTTGTTTTTCCAATACTAATTTCACATGATGTGTTTAATTCTAATAAGTACGTTCCTTTTAATAAAATGTTATCTTTATGTTTTTCGCATTTTCTCGTTGCAAGTTTTTCGTTTGGAATTACTAATATCCATTTGTTATCTTCTAAATTTTGAATTTTCATAGTTTTGATGTTTGTTAGAATTTGATGACAATTGCTGGTATTTTTGGCGAGGCTTATCATTTGGATTTCGCATGGAGAATTGGTGTTTATTTCTTCATAATTATTGGGTTTGTAACACAAAAATTCTTCAGAGCGGGTTTCTTTACATGGATCGTTGGAATGCAAGTACGAATGCTCGTTAATGAGAAGATATTTGGATTGAGGAAATATCGTTTTAAATTCATTGTTGGATGGTGTAGGCAAGGGGTAAAGATGGAAATAGTTGTAGGTTTCTGGCTCCACGATTGGGATTTGGATTATAAATGCGATTTGATTTCCTTTAATATAACTTTTAATTTTTGAGAGTTTTTCAAATTGCAGTATATTTTCTAATTTCGGTTCAAATGGCAATTTATTGTTGTTGATCTGTTTATTTATTAATTCCAATTCTTCTAGAAGTTCTTTAGGTTCCACTATTGAGTTATGGATAACATTCAATTTTGAAAAGGTGATCATGATTTCTAATTTTTCAAATATATTGTGTATTAATTGTAGTGATGTAATGATTTGGGATAATATTGTGTTAAATAGGTAAAATTCATACATATTTGTATTTTCTAAGTTTTTCGTTTTTATAGCTTGTTCCATTTGCAAAATACGATCTTCTAGTTTGTTTTGGTTATGTGCTAATTTTTGTGTGGTAGAATTAAAGTTTTCAATTGTCGAATGCAAGATTGAAATTTGATCTTTAATTATGGTTTTTATTTTACCTTCATTTTTTATTACGGTAGATATTGCAGTATCATACTTTTCAGCATCATTGTGATCAAGATTCCCAGTCAGGATTTTGATAATTGATCCTAGACCATCAATTAAACCTCGTTTTGTTCTTTTATTATTAGGATTAATTTGGTTTATTTCTTGAATTATTAACGTTTCTATATTAGTGATTACATTATATGAGTTATAGAGTTCTCTTTTATGCTCTGGTGAATTTTCTATTGTAGTTTTGAGTCGACGAAATTGTTTTTGGAGCGATTGGAATTCTATAATTATGTTGGTTATATCAAAGGCTTGTATGAATGACCAATGATTTATGACATTTTGGGCGGAGCCTAACTTTAACGGTAACAGTCCTGGGTTGTCGTTTAAGTCATGAATTCTTAATGTTATTGTTTCGAAGTAGAATGAACAGAATCTGTAACAAACGGGGCTTTTAATTCCTTCATATGTATTGTTTCAATTTTATTGTTTGATTTATTTTGTATTTTTACTTTATTATTTTCTAAAATTTCAGTGATTTTATAAGGACCTGTAAATTTGTTTTCCTTTTTATTTCGCCTATTTCTTGTTTTAAATACGGTTTGGCCTATAGTAAATTGGTATTGGTCGGGACCTTTAATATTGCGTTTATTAATTACCTTCTTTTTTGATTCTTCTAATTTATCTGTCAGATCTTTATATATGTGTTCAATTTTATCTTTATGGTTTGCAACGTAGTCGGAGTAAAATTCGGTATTGATTAGGTTGGAGGGGTCACGGGTATTGGTGTGCCCAAGTGTAAGTTCTAAGGGCGTAAAATTTGTTGATGAATGTATGGAGTTATTGTATGCAATTATTGCATATTTCATTAATATTTCAATGTTACTATTTTTGTGAGTTTGTCTTAAAATTCTTAGGTGTTCAATAAGTGAAGAGTGAAATCGTTCAACGGGTGCATTCGATTCATGATGAAGTGGGGTCGTGAAATGTAATCTAATTTTGTGTAAATTTAAAAGTTCTTTAACAGTTTCGTTTTTGAATTCCGAACCATTGTCCATTGTGATTTTTTCGGGTATTCCGTAATACGAGAAATAGTTAATTAGTGCGTTACAAATTTGTATTCCAGTTTTACCTTGAATAGGGATGGCTTGTCCTAGTTTTGAAAAGCAATCAATTATCGTTAAAAAGTCTTGTTTATCAAATCTAAATATGTCGATGTGTAAATTTTGGAAAGGTTTACTGGCTGTTTCGGTTAAAACTATTGGGACGTATGGGGGTTTCCGGGAATATTTTGAAATTTGACATGTATTGCAATTATTGATAAAATTTGTTATATCGTTTTTCATAGATGGCCAATAATAATTTCTTTTGAGTTTCTCGAGTGTTTCGTTGATTCCACGATGATTAGATTTTCCTTCGTGTTGGAATTTGATTAGCATTACTCTCTCTTCTTCGTCTTTGATTGAATTTACTAGTTTTGTGCATTTAATTAATTTTAACCCTTTTTCATAAAAATGTTCTAAATAGGTTTCGTTAAAATATGAATACATCGAATCATCATAGAAGTATAAATAAAATGTTTGTCCGTCCGTTGTGTAATTTTTTAGTAATTCGAGAATTAAACTTTTATTTGATGTTGGTATTTTGACATGAAGAATTTTAAGGTGTCCAAAATTCTCTTTAGTAGTTTGTAATTTATTGTGTGGATTTTTAGTTATTAAAATTTGATTGGGTTTATTATTAATAATCTCGTCTAAAATTGAAATTCCTTCATTTAAACTAGTATCGTTACTAACTGAATGAGGAGTGGATTGGAGAGATGGTTGGTGGATGTCTTTTATGTTCGTTGCTGGTTTGATTAAAACGTCTTGTAAAATTTTAACAGGTGGATTTGATTGATTTGTCTGGGGGTCGTCTTGTATTGGGTTTTCTGCTAATTGTCGTACGTATTCTAGTATTTCTTGATTAATTTCACCGGGATTATTGATTGTGCTTTCAGTTTCGAGTGCATTTAAGCTAATTCTAGAAAGAGCATCAGCTATTGTATTCTGTTTTCCTTTTTTAAATATTATTTCGTAATCAAATTCTTCGAGTTTAAGTCTCCAGCGTATTAGTTTACTATTGGGTTCTTTTAAATTAAACAACCAGGTTAATGGTCTATGATCGGTGTAAATTTGGAATTTCCTTCCGAAAATATAGGGTCGAAAATATTTACATGCCCATACTATAGCTAACAGTTCTTTTTCTATGGTCGAATATCGTGATTCGCTTTCGTTAAGGGTTCGAGAGGCGTATGCTATTGGTTTGTCATTGGGAATGCATCCTTGGGATAACACTGCCCCGATAGCGAAATTGCTAGCGTCGGTTGTTAATATAAAAGGTTTTTCAAAATCGGGATATTGCAGAATTGGTGGGTTACTAAGAATTTGTTTACAGTGTTCGAAAGCGGCTATAAATTCTGGGGTATGTGAAACATTTGAATCTTTTTTTAAACATTTTGTCATCGGTTTAGTAATTTTAGCGAAGTTTTTTATGAAGCGTCTGTAATAGCCTACAAGTACGAGAAACGATTTTATTTCTTTTTGCGTCTTAGGTATTGCGAAATTTTTTATAGCGGAAACTTTGTCAGGGTTTGGTTTTACACCGTCCGGGGTTATAATATGTCCTAAATATTGAACTTCTTTGCTCAAAAATTCTGATTTGTCCAATTGTACTTTAAAATTTGATTGTCGAAGTCTTATGAAAATTTGTCTTAATCGCGAAATGTGTTCTTGAAGAGATGTGCTAAAAATAACAATGTCATCGAGGTAAACTAAGCAAATTTCATTTTGTAGTCCGCGTAATATATTGTCCATGGTACGTTGAAATGTACTGGGTGCATTTTTTAGTCCGAAGGGCATTCTTCGAAATTCGTAGTGTCCATTTTCTGTCGTTTTTTGAATATCGTCTGGGTTCATTTCTATTTGGTGAAAGCCGTTTGCAAGGTCTAAAGTTGTGAAATATTGGCTTTTACCTAGTTTGTCAAGAATGTCAGTGATGTTCGGGAGAGGGTACTTGTCGTCAATTGTACGTTCGTTTAATTTCCTGTAGTCAATAACTAGTCGCCATTTTTTCTTGCCTGATGCGTCGAGTTTTTTTGGTACTATCCAGATAGGACTGGACCAAGGTGATGTCGAATCTTGAATAATTTTCTGATCTAGCATTTTTGAAATTTGATTTTTAACTTCAGATTTGTGTATTTCTGGGTACCTGTAGCTTTTAGTATAAATTGGGGTTTCATTTTTTAAATTGATTTTGTGTTGAATTTGATTCGTAAATGTTAATGGGATTTTATCTGAATAAAATATATCTCTAAATTCAAAACATAATTTCCTAATCGCGTCACGTTCTTCTGTGTTGCAATGGTTTAATCGTAAATTTTTTAGGTTTGATTTTAAAATATTATCGTAATTAGTACCGAAAGGCGTTTCATCGGTCTCCATTTTTTCTATGAAATTAACGTCACATATGTCTAATTTTTCGATTTCAAAAGGTGCATTTATTTTTATTTTTATTGCGTTTTCTCCTGAATTTGTGATCGTGGTGATTGCAAGGTAATTTTTGACATTTACCAATGCTTTTGGCATTTCTGTTTTTATACCAAAATTTGTGTAATTTAAAATTCCGATACCATTATCTAACTCTACTGGCAGTTGTATAACCTGTTGTGTGCGAGGTGGAATAATTAGAAAACTTTCATTAAATTGATTTGTTTTATTGGTTAGTTTAGAATTTTCGTAAATTATTGGGATTTCGACACTGGGTGTGGTTAATTTTCTTGTTTGTATGTTTATATTGGCCCCTAATTGATTTAAAAGGTCTACACCGATAAGTCCGTCGTAATTTGGAGAAAAGTCGAATAAGTAAAATTTATGATAGCTATTAGTTTGAAACGGGGTAAAAACTGGAATTATTGCAACTTCATTATGTTCTGTCATTGCGTGTGCGGTTTCGATTTGAAATGATTCATTCGAAATAAAATCTTCATAAAATGTGTGGGCAAGTTGAGGGTTTATTAAACTTCTGGTACTTCCAGTATCTATTAGGAATTTTGCGTTTAGTTCGGGGACATTAATATATGGTAGTTTTGCATGAATGTTATTAATAGTAATTATGTTTGTTTCTGATCCGGGCAAGGTAGGTGAAAATTTTGATCTTGGTTTTCTACGTAACCTTCGTTATTAATATAATTGTACGACTGATTATTTACGTCAAAGTATTGATCATGATTAATATGTTCGTTGTTGTAAAATTCATACTCAGGATCATTAGGATAATAATTATTGGTCGGTTCGAAAAATTGGTCGTTTGGTGTTTCATAATTGGTCTCGTATTGATACGAATTAGGATCAAGGTCATTTATCTGATGGGTAAATAACTCTTCCGGGATAAATGTAGGTTTCGGTCTAAGTGTGGCGTATCCTGATGTTGTGTCCATTGGCTCAGGGGCAAATTTACGTTGAGAATTATTCCTGGTTATTGAACTTAATTTAGGATTAAATGGAAATGTTTTTTGGTTGCCAAATTTATTATTTGAGTTATTCGGGAATTGATTAAAATTCGGTTTGTTAAATTGATTTAACTGAGGCTGGGCATTTATTGCGGGACGCGGAATAAACGTTGCATTTGAAAACGGTCTCTGTTGAAAATTAAACATAGGTGGTCTAGCAAAATTTGGTCGTTGAGAAAAATTGGCTTGTTGAGCAAAATTAGGTTGTTGAGAGAAATTCGGTTGTGAATATCTTGGGGGGTAAAAGTTTGGTTTTTGTGCAAAATTGTTCGGTTTGGGTGGATGTCGTGTAAAATTTGGATTTACAGAAGGTTGTGGTCTATATGTGGGTTGTCGGAAATTCGGATTCTGTCCGTTGTTAATGTATTTGAAATTTTCTTCTTGCGTTACGTATGCTAATGCTTGTTCGATCGAGTTCGGATTTCTAAGTCTTACTACTAATTGCATATGGTATGGCAATCCGTTTATAAATGTTTTAAGCGCAAAATCGTCGTAATGACGAATCTTAATTAATTTTTCATTAGGGTCTTGAATAGTGGTATTTAATTTAGCAAACAACAAACTTCTAGCGTCTTGAATTCTCATTCCGAACTGAATTGGTGTTTCATTTTTGTATGGTTTAATTGAGATCAAATCCTGAATTAGGCAATCTGTACCTCTCTGATCCGAAAATGTTTGATTCAATGCATCTTTAATTAATTGCCACGTGTTTAATTCGGTTCTAGTGCCGATTAAATCAGCAGCACGATCGCGTAATTTACTTAGAATCGTATCAAGCAAACAGATATTAATGCGGTCATTTACATTATTTACGTTTTGAAATGCTTGCAAAAAATGTTCGCAAGAATTTATGAATCTATTAAGTTGTTTTGGGTTTCCATCAAACGTAGGAATGTTATCTGCTTGATAACGCATTAGTGGGACGTTTAGAGCCATTTCGGGAATATTTAAATTATCTTGTTCAACTATATCTAAGTGAATATCGTTCAATTGTTCGATTATATTTTCGAATTCGTTCATAAGTTATAGAGTTTTTTATTATTTAGCTTATATTAATTAATTATTATTTTTCGCGTATTAAAGAAAATCAAACAGTGTAGGAGTGTGATTGAAAGCGGATAATTAATTGGAAACTTACATTAGGGTTAGAGCGTACTTCTGCATTCTTTGTCGTGGTTTTCTTAATTCTATTGCCTATAGAATCCAGCGATATGTGGTTTCCAGGTCTTCTTAATCTATGGGTTCCGGAGAATCGTCGATTTGGGACTTTCCTCTAGATGCTCCCCTCGATAGTCGATGTCTTCCTTCGGGTCTGCAGGTGCTTCCGGCGATGTGTGTCCGTTTGAAGTTTTCTGCGTCTCCGATGTTTTGTTGTGGATCGTTTGTCGAATTAACCGATTATCGGACCGGGTCAAAGCGATTTTTGTCTTTTTCACCGTTCGACGGATCCTACCGACTGCGCCAGTTTTGGTTGATCAACTATCGATTTACTTTTTAAAAAGTCAATCGATAGTTGATCAACCAAAACTCGCGCAGCGTTCCCCAACTGCAGGATACGGTCGGCCCGGATACGCGCGCGTTCCTCCCCACCCGAGCAAGTGTAATAGTGGGAAGTAAAGGCGTGGGGCCGCGGATACTTAAGCAAAGGCGAGAGCATGAAAAGGCAGAGAGCTCCGGGAGCTCTACTAGAGTCAACTTCGACACTCCGACGCGACCGCGATTACCGAGCGAGGATTTGCATTAAGGACAACTTCAGTTTCTGGAGACTGCAAATCAGACGCTAAACCGACACTCTGACGCGACCGCGATTACCGAGCGTGGATTTGCATTAAGGACAACTCCAGTTTCTGGGGACTTTGCAAATCGGACGCTAAACCGACACTCTGACGCGACCGCGATTACCGAGCGTGGATTTGCATTAAGGACAACTCCAGTTTCTGGGGACTTTGCAAATCGGACGCTAAACCGACACTGCGACGCTACCGCGTATTACCGAAATAATTATCCGGGACTGAACCGAACGACACATAATTAAAGGATTGACGTAAATTGAAATATTCTGTCTCGTTAATAGGTCCAGAGCTGACTTGCCATCAGAGCCCACCCGTCCCGGAAGGCAGACACAACAGAGACCCGAGGTCATTTAGAATACTTCTTTTGTTACAATAATATTTTAGTTACCTTTTTCTTATGTAAATACTGTATATAATAATAAACAAATTAATTATGGTTGTTTGGCTTTATTGGGTTAATTTTATCAGTTACCGTCGACTCAAAATTGAATAAAGAAAATATATTAACTAACAATAAAAATAAATAAACGAACCCGGACCTACCCAAGGAGAAATAACTGTACTTTTTCCCACACATTGAACAATTGATAATTGATCAGTGGGTGGAGGCGTTACATGGCGCCCGAGCAGGGACTTGTTTAAATTTAAAAAAATATAAAGTGATAAAATTTATGAATTCAACAACCCAGTAAACCGACAATAATTAAATTAACAGCGGAAACTTATTCAAAATAATAATCAATTTATAAAATGACGTCGACTAGCAAAGACGTCGAAGCGACTTCCGAGCAATACGAGGAAGGTACTGTATCTTGGGTATACCAGAAGAAAAAAACGGAATTAGTTAATCTCGCGGCCAGGCTACGTGTCGACGCAGGGGGAACCGTGCAAGAATTAAGAGATCGGGAGAGGGTCAGCTGGAGGCTGAAATGGCAGAAGAAGGTACCGAAAAATCCGCCCACGGAGGAGACGAGATAATAGAGGCGAAAAAGGAAGACGCAAAGCTACCCCTACAAATACAGCCAGTACCCACGCCTCAAGCACCGGTAGCAGCCCTGATATGTGATACCGTCAGGAAATGGAATTTGAAATTCGACGGCACAACCGATCCGATTTCATTCCTCGAGCGTGTGGATGAACTCACCGATTGTTATGGCTTCCGAAGCACCTATTTACCACCCCGTTTCCAGTTCCGGATGGAGGAAGAAATAAGGAAAAGAACGCAAGGGCTTCAAGAAAAAGCGCCGGAGTTCGTTACCGCTATCCAAACCCTAATGAGGAGGCGAGGAGGAATCAGACCCGCGGATCAACTCGAGCGAATTTACGAAAATCTCAGGCCGGAGTACAAGCTGTACGTAAGGAGGCGGGATTTCGACACATTGACGGAATTGATGGAGTTGGCGGAGGAATTCGAGGTCACGCAATTAGTGAACAGTTCATTCATCGCGCCACCCGCACCTTCTCAGTCGTTCGTCCCCGAGACAGCATTCGCAGGAAAGGCAAGTAAACCGCCCCAGAAGATGAACCCAATCGGCTCAGCTCACGCCCAGTATCAGTTAAATTCCGTCAATTTAACGGAACCTAACCCGACAAACCGCCTTGCGGTAGCAAACACGGCCCCTGTAGATCCACGACACACACAGAACGCGGCCCGGAGAATGAATGTGTGCTGGTGATGTGACTCATCCGGACACTACCGAAGTAATTGCACCCGTACGCCGAAATTATTTTGTTCATTTTGCGGCAAAGCGGGAACTTTAACGCGCAATTGTACCTGCCGGAATCAGGGAAACGAGGCGCGCCGGAACGAGCGGGGAGAGAGCTCGTAGAACAGCCGGCATCCATAGCCCCGCGACAAATTGACGACGTTTGTATACCAGTAAGGGTAAATGAAGCCAGACTCTGCATCACTATTAGCATTCACGGTAAACAATTCACGGCGTTAATCGACACCGGAGCATCAGAAAGTTATATCAGCAGGAAAATTTGGGAAGAGAACCATTATATACTAGGTAAAGCGAAACAGAAAAGAGTAAAACTCGCCAACGGCAAGGAGATGAAGTAATATTTCCATTGGAAATTCACGGTGAAGGTGCTGGATCAAGGCCGCAAACCGTCGAATGTGTGGTGAGGTGGAGCCTGTTTTCTGCCCTGTCCGTTGATGCCGAGATCGGGATGGACTTCCTGATGGATCACCAAGTCAAAATCGACGCTGGACGCCGTGAAATTCGCGTCAAACATGGAACAACGGATAGTGGGCAGGAGTCAGTACCACTCAGAATCGCAAGCATCCAAAGGCTTACCGGAAACCAGAAGGTGGAACTAGAAGCGTTTTTGTCACAAGCTTTACGGCCCACAGATAAACGAGAAAAATCTGAGAAACCGGTGAAGCATTATATTAGACTAAAACCAGGACTTGAGCCATCAAAACAAAGATATTACCCCAGAAACCCGGCAATGCAGGCAATTATAAATGAAGAAATTGACGCGATGTTAGCGAGAGACATTATTGAACCTTCTAGCAGCAGCTGGAGCTCACCGGTGGTGCTAGTGAAAAAGAAAAACGGAAAATACCGCTTTTGCATTGATTTCCGCAAGGTGAATTCTGCAAGCAAGCCGGACGCCTATCCGTTACCGCAAATCCAGGGGTTGTTAGACAAATTACGAGGAGTAAGGTATCTGAGCACGATAGATCGAGGACGGGTATTGGCAAGTCCCGTTAGCGGCCGAGAGTAGACCAGTCACCGCATTCACTGCCCCGGGACGAGGCCTATATCAATTTAAAGTAATGCCGTTCGGATTGCATTCAGCCGGAGCAACGTTCCAACGATATCTGGATTCTATCATCGGTCCGGAATGCGACAACTATGCACTCTGTTACCTCGATGACATAATTGTTTTCAGTAAGTCGTTTGACGAACATCTACGACCCCTGAGGTTGATCCTTCGTAAACTGATTGATCGAGGTTTACAGGTAAATCTCGAAAAGTGCACGTTCGCTCAGAAAGAATTAAAGTACCTGGGACATGTAATTAATTCAGAAGGTATTAGTACCGACCCGAAAAAAGTCCAGGCGCTGACCCAGATGGAAGCTCCTAGAAACGTAAAGGCGGTAAGAAGATTTCTCGGGATGGCTTCCTGGTACCGGAAATTTATCCCGGGATTCTCGGAGTTAGTGCAACCGCTAACTAACCTCCTCCGGAAGAAGCAGCCATTTACATTGAATGTGGCTCAGGAAAATGCCTTCAGGGAGGTAAAGAAGGCGTTGACGGGTGCTCCAGTTCTTATATGTCCCGACTTTAATAAAACGTTTACGGTCCAGACCGATGCCAGTCAGACCGGGCTCGGTGCAGTTCTCACACAAGTCCACGACGGAGCCGAAAAAGTGATCGCATACATTAGCTGCACTTTAACTGATGCTGAAAAAAATTACTCTGTCATCGAGCAAGTATGTTTAGCGGTCATTTGGGCAGTAAGAACATGGAAGGGATACTTAGAAGGTTACCACTTCAAAATTATAACCGACCAGCGGAGCCTTAAGTGGCTGCAAACGATGCAGAATCCAAAAGGACGGCTCGCCCGGTGGATTTTGTAACTGCAGGGTTATGACTATGAAATAATATACCGGAAAGGTAGCGAAAATAAGGTCGTCTCGCAGCACTCAGGTCGACGCAATCGGCAACGCCCAGCCCGATGGAGCAGGATGCGTGTGGCACGAGACCCTAAGACGGAAAATAGAAACTAACCCCGCAGAATTTACTTAGTACAAATTGATTAACGATAATATATATAAAAAATTCCCATCGATGACGCTCACCGAAGGTTTTCACTCGGACTGGAAGCTATGCGTACCGACACCGCGGCGCAAAGTTGTCCTGGAGGAGTGCCACTCTAGAGGGCACTTCGGTGTCCGAAAAACAGTCGCCCGGGTATGTAGGGATTATTGTTGGCCCGGAATATACCGAGACGTAAGAAATTACATAAAGTCCTGTCACGTGTGTCAACAGTATAAGGATTCTCAACTGCCACCTCTGGGCGAGATGTGGTGGTCAAGAGTGAATGGGCCCTGGGAGGTCGTGAGTTCAGACTTAATTGGCCCATTCCCTCGCTCCACGAAAGGGAATAATTATATATTAGTGTTCCAAGATCGGTTTACTAAGTGGACCGAGATATTTCCGCTACGTGCTGCAACATCTAAAAATGTCTTAAAACACTTAAAAGGACTAATTTTCCGGTTTGGCAAACCCAAAGTGTTCGTGTCAGACAACGGGAGCCCGTATAAAAATAAACTGATGGCAGATTTTTGCGCCGACCTTAAGATCGCTCATCAATTTAGCCCTCCTTACAGCCCGCAGAATAATCCCGTTGAGCGCATGAACAAAGTCATTGGCACGACGCTGGCCCAAATGTGTCGCGGAAACCAGAGGACGTGGGACCAATGGTTACCAGAGATTGGTCACGTCATCAATGGCTCTGTTCACAAATCTACCGGGTTTTTCCCATCGCTATTGAATTATGGTAGGGAATTAACGGCGGAACGGACCCATCGCGACGATGTCGATCCACCGGATGCACCGATTTGGTCACCGGACGAGTACGGCGATCAAATGGTAAAATTACGGGAAGTGCATGAAATCGTTAAAATTAATCTACGGCAAGCATTTGCAAAACAGCAAACCCATTATAACTTGCGAAGAAGAGCGACAGCATCATTTGTCCGACGCGTCAAAGAATTTTACGCCAAAATTAGCGCCAAAATTCGCTGGCCCGTATAAAATACATAGAGTGGTTTCGCCAGTTATCGTCGAGCTAGTAGACACGCGCGATCGGTTGGTAGGGAGATCGCATGTGTCCGAACTGAAACTCAGCCAGCACATATGAAGAACGGGAAGGGGAGCACGTGACACTAGGAGAGGGGCCGCCATGAGGAGCCTATAAGAGCTGCCTCTTTTCATCATGTTGTGATATTCTAACCATATATTAATTTAATTGTTTTAGTTTTGTTTTATTAACAATTATTCCTTAAATTATAAAATATTACATTTGTCATATCAACATTTTTTTTGCATTTGGCAACAGTTAAACCTTTTTGCTACGTGCCTTAATATGTACATATTGCTGAGTAAGATGGGGTGATGGCACTTGTTAATTTTCCATTGGCTTAATAAAATCGTATGAGGTCACGTGCGCCATCACACACACTGCTCAGGGCAATTTTTATAACACATAAAGACAGTTCGACTTATACCGCCAAATTGTAAACAACATTATAAAATTTAAATCATCCATTATTTAATTAAAGTAAAAACCCAGTAAACGAAGATCAAGTAATATCCTTCCGGTGACGGGCATCTCCAACAACCCAAGCGATCGGTGCGAGCGCCAAAAATCCGCAGCACAACAGCTAAGTCAAGTTCCAAGAGACGATTGCTACGTGCTAGTAAAACATAATATTTTTCTGATTTTTTACTTGCCTCTAATTTATGACCATCTGAGAAAGATTTAAGGCAAATTGGCCATGGTGCACTCCGGTATTTATAGAGACTTATTAACGTGATCAGAAAGTAAAAAATACATTCTACATCACCGACACAAATATTCAAATATCGTCATGAGGTCCTTGTGTTCTACATTCTATTTCGTCGAACAATCGATCATTGTAATCAGACGACTGAAACTGTTCGCGTAGACTCCTCACTAATTGCATCAAAGCATTGCCACTAAATAAATCTAATGCTGAATGTGTTTTCTTACCGGTTGTATGTGTTAGTGTATATTTGATCCACCTATGATCTGACATTGAAACCGACGGTGATACATGCCAGTCGTGGATTTAATGTCTATTACAGTTTGGCTCCGAGTTGGCACGAACGTGAGTTCAGAGCCTCGGTTTAGTATTTCTAAATTGTTACAAATGATAAATTCATGTAGTGACTTACCTCTGCTGTTGGTGTCCACGCTGCCCCACATGATATGGTATGCGTTGGCGTCGCAGCCAAGGAGACGAGGTGAAGTTTCTCTATCTCACAGTGTAGCACGAGTTGCTCCAGCCCCCTGGTTAGTACGGGGGCGTCGTGAGGGAGGTAAACTGACGCCAGGATGGTGTCTTTGTTGCCGTCTCCTGCTGACAGCCTTACCACTGTGATGTCACTGGTGGAAAGCTGTGGCATAAGATAGGATGTTATGTGCTTAGGTATGTAAATACATGATCTAGGCTTATTATTTGTGGGATGTGTGAATATGTTCCCATTTAACTTACCAAATCAACAAACCTTGGATTTAACAATCCATGGTTCTTGGATGACGGCTATTGTGTCCTGCATAGTGTCGAGGTGGCGGCAAAGGGTTGCCACGGCCGCCCTACAATGATGCAGGTTACACTGTATCACCTTTACGGTTGTGAAAGCTCCTCTGGGATGGAGGTGGCGCACTCCTAGCTCCCGCCCGGTGTGCCTCCATCCTCCCTTTCTATTGTTGGACTCGTATACATGCCGCTAAAGAAATCTGTTTAGGCTCACCGTTGAAAGTGAGACTCTATTGATGAAAGGATACTGACTTAATCGTCCGGTTAGCTTGCGAATAAAACTCTTGTTCCTCCTCACACTCACTACATGATGCATCATATATCAATATTTTAAGTTGCCTAAGTTTGAATCACGTCCACGTGGTTAGGTGATTCCCACAAAAATATTATAAATTAACTAAATCTAATTCGACACCTAACAGTGGGTAATAATAGGCCAATTAATTCTTGATTTAATGTATTTCCCCCGTGTATGCTCACCTTGACGTGGTGGGGGAGCTTGCGTATCCAGATGATCCTAAGTGCTACACCAGCGGGAGCGTCAGCGCGTAAGCAAAAGACCGAAAAACGTACCCGTTCGGACGGCAGTACGCCGAAGGGTACGCCAGCCAAACGTGCGAAAGGGACTGTACAGCCCTCCACGAGCGGCATATCACCACTCAAGCGGGTGCAGGGGCAAACCAAGGCCCTCACAAGCACAAGCCCGAGTGGCGATACAGAGGGGAAGCAAAATCCCCAAAAAATGGCATCACAAAGTCAGGCCGTAAAAGGACTGAAGGTTGGTGTTATCGCAAAGGACTACCCTGCTACTCTCCTGTCAGTGGAACAAATAGAGTCCACACTGGAGTTTATCATGGATATAGTCCTAAAAAAGGGGAATGAAGAAGACTCTAGATTCCTTGGGATTTACAAGCGACCTGGGTGGATCGGGATCACCTGCCGCAACGAAGCTACGGTAACGTGGCTGAAGTCGCATCAGGATGAGATCGTCCCCTGGGAAGGTGCACCCTAAAAGTCGTTGGAGCGGAGGAAATGCCGCACAACGATATCCTAGTGGGATATTTTCCGGACAGTCAGGAGTACAGGGACGAACGTATCCTGCAACTGATTGCAGTCCAGAATGGATGCGATGCCTCTAACTGGAGGGTCTTAAGAAGGGTGACCGCTGGACCCACTCAAGAGGTTACCTTCTCCGTGGATGCTCTGTCCATGGAGAAGTTAAAAAAACGCAACTACCTCGTTGGGTATCGCTACGGCGAAGTACAGCTTCGCACCAAGGCGAAGCAGGACAAGCCTGATGAAGGGGCAGGAGCATCAAGCTCCAAAGAGCCCCTGGATCAGGGTAAAAATCCGCTGTTGCAATCCGCAACTGGTTCCGGAGAGGCCAACAAGCCTCCAGGGATCAGAAAGGCTCCAAGCCTGACCAAGAGTCCACCCAAGAAGCAGGCTGATGTGCGTCCAAAGGGCAGGATTATGCCCCAGGACAAACTGAAGGATGCCAGAGGTGGGGGTCATTCCAAGGCCCAAAAATGAAGGGTAAGTGGCAGTGCCTCCAAATCAACCTGCAGCACTCTAAGGCAGCATCAAGTGCCTTAAGCAGCAGGCTGGCTAGGGGGGATGTCCAAATAGGGCTAATTCAAGAGCCCTGGGTTCACGGAGGGGCGATTAAAGGACTTCAGAACCCATCGTACTATCTGGTATGTAATACTACGTGCGGCAGGCCACGGGCCGCCCTGATTTTCAGGAAAGATACTAATTATGCTCCCATTCCACAGTTCGTCACCCAGGACCTAGTGGCAGCGGTCGTGGACGTACCAACGGGAGATGGCAAGAGGCAAATTGTATTTGCCTCAGCCTACTTTCCAGGGGACGAAGACAACCCACCACCAGAGGCAGTAAAGAACCTCACGGACTGGTGCCGCAGGAATGGGAAACATCTTATCATGGGCTGCGACGCTAATGCGCACCACACAGTATGGGGCAGCTCAGATACCAACAACAGGGGTAAGTACCTTCTTGATTATGTATGCGCTAGCAATCTAGACATCTTAAACAGGGGGAATAAACCCACGTTTATAAACGCAATAAGGCAAGAGGTACTTGACTTGACCTTAGCCACAGCGTACGGCGCGCAATTGATAAAAAATTGGCGTGTACTCTCTGAGCCCTCCATGTCGGACCATCAAACGATCGCGTTCGATATGGAAGCTGGGAGTACGGAAATAGCAGAGTGCAGAGTGCCACGAAAAACGGACTGGACATTATATAACGAATGTCTATTGTCCGAACTTCAAGGCCTCAAATACAACATCGCTACCATAGAGGAATTAGAACAAGCCTCACTGCACCTAAGCAATACCATTGTAGCAGCCTATGAGAAAAGCTGCCCGGTAAAGAAGGTAAACTTCTCGAGAAACGTTCCTTGGTGGAACAAGGAATTGGATCGACTCAGGACTTCCGCCCGGAAATCCTTCAACAGAGCCAAGAAAACAGGCAACTGGTCAGCCTACAGACAGGCTCTGACTGAATTCAATAAGCAACTGAGGGAGTCTAAACGAAAGGCCTGGAAGGCCTACTGCGAGGGGATCGACAATCTGACCCCAGCAAATAGACTCCGGAAGGTCCTATCAAAGGACCATACCAATGCGGTCGGCATCTTAAAACGAACTGACGGCAGTCACACCAAAGATCAACAGAAAAGTTTAGAGCTACTCCTAGGTACTCACTTTCCGGGATCAAAAGTAGTGACTAAAAACACAATTGCGGCTAGTACCGGCTCAGTGGCTCACTGTTCCAACCGCGACAGCCGCTGCTTAGCGGAGAAAATATTCACGCTCAGCAAAATGACTTGGGCCATAAACAGCTTCAAGCCATATAAATCCCCAGGAATGGACGGTATCTTCCCTGCGCTACTACAACGCGGCTTGGATACAATTGCTCCAGGACTCAGGGAGATATATAAAGCAAGTTATGCACTAGGGTATATACCCCGGTTGTGGAGGGAGGCAAAAGTGGTATTTATACCTAAAGTGGGCAATAGGCCTCTAGATGAACCTAAATCATATCGACCCATCAGCCTAACCTCTTTTCTCCTAAAGGCTATGGAGAAAATAATCGACGAGCATATAAAGGGTGACTCACTTATAAGAAAACCCTTAAATTCCAAGCAATTCGCATTTCAAGCTGGCAAATCCACCGTCGATGCTCTACATCACCTCGTCAAAGAGGAAGAACGAGCAATCCTATACAAGGAAATAGCAATCGGAATATTTGTAGACATAGAGGGGGCCTTTGACAACACCTCATTTTCTGCAATAAAACGAGCGGCTATAAATAAAGGACTATATCCTTCCACGATAAGATGGGTGGAGGCAATGCTTCAAAGCCGATTAGTAACGGCTTCTCTAGCAGGATCCACAGTATCTATGACTGTAACAAAGGGGTGTCCTCAGGGGGGAGTTTTGTCCCCCACACTATGGTCAATAGTGGTGGATGGACTCCTGGATGAACTGCATGGAAAGGGTTTTATAACCCAAGGCTATGCAGATGACATCGCCGTAATAATCAGGGGCAAGCATGAAGGCATTCTTACAATCCTAATGCAAAAAGCACTGAATAGCATCAATAACTGGTGTGTTCGGGAAGGACTAAGTATCAACCCGAATAAAACGATCATAGTTCCATTCACGCGTAGAAGGAAGCTGCACATAAAGGCTCCCTCGCTGAATGGAATAGAGATAAATCTCTCCAACGAAGTAAAGTACCTGGGTATAATTCTGGATACCAAACTGACTTGGAATCAGCATGTCGACAAAATCATGGCAAAGGCAACGATGTTGCTTTGGACCTGTCGGCGGCTTATGGGAAAAACCTGGGGATTAAAGCCCAAAATCACGTATTGGCTTTATAGAACGGCAGTGATACCCATTGTCACCTATGCTGCCCTCGTGTGGTGGCCGAAGACCCAAAAACTAGACACGCAAAAGAAGCTGAGTAGGCTTCAACGTTTAGCATGTCTAAGCATCACAGGGGCCATGCAAACGACCCCAACCGCGGGAATGGAGGCAATCATTGGTCTCACACCGCTCCATCTAGTGGTACAAAAAGAGGGACTTGTGGCAGCCCTCCGACTACACCAGAGGAAGAAAACACTGCCGGGGGACTGGACAGGACACTTAGAAATACTGAGCAAATCGACCCGGCCCTTCTGTCCAAAAAAAAAATTCTCCGTGTAGTAATAAATCTTCATGGAGAACATGATAGCCTATTACTAGCTCTCGAGAAGTAAAGGATGAAACAAATACCCCTTATTTCCCTTGTTTGTCATCGCTGCTTTCTTCGGATGAGGATCATTGCCAAAAGAAAATTTTCGTCAAAAACCATTATTTGGTGTAATGCAATACAAATAAAAGTCACTCTGCTCTTGACGTCAGTCGGTAGCGCTTCTCTGTGACGCCACGAAATGGCTCTGACTGAATGGGCCCTTTTGTTCCAGAACTAAAAAAATAGAATTACTGCCGGATTCTTGATTTGATTTATTTGAGTGATTTAACCTTCTTCTTCATTCGGACATGTACCTTAAATTGTATTGTATAGAAAAATACAGCAAATACAGAGTTATGCTCCAGAACAAAAAAACGGGATGACTGACTGATTCTTGATTAGATGTATTTGCGTAATTTAACAAACTTTCTGCTCCATTTGGACGTAACCCTTAAATTTCATTAGATAAACAAATGCAGCAAATTAAGGGTTATGCCCCAGAACCAAATAAATGGGTTGACTGACTGATTCTTAATTTGATGTATTTGAGTGATTTTATAGTATAATAGTTAATTATAGATATGCAGGCAATTTTTTATTTAATTAAAATGCACATTGAGATTTTTTTGGGTGATATTGACGTTTGACGTGTCAAAATTTTGAGTTTTTTAATTTCGGCATTCTTTACAATCTATTGTAACTATTATTATTTTATAATTATAGACCAAAAATGACAATACTTAGTACTTCTAAATAAAAAAAGTTTATTTCTTTATCACGTTTAATATTTTTGAAATCAAATCTTTGTAATTAATATTATGACTTTTATGAAGAGAAGAAATAATGATGTGCCAATAATGTTACTTTTACTGATTTGATGGTACTCGTATAATAGTTGTTTATATTTATACTTCCTAGATTTATTTTTAATATAAATGATATATTAAATGTTCATCAGGGGTTTTGTAGGATCGAATGACACTGTCATTTGAAACGTGAAAATAATGAAAGATGAAAATGATAAATTATACTACAGATCCTTATCCTCTTTATCGTCAGTTTACTCTGAGGCTAATGAAATTTCGCAATAATCTTTATAAGTTGCCCATTTCGGCATTCTCCACAGTTTTTAATAACATTTGCTTGATTTATTTCGATTTAAATTTGTATCATGCTTAAAAACATCTTTTAGTTGGGATGGAACATTTAAATAATATGTTGGAGTATAAGTAGATATAAGGTCTTTCAGGCATGCATGGTTTTGTAAGCACTATGGTGCCAACTTGAATGCTTGCAATAGAGTAAGTGCTTGAAATGACAAATATCCATGTATGCTTTTTTATTACACATGCCTAGCCCAGAATTACCATTTTCAATCATTTTTGAAACTAGAGTGTCTAAGCTTTAAAAAACATAATTTATATAATTTACAAACACTAGGTCAAATGTTTAGTCTACCAGACGAGTTGGCAGTTCCTACTTAACCTTTTTGATAAAGTTCAAATGCATAAAAAATAAAACATTTTACTTCAAATATGTTTAATATTATTACTTACAAATCTATTTAAAATTATAAATATTGCGTTGAAATTATTGAAACCTGGCAGACATAAATGAGACTTGTCTGGACCACCAATACAAATAAATTCACGGTGAAGGTGCTGGATCAAGGCCGCAAACCGTCGAATGTGTGGTGAGGTGGAGCCTGTTTTCTGCCCTGTCCGTTGATGCCGAGATCGGGATGGACTTCCTGATGGATCACCAAGTCAAAATCGACGCTGGACGCCGTGAAATTCGCGTCAAACATGGAACAACGGATAGTGGGCAGGAGTCAGTACCACTCAGAATCGCAAGCATCCAAAGGCTTACCGGAAACCAGAAGGTGGAACTAGAAGCGTTTTTGTCACAAGCTTTACGGCCCACAGATAAACGAGAAAAATCTGAGAAACCGGTGAAGCATTATATTAGACTAAAACCAGGACTTGAGCCATCAAAACAAAGATATTACCCCAGAAACCCGGCAATGCAGGCAATTATAAATGAAGAAATTGACGCGATGTTAGCGAGAGACATTATTGAACCTTCTAGCAGCAGCTGGAGCTCACCGGTGGTGCTAGTGAAAAAGAAAAACGGAAAATACCGCTTTTGCATTGATTTCCGCAAGGTGAATTCTGCAAGCAAGCCGGACGCCTATCCGTTACCGCAAATCCAGGGGTTGTTAGACAAATTACGAGGAGTAAGGTATCTGAGCACGATAGATCGAGGACGGGTATTGGCAAGTCCCGTTAGCGGCCGAGAGTAGACCAGTCACCGCATTCACTGCCCCGGGACGAGGCCTATATCAATTTAAAGTAATGCCGTTCGGATTGCATTCAGCCGGAGCAACGTTCCAACGATATCTGGATTCTATCATCGGTCCGGAATGCGACAACTATGCACTCTGTTACCTCGATGACATAATTGTTTTCAGTAAGTCGTTTGACGAACATCTACGACCCCTGAGGTTGATCCTTCGTAAACTGATTGATCGAGGTTTACAGGTAAATCTCGAAAAGTGCACGTTCGCTCAGAAAGAATTAAAGTACCTGGGACATGTAATTAATTCAGAAGGTATTAGTACCGACCCGAAAAAAGTCCAGGCGCTGACCCAGATGGAAGCTCCTAGAAACGTAAAGGCGGTAAGAAGATTTCTCGGGATGGCTTCCTGGTACCGGAAATTTATCCCGGGATTCTCGGAGTTAGTGCAACCGCTAACTAACCTCCTCCGGAAGAAGCAGCCATTTACATTGAATGTGGCTCAGGAAAATGCCTTCAGGGAGGTAAAGAAGGCGTTGACGGGTGCTCCAGTTCTTATATGTCCCGACTTTAATAAAACGTTTACGGTCCAGACCGATGCCAGTCAGACCGGGCTCGGTGCAGTTCTCACACAAGTCCACGACGGAGCCGAAAAAGTGATCGCATACATTAGCTGCACTTTAACTGATGCTGAAAAAAATTACTCTGTCATCGAGCAAGTATGTTTAGCGGTCATTTGGGCAGTAAGAACATGGAAGGGATACTTAGAAGGTTACCACTTCAAAATTATAACCGACCAGCGGAGCCTTAAGTGGCTGCAAACGATGCAGAATCCAAAAGGACGGCTCGCCCGGTGGATTTTGTAACTGCAGGGTTATGACTATGAAATAATATACCGGAAAGGTAGCGAAAATAAGGTCGTCTCGCAGCACTCAGGTCGACGCAATCGGCAACGCCCAGCCCGATGGAGCAGGATGCGTGTGGCACGAGACCCTAAGACGGAAAATAGAAACTAACCCCGCAGAATTTACTTAGTACAAATTGATTAACGATAATATATATAAAAAATTCCCATCGATGACGCTCACCGAAGGTTTTCACTCGGACTGGAAGCTATGCGTACCGACACCGCGGCGCAAAGTTGTCCTGGAGGAGTGCCACTCTAGAGGGCACTTCGGTGTCCGAAAAACAGTCGCCCGGGTATGTAGGGATTATTGTTGGCCCGGAATATACCGAGACGTAAGAAATTACATAAAGTCCTGTCACGTGTGTCAACAGTATAAGGATTCTCAACTGCCACCTCTGGGCGAGATGTGGTGGTCAAGAGTGAAAGGGCCCTGGGAGGTCGTGAGTTCAGACTTAATTGGCCCATTCCCTCGCTCCACGAAAGGGAATAATTATATATTAGTGTTCCAAGATCGGTTTACTAAGTGGACCGAGATATTTCCGCTACGTGCTGCAACATCTAAAAATGTCTTAAAACACTTAAAAGGACTAATTTTCCGGTTTGGCAAACCCAAAGTGTTCGTGTCAGACAACGGGAGCCCGTATAAAAATAAACTGATGGCAGATTTTTGCGCCGACCTTAAGATCGCTCATCAATTTAGCCCTCCTTACAGCCCGCAGAATAATCCCGTTGAGCGCATGAACAAAGTCATTGGCACGACGCTGGCCCAAATGTGTCGCGGAAACCAGAGGACGTGGGACCAATGGTTACCAGAGATTGGTCACGTCATCAATGGCTCTGTTCACAAATCTACCGGGTTTTTCCCATCGCTATTGAATTATGGTAGGGAATTAACGGCGGAACGGACCCATCGCGACGATGTCGATCCACCGGATGCACCGATTTGGTCACCGGACGAGTACGGCGATCAAATGGTAAAATTACGGGAAGTGCATGAAATCGTTAAAATTAATCTACGGCAAGCATTTGCAAAACAGCAAACCCATTATAACTTGCGAAGAAGAGCGACAGCATCATTTGTCCGACGCGTCAAAGAATTTTACGCCAAAATTAGCGCCAAAATTCGCTGGCCCGTATAAAATACATAGAGTGGTTTCGCCAGTTATCGTCGAGCTAGTAGACACGCGCGATCGGTTGGTAGGGAGATCGCATGTGTCCGAACTGAAACTCAGCCAGCACATATGAAGAACGGGAAGGGGAGCACGTGACACTAGGAGAGGGGCCGCCATGAGGAGCCTATAAGAGCTGCCTCTTTTCATCATGTTGTGATATTCTAACCATATATTAATTTAATTGTTTTAGTTTAGTTTTAATAATAATTATTCCTTAAATTAATAAATATTACATTTGTCATATCAACATTTTTTTTGCACTTGGCAACAGGTAAACCTTTTAGCTACGTGCCTTGTAATATGTACATATTGCTGAGTAAGATGGGGTGATGGTACTTGTTAATTTTCCATTGGCTTAATAAAATCGTATGAGAACACGTGCGCCATCACTCACACTGCTCAGGGCAATTTTTATAACACATAAAAACAGTTCGACTTATACCCCCTAATTGTAAACATCATTATAAAATTTGAATCATCCATTATTTAGTTAAAATAAAAACCCAGTAAACGAAGATCAAGTAATATTATTCCGGTGACGGGCATCTCCAACAACCCAAGCGATCGCTGCGAGCGCCAAAATTCCGCAGCACAACAGCTAAGTCAAGTTCCAAGAGACGATTGCTACGTGCTAGTAAAACATAATATTTTTCTGATTTTTTACTTGCCTCTAATTTATGACCATCTGAGAAAGATTTAAGGCAAATTGGCCATGGTGCACTCCGGTATTTATAGAGACTTATTAACGTGATCAGAAAGTAAAAAATACATTCTACATCACCGACACAAATATTCAAATATCGTCATGAGGTCCTTGTGTTCTACATTCTATTTCGTCGAACAATCGATCATTGTAATCAGACGACTGAAACTGTTCGCGTAGACTCCTCACTAATTGCATCAAAGCATTGCCACTAAATAAATCTAATGCTGAATGTGTTTTCTTACCGGATGTATGTGTTAGTGTATATTTGATCCACCTATGATCTGACATTGAAACCGACGGTGATACATGCCAGTCGTGGATTTAATGTCTATTACAGTTTGGCTCCGAGTTGGCACGAACGTGAGTTCAGAGCCTCGGTTTAGTATTTCTAAATTGTTACAAATGATAAATTCATGTAGTGACTTACCTCTGCTGTTGGTGTCCACGCTGCCCCACATGATATGGTATGCGTTGGCGTCGCAGCCAAGGAGACGAGGTGAAGTTTCTCTATCTCACAGTGTAGCACGAGTTGCTCCAGCCCCCTGGTTAGTACGGGGGCGTCGTGAGGGAGGTAAACTGACGCCAGGATGGTGTCTTTGTTGCCGTCTCCTGCTGACAGCCTTACCACTGTGATGTCACTGGTGGAAAGCTGTGGCATAAGATAGGATGTTATGTGCTTAGGTATGTAAATACATGATCTAGGCTTATTATTTGTGGGATGTGTGAATATGTTCCCATTTAACTTACCAAATCAACAAACCCTGGATTTAACAATCCATGGTTCTTGGATGACGGCTATTGTGTCCTGCATAGTGTCGAGGTGGCGGCAAAGGGTTGCCACGGCCGCCCTACAATGATGCAGGTTACACTGTATCACCTTTACGGTTGTGAAAGCTCCTCTGGGATGGAGGTGGCGCACTCCTAGCTCCCGCCCGGTGTGCCTCCATCCTCCCTTTCTATTGTTGGACTCGTATACATGCCGCTAAAGAAATCTGTTTAGGCTCACCGTTGAAAGTGAGACTCTATTGATGAAAGGATACTGACTTAATCGTCCGGTTAGCTTGCGAATAAAACTCTTGTTCCTCCTCACACTCACTACATGATGCATCATATATCAATATTTTAAGTTGCCTAAGTTTGAATCACGTCCACGTGGTTAGGTGATTCCCACAAAAATATTATAAATTAACTAAATCTAATTCGACACCTAACAGTGGGTAATAATAGGCCAATTAATTCTTGATTTAATGTATTTCCCCCGTGTATGCTCACCTTGACGTGGTGGGGGAGCTTGCGTATCCAGATGATCCTAAGTGCTACACCAGCGGGAGCGTCAGCGCGTAAGCAAAAGACCGAAAAACGTACCCGTTCGGACGGCAGTACGCCGAAGGGTACGCCAGCCAAACGTGCGAAAGGGACTGTACAGCCCTCCACGAGCGGCATATCACCACTCAAGCGGGTGCAGGGGCAAACCAAGGCCCTCACAAGCACAAGCCCGAGTGGCGATACAGAGGGGAAGCAAAATCCCCAAAAAATGGCATCACAAAGTCAGGCCGTAAAAGGACTGAAGGTTGGTGTTATCGCAAAGGACTACCCTGCTACTCTCCTGTCAGTGGAACAAATAGAGTCCACACTGGAGTTTATCATGGATATAGTCCTAAAAAAGGGGAATGAAGAAGACTCTAGATTCCTTGGGATTTACAAGCGACCTGGGTGGATCGGGATCACCTGCCGCAACGAAGCTACGGTAACGTGGCTGAAGTCGCATCAGGATGAGATCGTCCCCTGGGAAGGTGCAGCCCTAAAAGTCGTTGGAGCGGAGGAAATGCCGCACAACGATATCCTAGTGGGATATTTTCCGGACAGTCAGGAGTACAGGGACGAACGTATCCTGCAACTGATTGCAGTCCAGAATGGATGCGATGCCTCTAACTGGAGGGTCTTAAGAAGGGTGACCGCTGGACCCACTCAAGAGGTTACCTTCTCCGTGGATGCTCTGTCCATGGAGAAGTTAAAAAAACGCAACTACCTCGTTGGGTATCGCTACGGCGAAGTACAGCTTCGCACCAAGGCGAAGCAGGACAAGCCTGATGAAGGGGCAGGAGCATCAAGCTCCAAAGAGCCCCTGGATCAGGGTAAAAATCCGCTGTTGCAATCCGCAACTGGTTCCGGAGAGGCCAACAAGCCTCCAGGGATCAGAAAGGCTCCAAGCCTGACCAAGAGTCCACCCAAGAAGCAGGCTGATGTGCGTCCAAAGGGCAGGATTATGCCCCAGGACAAACTGAAGGATGCCAGAGGTGGGGGTCATTCCAAGGCCCAAAAATGAAGGGTAAGTGGCAGTGCCTCCAAATCAACCTGCAGCACTCTAAGGCAGCATCAAGTGCCTTAAGCAGCAGGCTGGCTAGGGGGGATGTCCAAATAGGGCTAATTCAAGAGCCCTGGGTTCACGGAGGGGCGATTAAAGGACTTCAGAACCCATCGTACTATCTGGTATGTAATACTACGTGCGGCAGGCCACGGGCCGCCCTGATTTTCAGGAAAGATACTAATTATGCTCCCATTCCACAGTTCGTCACCCAGGACCTAGTGGCAGCGGTCGTGGACGTACCAACGGGAGATGGCAAGAGGCAAATTGTATTTGCCTCAGCCTACTTTCCAGGGGACGAAGACAACCCACCACCAGAGGCAGTAAAGAACCTCACGGACTGGTGCCGCAGGAAAGGGAAACATCTTATCATGGGCTGCGACGCTAATGCGCACCACACAGTATGGGGCAGCTCAGATACCAACAGGGGTAAGTACCTTCTTGATTATGTATGCGCTAGCAATCTAGACATCTTAAACAGGGGGAATAAACCCACGTTTATAAACGCAATAAGGCAAGAGGTACTTGACTTGACCTTAGCCACAGCGTACGGCGCGCAATTGATAAAAAATTGGCGTGTACTCTCTGAGCCCTCCATGTCGGACCATCAAACGATCGCGTTCGATATGGAAGCTGGGAGTACGGAAATAGCAGAGTGCAGAGTGCCACGAAAAACGGACTGGACATTATATAACGAATGTCTATTGTCCGAACTTCAAGGCCTCAAATACAACATCGCTACCATAGAGGAATTAGAACAAGCCTCACTGCACCTAAGCAATACCATTGTAGCAGCCTATGAGAAAAGCTGCCCGGTAAAGAAGGTAAACTTCTCGAGAAACGTTCCTTGGTGGAACAAGGAATTGGATCGACTCAGGACTTCCGCCCGGAAATCCTTCAACAGAGCCAAGAAAACAGGCAACTGGTCAGCCTACAGACAGGCTCTGACTGAATTCAATAAGCAACTGAGGGAGTCTAAACGAAAGGCCTGGAAGGCCTACTGCGAGGGGATCGACAATCTGACCCCAGCAAATAGACTCCGGAAGGTCCTATCAAAGGACCATACCAATGCGGTCGGCATCTTAAAACGAACTGACGGCAGTCACACCAAAGATCAACAGAAAAGTTTAGAGCTACTCCTAGGTACTCACTTTCCGGGATCAAAAGTAGTGACTAAAAACACAATTGCGGCTAGTACCGGCTCAGTGGCTCACTGTTCCAACCGCGACAGCCGCTGCTTAGCGGAGAAAATATTCACGCTCAGCAAAATGACTTGGGCCATAAACAGCTTCAAGCCATATAAATCCCCAGGAATGGACGGTATCTTCCCTGCGCTACTACAACGCGGCTTGGATACAATTGCTCCAGGACTCAGGGAGATATATAAAGCAAGTTATGCACTAGGGTATATACCCCGGTTGTGGAGGGAGGCAAAAGTGGTATTTATACCTAAAGTGGGCAATAGGCCTCTAGATGAACCTAAATCATATCGACCCATCAGCCTAACCTCTTTTCTCCTAAAGGCTATGGAGAAAATAATCGACGAGCATATAAAGGGTGACTCACTTATAAGAAAACCCTTAAATTCCAAGCAATTCGCATTTCAAGCTGGCAAATCCACCGTCGATGCTCTACATCACCTCGTCAAAGAGGCAGAACGAGCAATCCTATACAAGGAAATAGCAATCGGAATATTTGTAGACATAGAGGGGGCCTTTGACAACACCTCATTTTCTGCAATAAAACGAGCGGCTATAAATAAAGGACTATATCCTTCCACGATAAGATGGGTGGAGGCAATGCTTCAAAGCCGATTAGTAACGGCTTCTCTAGCAGGATCCACAGTATCTATGACTGTAACAAAGGGGTGTCCTCAGGGGGGAGTTTTGTCCCCCACACTATGGTCAATAGTGGTGGATGGACTCCTGGATGAACTGCATGGAAAGGGTTTTATAACCCAAGGCTATGCAGATGACATCGCCGTAATAATCAGGGGCAAGCATGAAGGCATTCTTACAATCCTAATGCAAAAAGCACTGAATAGCATCAATAACTGGTGTGTTCGGGAAGGACTAAGTATCAACCCGAATAAAACGATCATAGTTCCATTCACGCGTAGAAGGAAGCTGCACATAAAGGCTCCCTCGCTGAATGGAATAGAGATAAATCTCTCCAACGAAGTAAAGTACCTGGGTATAATTCTGGATACCAAACTGACTTGGAATCAGCATGTCGACAAAATCATGGCAAAGGCAACGATGTTGCTTTGGACCTGTCGGCGGCTTATGGGAAAAACCTGGGGATTAAAGCCCAAAATCACGTATTGGCTTTATAGAACGGCAGTGATACCCATTGTCACCTATGCTGCCCTCGTGTGGTGGCCGAAGACCCAAAAACTAGACACGCAAAAGAAGCTGAGTAGGCTTCAACGTTTAGCATGTCTAAGCATCACAGGGGCCATGCAAACGACCCCAACCGCGGGAATGGAGGCAATCATTGGTCTCACACCGCTCCATCTAGTGGTACAAAAAGAGGGACTTGTGGCAGCCCTCCGACTACACCAGAGGAAGAAAACACTGCCGGGGGACTGGACAGGACACTTAGAAATACTGAGCAAATCGACCCGGCCCTTCTGTCCAAAAAAAAATTCTCCGTGTAGTAATAAATCTTCATGGAGAACATGATAGCCTATTACTAGCTCTCGAGAAGTAAAGGATGAAACAAATACCCCTTATTTCCCTTGTTTGTCATCGCTGCTTTCTTCGGGTGAGGATCATTGCCAAAAGAAAATTTTCGTCAAAAACCATTATTTGGTGTAATGCAATACAAATAAAAGTCACTCTGCTCTTGACGTCAGTCGGTAGCGCTTCTCTGTGACGCCACGAAATGGCTCTGACTGAATGGGCCCTTTTGTTCCAGAACTAAAAAAATAGAATTACTGCCGGATTCTTGATTTGATTTATTTGAGTGATTTAACCTTCTTCTTCATTCGGACATGTACCTTAAATTGTATTGTATAGAAAAATACAGCAAATACAGAGTTATGCTCCAGAACAAAAAAACGGGATGACTGACTGATTCTTGATTAGATGTATTTGCGTAATTTAACAAACTTTCTGCTCCATTTGGACGTAACCCTTAAATTTCATTAGATAAACAAATGCAGCAAATTAAGGGTTATGCCCCAGAACCAAATAAATGGGTTGACTGACTGATTCTTAATTTGATGTATTTGAGTGATTTTATAGTATAATAGTTAATTATAGATATGCAGGCAATTTTTTATTTAATTAAAATGCACATTGAGATTTTTTTGGGTGATATTGACGTTTGACGTGTCAAAATTTTGAGTTTTTTAATTTCGGCATTCTTTACAATCTATTGTAACTATTATTATTTTATAATTATAGACCAAAAATGACAATACTTAGTACTTCTAAATAAAAAAAGTTTATTTCTTTATCACGTTTAATATTTTTGAAATCAAATCTTTGTAATTAATATTATGACTTTTATGAAGAGAAGAAATAATGATGTGCCAATAATGTTACTTTTACTGATTTGATGGTACTCGTATAATAGTTGTTTATATTTATACTTCCTAGATTTATTTTTAATATAAATGATATATTAAATGTTCATCAGGGGTTTTGTAGGATCGAATGACACTGTCATTTGAAACGTGAAAATAATGAAAGATGAAAATGATAAATTATACTACAGATCCTTATCCTCTTTATCGTCAGTTTACTCTGAGGCTAATGAAATTTCGCAATAATCTTTATAAGTTGCCCATTTCGGCATTCTCCACAGTTTTTAATAACATTTGCTTGATTTATTTCGATTTAAATTTGTATCATGCTTAAAAACATCTTTTAGTTGGGATGGAACATTTAAATAATATGTTGGAGTATAAGTAGATATAAGGTCTTTCAGGCATGCATGGTTTTGTAAGCACTATGGTGCCAACTTGAATGCTTGCAATAGAGTAAGTGCTTGAAATGACAAATATCCATGTATGCTTTTTTATTACACATGCCTAGCCCAGAATTACCCTTTTCAATCATTTTTGAAACTAGAGTGTCTAAGCTTTAAAAAACATAATTTATATAATTTACAAACACTAGGTCAAATGTTTAGTCTACCAGACGAGTTGGCAGTTCCTACTTAACCTTTTTGATAAAGTTCAAATGCATAAAAAATAAAACATTTTACTTCAAATATGTTTAATATTATTACTTACAAATCTATTTAAAATTATAAATATTGCGTTGAAATTATTGAAACCTGGCAGACATAAATGAGACTTGTCTGGACCACCAATACAAATATTACAACTTTTATTTCTTTGTTTTTCAATGAGAATTCCAAATGGCCTGAACGGAATCCGTCGGTATAGTAAATTGCACGTATCAATTCAATGTCATTTAAGCGGCTGCGTGTGAGGACAGGAAAGTTCGAAAAAGGACAGGAATTCATAGGAAAGAACTGGTAAAGACCTATCCTGTCCTATCCAGCTCAGTCTTCTCCTATCCTGTCCTGTCCTGTCCTCTCCCGCCCTTTCCTAGCCTTTTTTTAATAGAACTAAAGGGTGCACAACCACAACCGATAAATCAGCAGGGTCTATTCACCTCCCACTATCTTACGTGTGGAAGGCTTAGCTGCGGCAGTGTCACCCTTGGCATTCTTCCTTTGATGCCTACATCTGGTCTCTGATTCCCGTAGGGACTGTGCTATACCGTTTCATTCCTCTTGATTACTCTTCTTACAAATGTCGCTACCGCATCCCACTTCTTCGTTGATTCGAGCACGTGGCCGACCAATGTGTCTAGTTCCACCGGCCCTTGGTACACCACCTCGAGCCATTTTGTGATTTTAAAGTTTTCCCTTGTTATTATTATTAATGTATCGAGGAAAGCTATGCTGTTATTACTCTCTTCCTCTATAGTGAATTTCAAATGTGTCTTAAATATATTAATAATATTGTCTATGTTATATTTAGGTACACAGGTGATGATGTCATCTACATATATGTATAAGAACGGTAATGAAAAGGTAACTTTTTCGCTGATGTTGAAATTACCCATAGCACATCTAAGGTTTTGTGAATAGTGTTTACGTTCATAGGTGAAATTGTTGGGAGTCGAAATATTAATAAACAAGGATCTTACATCTAATGATATCAAGATGTGATTTTCAGGTAATTTTATATCTTTAATTTAACGTCGGCCCATAGGCTTAAACAGATTGTTTTCATTAAAAAAACCTTCCTGTGCCTGACTATTAAATACCAAATACTAAATATTTCAAAGAAACAATCACCACACCAACAATACAATGATAATTTCAAAATAGCTACTTACCCACTTCAAACCAACAAAAAATTGTTTAATAAATTAAAAGATAAAGACAGTGTTTTGAATATATTAGTTGTTGTTTACTTAATTCCTTGTGGTTGTTGTGAAAAATATATATATAGGTACAACTGTTACCGGCGCTTTACCGGAAGCGCCGTCAACCGATTCATACAGCATTTAATTATTATTTGTCATTACATCGGCCCCACATATCAGAATATGGCGCCTTGAAACCGCGAATTCTCCAAACTTTCGGTGAATCCGCTGAAAGGCGATTGCGCCGCCTGCTCAGGAACACCAATTTCGGAAATGAAAAGCAGTCGCGTTGCCTGTAGCGAAGAACCACGGCGAAACTAATCAAAAAGAAGTTCGTGTGGCCGAATCTCAACAAGGACATCCACAGCTGGGCGAAGACTTGCTTTCCTTGCCAGAGAAGCAAGATCGGACGCCACAATACACTTCCGCCAGCACGATTCCAGGTACCGGATGCCAGATTTGGTCATGTCCACGTGAACATCGTGGGCCCTCTACGCATCTCCGGAGGCTGTCCATACCTCTTGACCATGGTGGATAGGTTTACCCGATGGTCCGAAGCAATGCCTATGCCAGATGCCAACGCACAAACAGTTGCTGATGCGTTCTACAGAACGTCGGTCTTGCGATTTGGAGCTCCAATCACCGCCACCAGTGATCAAGAAACACAATTCGAGTCACAGGTATTCAAGGCATTAACCTACGTGATTAGTTACTTCAGAACACAGACAGCGCCATACCACCCTGTAGCCAATGGCGTGGTAGAGAGGTGGCACCGAACCCTCAAGGCCGCAATCATGTGCCACCAGAGCAACGACTTGCACGAAAATCTACCTACCGTCCTACTCGGCCTGAGGACGGCCATCAAAGAGGACATCCCAGCAGAACACGTATACGGCACGACACTGCGACTACCAGGCGAATTCGATTTTCGCAGAAAAATTCCGCGAACATCACATCACGACAAAAGAAAGATATTCGTACACACGACGTTGTACGAATCTGAATACGTCTTCGTACGCGTCGACCGAGTCCGCAGACCCCTGGAATAACCGTACGAGGGGCTCTTCAGTGCCAAGCCGCCCTTCCGACACAGACTTCAAGGTCGACATCAATGGTCGTGAGACCGTAGTGAACATCGACAGACTAAAACCCGCGTTCCTGACAACACACGACATTCCGGAAGAAGCAGCTCCGAGACCCACAGCAAACCAGTCCGCATATGGACCATCCGCAGCTAACCAAACTGCTAGTCAACCGCAGGAATCACCTCCAACGACGAGTATCCGAACCTACCCTGGACCGAGAACGAAAAAAACGAATCTCATTTGCTTAGCTACAATATCTAATTTTATGCCATTTTTTAATCTACACTTTTACTTTCTTTTCCCAGATTGTCGTGACCCAAGTCACTCGGAAAAGGGTAATGTAGAGCACTGTCGTACCAACCGCAATGCGCCGGTAAAATCGCGTCCTGACGTGAGCAGTTGTTTTGCCACCGCAGCGCAGTTCGCCACGATGAGTAGCGGCATTTCTTGACAGCAGCCATTATTGCTCCGTAACATGTTTCTGCCGGCCGACGCGACGTTAAATTCGAAATATACTATTCAAATTGTTAATTGTTATTTATTGAAGTCAATAAAGTGTTATGTTTACCTGAACGGTTCGAGCCAGCGTCCACGAGTATAACAGATGTTTACAGGAAAATCCAAAATTTGTATGACGTCACGAAAAGGCCAGAAAAAAAACCCACGCGGGAAAAAAATACTGCCAGCATTTTCCCAAATTGCCGCGAATCCAGAAAAACTTGTGACTTTATTTTCACTTCGATAAACGTTTATTTTATTAACTACATATATTAATTTACTGAATTCATTTAGAATTAGTATTAAATATAGATATATCAGTTTTACATCGTTCATAAAATCTAAGTTTATTTTATCATCGAGGCATTTAAAAAAAATTATACATTGTTGGTTTATCTTAATTTAATTGAATAACCGCTTATACGTTGGTGTTTTGCCTTTAAGTTCGTAAATTTAAATATTTTTGTTTTAAGTTTTTTTAATTTTAAATTAGTTATAATCATTATTTTTTGCAAAATGCGCAAGCAATTAAAATAAAAATAAAAGTTTTGATTTATCTGGATTTATATTATTTTTATTTTAACATTTAGTGAAAATTTTAGTATACATATTTTTAAACACGTAAGCGTAAGCAATTAGAATTAAAATAGTCACTCTTTAAATCTCTCATTTACAAGAGATTTTATTCTCTGTTTTCTATTTTCAAATCTTTCTTTTCCCTATGTACTAATATCTGCTTATTATCTGTTTAAAGCCTATTACAATTATTTATTTTATTCAAAGCTACGTTAGCCTTCAATACAACTCTTTTGTTTTTTATTCAGTTTTTATTATTTTTGCATATCTTGTATGCAAATTTAATCATTGTTTTTTTGCTTTTATTGGCGACAATTAATATCAATATTTATTTTTACCTTATATTAGTATTTTATTAGTACTGCTAAATTGTTAACATATAATTTATAATAATTTCTTTTTATAAGTTTTGAAAAATTAATAAGGTATTTAAATTTTTCGAGACCTCAACGCGACCGATATTTATATTTAGTTTCAATATTCTTTTTTATTACTGGCTCGTCATTTATTCATTCGCAATTACCTCGTATTATTGTAATTATTATTATTTATTTTTATTATTATTTGTTGAATTAAACATTCTATTATTTACACATTTTCATTAATTTTCAAAGATTAAATTCACTCGCGTTAAGTAATAAATAAAACTGAATATATTTTGCCCTATAATCAGAAACTCAACGGGGCCGGGTTTAAATTATCGATTAATTGAAAAAGGATAACGTTTACTTTTAATATGAGTGTACGAAGCATATACGTAACCAGATATCATCAAACCGAGCATAACAAAGCCGAAATTCGCAATGCTGTAAGTCTGTGTTCGATACCTAACCATACTGAGGAAAGGGACACACGCAGACCGGACTCTCAACTTGAGTTCCACTAAGGCATATGCCGCCGAATTATTGGAGAATTTTGGTCGGGAGTGCGAACAACTACGCGAGTATCGCGAGGAGCGGGAGTATGCAAAAGAGATGTCGGAACTCCGAAAGGAACGCCTCATCCTAATCGAGGAGACAAAAGGATCTTTATCGCCAACTACGCGAACAGAAGGAAGCGATGAACCGCCATACAGATTGCCTGCTGCGCGAACAGATGGAGGAGATAAAGCGACAAATGAATGTACAATTACGGAAGCAGAGAGAAGAAATGCAGAGAATGATGAATAAATGAATCGAGCTGTAGGCAATAACGATGGGAGACCCGGGCAAATCAAACTCGCGTAGAAGTTGACATGCATGAACCCCCTACAACGAGACAGCACCAGGCAAATCCACAAAGAGATGCGGGACATTTACGGGACGGGACCCTCAAGGTTTTATAGACCGCCTAAATCAAAGTTTTGAGGAATTGCAGCTAGAAAATGCCACCAAAAATAGGAGAGCTCCTTTATTAATGACTGAAGCATGTGCAAAGCGGTACAAAACTTATTTCTCCGAAGATATCCCATGGGAGCGGGCCTGTAACCTCTTTGTAAATTTAATTGATCCTATGGTTGTAGCTACCAACAAAATCGCCGAGGTGGTAACGGCAACTCAAGGAAAAGGACCACCGGGAGTCTTCGCCACTAAGAAACAAGTGCTTTTCGAGAGATATGCGGAGCATTGGTCGGATGAGTTGAAGACGATATTTATGTAGAAACTGGTGTCACCAACTTTACGCCAAAATCTTATCTTGAAACCGAACACTGTAGAGAGATTCATAGATTTGGCATCAAAATCACCGATAGAGGAGCCAAACAAACCAAAACACGTAAATTTGAACGGGAACGTTATACAGCAACAAAACAACATTCTTCACGTTCACACAGCCACAATAATCGACAAGGAACTGCTCATCGCCTAGATCACCAACAGAATCGCGGATTTCCGCGGAATTCGAACCCGCAACATCCACCACCGTGCGAAATTTGTAAAGGAAATCATTGAAACCATGAGTGTTCCGAGTACCAGGGAACGGCCAGCAGCGGCAGGACATAAGGTAAACACTCTAACCTCGCCTGCCGCCCCCGTACATCAACAACGCAAGCCAAGTAGTAGAAAACCGCAACATAAACAACCGCGCCGCGATACTGAACCTATCTCTGTCTGTGCTATTGATAATGAACGTTTTATAACGAAGAAGTGTTGTATGCAAACTTGTGAAGTGCCCAGCGATAAAGACGTTTTTCAAGATAAAAACCCACAGTGCGCGCTACTTTCAAACAACACGCAGCTCATCACACTACCAGTAATTATTAATGATCGGACTCTCATGTGCCTTTTGGACCTTGGAGCCAATCAAAATTATATTCGCCCCGACATTTGTGACCGTGTTCTTCCACTTTAAATACACACAAACCTAGCTAGCCCGGGTTTTTCCCGGCTGCATTTCGTGCTAGGAAACCAGGATTTCCAAGAAGAATTCCTCGTTATGCCAGAGTTGCGATACGAAGCTGTCCTCGGTATTGGATTTTTCGTGAAGCATGACGTCGTGATTGTTGGCTGCAGCGCTATATTAATTTGGCGACAGGACTCCGCCAAACCACTCGATGGACGAACCAAGCGCAACAACCAAAAGAAAATCCTGTTCTAAAATTGGATCATTGATTCACAGGACAATGCGCTCGGCATTTTGAGGAATTAAGTGAACGTTTTTCGCATATATTGCAACCTAAGGATCAAATCGCATACCGTCCACGCACGGCCGAGCACAGGATATAGCTAGCAAGAACCAAACCTATACGCACTCGCCCATATAGGGTAAACTTTGCTAAGAAACAAGAAATCGGTAAATCTACGATCTCCTGTCACAGGGAATAATCGAACCTTCCACAAGCCCGTACGTGTCGCCTATCATCCTGTTGCAGAAAAAAGATGGTGACAGCCGATTCTGGATAGTCTATAGGAAGATAAACGAAGTGACAGTTTCTGAACCTACGCCGATGCCCGTAATCCAAGAGGCTCTTAGAGATCTAGGGGACGCCGGCATCTTTTCTACACTCGACCTGAAGAGCGGATACTGGCAGATACCTGTGAAATCTGCTTCCAAACAATATACAGCTTTCTCGACGCCAGACGGAGGCCACTATCAATTTCGCGTCATGTCCTTCGGTCTGAAAAACACTCCAGCAACGTTCCAGCGCCTTATGTCCTAGGAAGTACTCTCGAGGATGCTTTATGATTTCACCATGGTGTACTTGGACGATATTATGGTATATTCTAAGACACCAGAGGATCATCTCCGACATTTGGTGTTCGAACGACTGAACCAATTTGATCTAAGGCTAGGCGTAGAAAAGTGTTGATGCCGATCAAACGAGTTCTCTAAAAAAACATTTGCACCAAATTTGTACAAAAACTCTCCGACAGTTACGAAAGTTTTTGGGTTTATGTAACTGGATACGTTAGTATGTACAGGATTTTGCCTCAATCGTCGCTCCATTAAACAAGCTAACCGCCATCTCTTAATCCTTCAAATAAACACCAGCCGCCTCAGCAGCTATGGAAACGCTACAGAAAAGGATATCAGAGCTATTACAACTTCAACGACCACTTCCTGGATTGCCATTCACTGTTCAGACAGACGCATCTCAACTCGGAATATCAGCTATATTATTTCAAACGAATCCCAAAGGCGAAAAGATAATTATTTCGTTTGATTCGGCTAAATTAAACGACACACATAGACGGTACTATATAAATGAGCAGGAATGCATGGCGCTCGTTTGGGCACTGAAATGATACCGTCCTCTGCTGGAAGGACAACACTTCAAAATCATAAAGGAGAGCAAAGCCCTTACCTGGTTAGCCAAGTTTAAGGATCAGAAGTCAAAACACACTCAGTGGGCACTCTTACCAGAGAGCTTCGACTACGAGATTGAACACTGCGCAGGAGAAAACAACTAGCTCCCAGATCTATTAAGTTGCGACCCAGAAGACCAACCTGTTGGAGAACTTCCAGAGCTCGAAACAATCTTGCCCCCCACATTGAACGTCATAGAGCTGCCAGCTATCCACATAGTAAACGGGCCCAGCAAGTAGATGATGAAACCCGCATTGCATGTTATGCACGACGAATCCATCCACCCCAGCCGCAGTCATCCACGAAGAAAAGATCTGTCATTGTAATAACCGACTTGTTTACTGGATGGGTGGAAGCCTTCCCCGTCGGCCGAGCCACATCTAGTACTATCATCAAGTTACTCAAAGAACAAGTATTTAGCAGGTTTGGTTATCCGCAATGTATTATAAGCGATAATAGACCGCCAAGCCTTGGAGTAAACAAATGCAAAAATGGGGAGTGGATGCTTACTACACACCAGTATAACATCCCCAGGCCAATCCGACTGAAAAGAGGAATCAAGAACTTAAAAGTGTCTAACGATCAAAATGCAGGGCCTGCCCGGTAAACGTGCCCTGTTCGGTTACGATCTTCCACGCCCTGCAGAGCGAGAAATTTTACCAGCTATTCCACCGCAAGCACATCAACACCAAGAGAGGGAACGACGACTAGAGGACATCAGGCCGTTCCAGCAGAGGTACATCCGCAGATATAACAAACCTGATCCTTGGTCCACATTTAATTTGCGAAGTTTGCTGTTCACGTGCTGCTGACACCTCGGCGTTCGTAGCCCCTAAGTACCTAGTTTTCCATAATATAGCTTTCAGTTTCCGGCCAGATTTTGTATGTAACATTTTTCATTATTGTAGCTATAATTGTTCATATATATTGTTGACAGATATAAGAAACGACGCTCATTACTATTCTTTAACGACTTATGTCAATTTTAATTTAAAATTTTATTTTATTTAGGAGTTGCAAAGAAAAAACTTCCTTAGACATCATTCCTCACCTAAAATCATAATCGAACATATATGCCCGGACGCAGAATAGTTTTCCACATATTATGACGAATAAATCATAGGGAGATTCCCTTGATTTATATTTTATTTCAAATTTTCTAAATTTGCGTTCGCGGCTTGCCGAGACGGCCCCGGTCGTGTTTAGGCGAGGAATGAAAAAACGATGAAAGGAGAGGAGAAAATATTTTTTTATTATTGTATCCAATAAAAGCTAAAAAAATATTTCTTGAAAGACAAATTAATGTAAAAACTTTTTTGTATCTTAATAATATTTGATACATTTTGCGGTTTTTGCACAAAAAATAAAATATGAATATAAAATGCTAAATTGCACTCATTAATAAGTAAATCGACTTACTCAATTGAATAAAAATTAAATAATATTAATTGATACAATAAACATGTAACGCTTTTTAAACAATTTCCTTCACAAAATCCTAATACAAGCAAGAAATCTGTGTGCTGCAAATATGAATATTTATAAACTAATAAAGTTAACAATAAATGATTAAAAAACACTCAGTAATTATTATTTTACATTTCTTAAACAAAGACCGCCACGAAAAACATATTTTTGATTTGATTGAAAACTAGATTTTGTTTTTACTAGATAAAAAAATATATATTTTTTTGTGCGAAAACCGAACAAGATATCAAATATTATTAAGAGACAAAAAAGTTTTAAAATCAAATTTTCTTTCAAGCAGTATTTTTTTTAGTTCTTATTGGATGCATAAAAATATTTTTTTTTTAAGTCGTGGTTCTACTGTTTTCTATATTTCCTGTTAATCACTAATATCCATAATAACTTAAATGATGGCTTATATTAAGGTCGTTATTAATAATAAATTTCATTCAAATTGTAATTAGTTTTAAAGCATTCAGTTATTGAAAATGAGCACATGGTGCTCGAAATGTACATTTAACGTGTAAAAATAAATTAGTGAAGAAAGGAAATCAAATAGTGTTTTATTAGTGATCATTACTTCACATAACTCAAAACAAATAGTGAATATATTACAATGGCTTCCTGGTCAACCGAGTTTAACAAATTCTTTAAACTAAAAACAAAAATACAATTCATTAGTGCAGACATTTACTTTCTAAAAATGTGTTTAACAAAACAAGTTTTTCCTAAGTTTATCCAAGTAAAAACATGCAAACACAATAAAGATTTATCAAAATTAGTGTTCAAGTGGAAACAAAGTTGGTTAAAATTCGAAATAGGAGAGTTACATTCGAAACGAGATTACTTACAACTTCTCGCATACGAACTACACTTAAAACTGGCAAAAAATTCATCACCAATAACCTGGGATGAATCACAGAGGAAAATTCATACAGTGATAAACGCTAAACTAAGAAGAAAATCATCCACACTCAGAAAAAAGCTAGAAGCATTGCAAAAAGAACAACACCCGACAGAAAACAACATTACACAACCAACCCAGATACTAGTGCATAACAGATCCAAGGCAACCTTCAATAACGAAGAAATGGAGCTTTTAAAGAAAGGCTTTAAACACTCAATTTCCACACCATACACACCCATAGAATCCATCATCAACGACGTAGAAAATGCAGCATCTTACTTAGGACCCGAAGAAGCCACGGCTTTCCGGATAGCAGCCAAAGAATCATTGGAGAAAATCATCAGAAAACCGAAAAGGATGATCAAGAAAGAAAACACCGATTTCAAAACAATCAAATCGCTGAAACAAAAAGATGTTTTGTACCTGAAATCAGACAAAGGGAACGCCGTCGTTGTCATCAACAAAGAGGATTACCATACTAGCGTCAAAAGGATGTTGGACACCGGACCATATCAAGAACAAATTAAAAACCCACTAACTTCATATATAAGTAAGATTAATTCCATACTAAAACCCACAAGTTTAATCGATAAAAAACTAATATACAGATTGAAATTAAAAAACCCATCACTTCCGAAATTGTACTGCCTCCCAAAAATTCATAAACCGGGGAATAAATGGAGACCTATTGTATCAAATATAAATTCACCAACATATAATATCGCAAAATGGCTAGTAGAACAATTCCAATCATTAAATATTAAAAACGATTTTTCAATACAAAATTCCGTTGAGTTAACTTCAAAATTACAAAAAACGATAATTGAACCAGATGAATTATTAGTTTCTTTTGACGTAGAAGCTCTGTTTCCTAGCATTCCGATAGAAGAAACAATTAATATATTAAAAAACCTATTATCTGAAAATTCAATACCAACAGAAAATATTAAACAATATATTGAGTTAACGAGGATAGTAATGGAATGCAACACGTTTGAATTCGACAATAGATTCTACAAACAAACATTCGGAACAGCCATGGGTAATCCACTCTCACCTTTCTTAGCTAATATTTTTCTTAACCACCTAGAAAATAGAGCAAAAAACACAATACCTGGCTTCCCGAGAGTTTGGTTCAGATACGTTGATGACGTAGTGGCAATCATCAATAAGAACACTGACATAGAAAGCTTGTTGTCGAGTCTAAACGGTTTGTACCCCAGCATCTCATTCACTCACGAAATGGAAAATAACAATCAACTTCCCTTTTTAGACTTACAAATAATTAAAAATAAAAATAACAAAACACTAGAATTCAACATATACCGAAAACCAACACACACATTCAACTACATTCACGCATCATCAACATCACCCATTAAACACAAGTTAGCAGCATTCAACAGTATGATTTATAGAGCGATAAACTTGCCATTATCAAATGAAAACAGGACAAAAGAATTAACATTCATAAAAAACAGTGCACAATCACTAGGTTACAATAGAGATACAATAAATAAACTCATCAATAGACACAAAATTAATCACAAAATTAAACAAAGCACAAAACTCAATACGTCAAAAGAAACCAATAACAGAAAATATGCGAAATTTATATACAATCCAACCATTTGCCACAAAATAAATAAAATATTCAATAAATTTAACCTAACAGCCGCTTATTTCAGTGAAACAAAATTAAAATATTATTTAAATAACACCTTTACCAAAATCAATGATCTACAAAAATCTGGCATATATTCAATTAATTGTAATAATTGTAATAAATTATACGTTGGTCAAACCCAAAGAAATTTAATTAAGAGATTTAAAGAACATAATTATCATCTAAAAAATCAAAATCCAGATAAATCAGCAATAGCTTTCCATAATTTCCAAACCGGACATCAATTCTCACTTCACAATATAAAATTATTAAAACAATCAAGTAATTCCAGATTAAATATGTAAGAAGCAATAGAAATGTATAAATGTAAAGACAGATTATTAAATTTCGATTTAAGTCCACTAGAAAACCCATTGTTAAGTCTCGTTCCGAAAAAGAATTGTAAACCTGCCGACACCTTTCCCAGTAATACTAATCCCCATCCAATAGAGCCGACATAATTAAACTTAGGTTTTCCCACTAATCCCTGTAAGGTATATAAACAGCTGTAATTAGTTTTAAAGCATTCAGTTATTGAAAATGAGCACATGGTGCTCGAAATGTACATTTAACGTGTAAAAATAAATTAGTGAAGAAAGGAAATCAAATAGTGTTTTATTAGTCATTCAAATCGAATGAAGCGTTCAATTGTTATAAACAAAAGAAATACAAAATTTTAAAACTTTGAAGACCAATTCCGGCTTAACCGTAAATTTTTGGATATAGATAAGTTGTGTTGAATCATCATATTTTGACCCCAGGAATCTATGGCCCAGGCATTTCCCCACATTAACGGGACATCCTGTATATATTGATATACCTTTTTTGCTAATTTCTAAACCTCTTATTTCGCGTTGAAAAGTAGAGTGAGTTCAAGTGATAAACCGGAAGTTCTAAGGTAACAGTATTTTTTTATTTTAACCTTTTAAGTGTAAGATTGATTGAATAGCTAGCCGGAATTACATGTGGGATATTTTTCTAAATTTCATAAGGTTTTAACTAGAAAACTTCCCCCATATCATAACACAATATAAATTAATATCGAGAATTAACCAACATAAAAGTAGTTGCCGGTTGCCCATTTTACCGAATGAAAATACGGTATTAAAAACATGTGATTTTTAGGACAGGTCACACAATATTGTTCGATGATACAAAGATTTTTAGATACAGAACAAACTATAAAAAACGATTACACTACAAAATACTACACAATCATAAATAGAAAATATAACAATGATTTTTAAAATAGATATCCAAAATCTAAGTACTCAGTATTGTAATATCATTTCATAATATAATTACCTTTGTAGGGGTTCGGATATGAGGTAAACACGTTAGTGGGTTAAAACGTATATTTTACACGAATATGTACAACTTTACACTATGTCAAGATAACTTTGTCTAAGACCGTAATCAGTGCTAAGGTGATACTCAATGTTAGGTCGTTATCAGCGCTAGCGAGCGAGTGAAGTGAAGTGCCCTTTTGAAGTAGGGCCGAGGGCTTTATAGGCGTCCGGCCGGGTATCCCAGGGTAGCGGTGGTAGGGACAGTGGTTCTCATTGGTGCCCGCGCGAGGGTGGTGGATGAGCGCGACTTCGAAGGTGGTTGGTCCAAGGGACTGCAAAATGACTTAAGGTCCATCTCTTCGGGGTGCCAATTTTGAGCTGAATCCCTTTTTGGCATTACTCAGGGGGTGTAGAGTTACCCCAACTTTGTCTCCAGCGGCATACTGAGGAGTGGCTCTTCTGCTCTGGTCAGCTTGCTTCTTCCAGAGATCTTGTTGCTGGTCCTGAGTTTCGGCGGCTTGACGTAAATATTCTGTGAGTCGGGAGAGATACGGGGTTATCTCGGCAATGAAGTTTTCGGACTCAAGAATGGCTCTAAAATCTTGCGTGGCTTCGTAGGGAGTACGAAGTTCTCTACCGAAAGTTAAGAAGGCAGCGCTGAACCCGGTGGTTTGGCACATAGCCGTGTTCATGGCAAATCTTATGGCTGGTAACATTTCTGCCCATCGTGCATGGTGTGTTCCTGTGAGTATTCCTAGTTGTGTCTTCAAGTCTCTGTTCTTTCTCTCCACTGGATTTGCTTGAGGGTGGTAACTAGGTAGCAGTGCTTGATGGATTCCCAACGTGAACATGACGTGCTGCATCACAGCACTAACGAATTGTGTTCCGTTGTCGCTAATCACGCGACGTGGGAAGCCGTAACGTAAAAATACTTCTTCGACTAATGTTATGACGCATCGTTCTGCTGTGGCTGTTTCTAATGCGAACATTTCTACCCATCGTGCATGGTAGGTAGCGGCCCAAATAAATCGATAGCGAGCACTTAAAATCTTTGATTGGTAGCGCGGGTCTGTAGTAATCCGGCAGGTTTCAAATTTGTTACTTTATATCGTTGGCAGGCGGCACATTGCTTAAGGTATTGCTCCACACTATTTTGCATACCTTTCCAGAAATAATTTTGTCGAATGCGTGAGAGAGTTCTCTGGATTACATAATGTCCAGCTGTGGCATCATCATGGAATGCTTTCAGCACACGTGGAATTTCCTCCTTAGGGACCACTTGTTGTGCATCTTCTTGCTCTCCTTGAGGGTCGTATCGGTACAAAATACCATTTGCCATAATGTACCCTTTTCTTGTCCAGTAGACAGCATTTTCGGTAGTTTGGGTGGCTTCCAGCTCCTCAATTATTTTCTTTAAATCGCTATCTAGGAGTTGTGCATTTCTGTTGTCGCTCTCCTTTCGGGATGTCATATCGATGGAAACTTTCTTTATTTCCCAGGGATATTGATCATCGTCGTCATCGGTGACTGGACGGGATAAAGTGTCGGCTACTCTATTCGCACGCCCTGGTACGTAGTCAATCTGGAGATTGTGAGCTTGCAACTGTAGTGCCCATGGTGCCAATCTTCCTGTCGGCGACTGCAAACTCATCAGCCAGCGGAGGGGTTAATGATCAGTGGCGACTGTGATTTGCGACCCATCTAGATATCCTCTGAATTTCTTCATAGCCCAGATGATGGCTAAAGCTTCCTTCTCAATGGTAGCATAGTTTTTCTCTGCCGGGTTCAGTAATCGACTGGCGTATTCAACGGGGTGTTCGTTCACACCCTCCCCCTGGCACAAAACTGCTCCGACTGCATAAGCACTGGCATCTGTTCTGACAAAAAACGGCTTTGTCGGATCGGCCGTCCGTAGTATGGGAGCCCCGGTCAAGGCCTCTTTCAGACGTTCGAAGGCTGTGTCTGCTTCTTCCTCTCATTTCCAGGGGTTGTTCTTCTTAGTCAGGTTACTTAGTGGTTTTGAAATACGCGCGAAATCCGGTATGAATCGTCGATACCATGAACACATTTGCAAGAAAGAGATCAATTGTTTGCAATTAGTTGGTTTTGCTCTTTGCCTGATGACAGTGACCTTTTCTGGATTAGGTAGAAATCCGTCCTTCGTTATCATGTGGCCCAGGAAGCGTACTGACTGGCAGAAAAATGAGCTTTTCTCTCGGTTGATGCGGAGGTACCACTTATTTAGTTCCGCAATAACTTTCCTGAGGTCCTCTAAGTGTCGATTGATGGAGTCCGATAAAATTATCAAATCGTCCAGATATGCGAACATGCATACCTCGGGTAGTTTTCTTCTGAATTTGTCCATCAGCCTTTGGAATGTCGATGGAGCGTTCCTCAAACCAAACGGCATTCGTTTGAATTGGCAGCAACCAAAAGGGGTGATGAAGGAGGTTTTTGCTTGGTCTTGCAATCTTACAGGAATTTGCCAATATCCGGTGCGTAGATCGATAGTAGAAAAACTATACGGTTTACCCATGGCATGCAATAGATCGTCCACGCGCGGGAGTAGATAAACGTCTGGTACTGTAATCGCATTTTATTTTCTAAAGTCTACACACAGCTTAGTTCCTCAATCCTTCTTGGGTACCATTACAAAAGGAGCTGCTCATGGGGATTGGCTTTCCTCAATGATATCTTGACGCATCATTTCATCGACTTCTTTCCGCAATTCTGTCTGTCGTACGGCGGATATTCGATATGGGCGGGTGGCTATTGGGATGTCCTGACTTACAGTGATTGTATGCTCTATTTCTATAGTCGGAGAGCCCCATAATTCAAATGAGCTGGAGTTGGCTTGCAGCATCTGATTGATCTCCTCTTTCTCTAGATCGTTAAGATCTGTGACCTAATCGTTACGGAGGGACACACTGACGTAGAATAATTTTGTTGGTTTTGGTCTTCTTGAACATGAGAATGTCGGTGCGGGTGTTTTCTCTTCATTTATTCTTGCCTGGGTTTCTAGAGCCTTCTTTCTTTTGCGACATTCAACAAAGACGTGGCCGTGTGCACGACAGTGTGTGCACTTCTTTTTCTTTCCGTCAACATTCGTACTGGATTGGGAATTATCTTGTTCCTCTTTATCTTGCCATGTGCGTTCGGTCTCCCGTGCCTTGGCGATCAGGTTCTGGAAAGTGGTGATTCCTTCTTTTTTTATTTGGGACGTGGCCCCTACGAAACGGGACGCCAATGGAACCATTACACTACATCACCTGGCGCCCCTTCCACCAATGACTTTATTGCCACGTACAAATACATACATACATACAAGTAAATACATCACAAATCGTAACTATACAATATTGTCGACGTTAACTGCACACTGGTGGTCTGCTGGCCACCCCAGCTCTTCCTTCCTTCGACTTCCTGCCCAATACCGCCTCGGCAAACCTTTCCGCAGCACTCCACCTCTCCTCCCCCTCCAACATCCTGCCCACCAGCGACGTGGGGGTTACATCCCCACCGAGCGTCCTGGCTAGTTCGGCCCTTTCCTCTGCCCGTCTTGGGCATGCGACCAGGGTGTGCAATGCGTCGTCGACCCACCACCCCTCACAAAATACGTACGTTTAAATATTTGTAACTGCTTTACTAATACTCCCTGTAAAATCAAATCATCATGCTTTTTCTCAAATTTGCCGAAACTATAGCCACCGTTAAATAAACACTGTTATACAAACAAAGCTAAAAAAGTGTTATCGTTTATATTTTTCTTTGTATTAAGCAAGTTTGGGTAAAAATTTCCAGGAGAAAACACATTAAACTGATAAATACAAATAAAACAATAATTATTGTATATTGGGATCACTGTAAGAATTCCACTCGCTTCTACATAAATCTCTGTGTTTTATATCCTATATAAATTAAATAGCTTTTTTAGTTATTAATATTTCATTCACTGAATTCCGGCTTTTAATACCATTACTCATAAGGTAGACAGAGGATGGATGATATACAGATATGAATGTATCTCGATTTATACAAGACCTAATTATTTAATTCATTTAACCCAGTAATCTATTGGTTTCTATCTAGATTTATGTATATATTACTAAAGCACCTGTAGGCATTCAATTTTCTGATAACTGCCGTCACATGGCTGAAATCACAATCAGAACAATGTAAGGTTTTTCTGTAATGTTATCGCTTTGTACGCGTCACTGAACTTTATGTAATGTCAATCCACAGACACGTGTTTTGCTGCATCAGAGTTTCTTTGTGTTCTTCTTAGTGGAAGGCCCTTACAAGAATAAATCGATTTTAATGAAATCACTACTCATTGTTATATATTGAAGACGCGTTTGAAAATTATATTAGGGCAGGTAAAGTCCCGCTCTTTATATCTAACCTCATATTTATTTTCGTGGCTTGTATAAAAACGATATCAGGCATTCACAACATGTGAAAAATACTAGGAGGAATTAATTTTTCTTATTAACTTTTTTAATTTCAACAACACTGCATCGGTAAATTAATATTTAATTTAATTTAGACACACACACACATATATATTTATATACCTCAAGACAACAAGCAAGATACATATCTTTCAATTTTAAGGGGCAAAGGAAAAGTTACCGTGCACCTTAAGGGAGTCATAAACACCAGCTATAATTTATGAGTCAACTCATTTGAAATATGCAAATACTCTTAAACCGGAACTTTTGTTCACAAAAAAACAGACACATCCTGTGGTAAAATGTTCATTGTGGCATCAAACAAGTAATACGTAAGCCAGTGGTATAAACGTATGCATCTGAAAGATTTTATTATTTATTATATTTATTTTTATATAACATTGTTGTAACCATTCAGATAATTTATGGAAGTATCTGGGACCTCTCCATCGTATAATGAGGTACTATATAATTTTATATAGAGGTTTTTATGTACAATTAATTTTAAACACTACATTTTTATTAAGGAGACTAGCTAATAACTTTATTAGTAAGGGCAATTGTTTCTTGCAAATGCAATTAAATATATTGATACGTTTTAATTATGCCACCTAAATGGACAATCTAAATCAAGAAAATTAAAAACAAAACTTTTTGAATTGTATAATAGAAGTGCCACTTCTAGGTTTTTTGAATGCGTTGTAAAGTACTCTAAATTTCATTGATTCTACATTTATTCCTGCGCCGGGATGCATATAACACCTGTGGTATTCATAACTATAAAGTCTTTATTCAATATTTTCATCTATAAAATCAGTATATTTGATTTGCTAATGAATTGAATTATTTTAATTAAATAATCTCAAAGTATGACTGTGTGAATCAGCTAATAAAAAATCCTAGTAAATACCTCCTTTGGACGAATTATTACGAAATAACCTTATCTAATGAGTGAAGCAGGGAATTGATAATTCTTAATATATATGTTCTTTCCAATCAGTAGGTTTGACTCATTTATTGGTGAGGAGCGATCATGAAAAAGAGGAGGAGGTTCTAGAATCGGCACCCCACCCTACTGACAATTTTATTCAACAGTATGAAAATTCGAACAAAATTATTTTCACGTAATAACTTCTCCAAGTGGACAATTATTTCTATCAAAACGAGGATTTTCCATTTCAACAACGTTTATATTCAATTGCAGCAGGGTAAAATTGGAGAGGTCACGCTTATCGCCAATATATTTCTTATGAAATATCCGGTCTAGCTTGCTTCCGCTTTAATGAGTCCGGTTTGCTATCGACTAAAGGCAAGTTGAATTGGAAAAATAGTGTCTGAAAAAAAAGTCGCTCTCCATTACAAAATTGTATATAAAAGACGTTTGTAAGTTATATTTTATTCTATTTTATATTTATTCACATTGTAATAATTCTAATTTACACTACCATTAGACACAATATTAGATTTTAACTTATCTTGTATACAGTTTTTAACTTTATAATCTTCATTTGTAGTTATACTGAAGATGGCTTTAGAGCCGAAACTAGTCTAAAAGTATACTAAAGAAACTTAGTAACGAGAAGTACAAAACAAACACATGACTTTTTATTTAATATAACCACTCGTTATAAAAATGGACACAACAAATCTATTTAAATATCACGAAAATACGGCGTCACATGTCCTACTCTATAAGTCGTTAATAAGAAAACTATATAGAACGAATTCACACATACAATTTGTATAACAATTAATACCTATATTTGCAAACATAAAATTTCAACAAAAATTCTCTGAAGAAAATAAAATAAAAATTAGAAAAGAAAAATCATCTACACATACACTACAGTACGAGGAATAATATTAACAAATAACTTCTAAACACATACTATATTTTCTCCACACAATTACACCTATTCACATTATAAAATATCATACACACTGCACATCAAATCGCCTCAATAGAAATCAAACAAATTCAAATACAATAATCAAATAAAATTAACCTTCGACTACAGAAAATAAATAATAATAAACAATTATCTCACAAACCTAACTAAAACCATATTTACCGACGACGAGATGAAGATCCTCAATTACGAACACAAATAAGCACCACCTCGTATCAAAAATCTACCAATTATAGCGCTCGAACTAGAAAATGCTATCTCAAGACATCCAGAAGAACAACTACTTCGTAACGATATAATACACTTACTGAAGAATACAGAGAGCAGACCAGCCCTAACGGATAATAACCTTTGACACTTCAACACACAGCTCAAACACATCAAACACAAAATAAAAGTAAATTACTTAATCTTCTTACCCGTTGACAAAAACTCAGGTTTTATGGTAATTAATAAATCAGAATATATACAAAAAACAGAAGAATTTCTAAAAGAAAACAAGTTTACCTTACTCAAAGGTAATCCATTCAACAACCTATATTAGAGAAATAAAATAATATGTGCAAGTTAATGCCAATAAAACCAACATACCTATAAGGCTTATTGTCACATTCTACAACACCCCCGTAAAATTCCTTGCTGACATTACCTTCACCAAGTATTTAAAATTCAAACCTAATCATACTATTAAAAACAGACAAGAACTAATCATTCACCTCCAAATAATTACATTTTACTCTCATTTGATGTCACAAATTTATTTACCAACGTTCCAGTTAATGATACGCTAGAAATAATAGAAAAATACCTCACCGAAAACTTAGAAAATCCAACTGAAATTAAACACATCTACAATATCATATTCATATTCTTAAATCATATAGAAAATATCATACAAAATAACCCTTTAGCAAAAAATATAATTACTTGGAAGCGATACGTAGATGATGTTTTGTGCTTGTGAGATGGTACTGACAATAACAGAATCAATAATTTCCTTGAATTCAATAACACTATTGACAACAATATTAAATTCACTATAGAAACTGAAATCAACAACCAATTAACATTTATAGACATTAATATTATTAAAACTTAGAATAAACTTGAATTCTCTATACACCACAAACCTACACAAACAGACATCCTAATTCCTGCCAACTCCTACCATCATCACAAGCACAGAATAGCTGCGTTTCGAAGTCATATTCATAGATTAAAATCTGTGCCAAAGAGTACTGAAAACTATAATAAAGAACTTAACATCATCAAGCAATTGGCAATTAATAATGGGTATAAATCTCATCTTGTTGATAAATTGATTGCTAAACATGACAAAAAAATATTATCTTCCAATAACATCAACCCTAATAATACTAAAAAAAAAGAAAGGCAGAAGAAAAAAAACGGAAGCGGATAAAATGGATGCGAAAGTAGATAGGATATTAAATAAATTAGAGATGTTAGAATCAAGGTTGGAGAAGTATGATAAGAATATAAGTGATTGGAAAGATAAGTTGAGACAAAGAGAACAGAAATAGGGGGAGGAAAAAGCCGCTATATTGAGCAGAATAGATAGGTTAGAAAGAGCAGAGATGATAAGAGAGAGAGAGAGAAAAAAGGAAGAACAACACAATTTTTAATGGATTGGACGAAGGGGAAGGTGTGACAAGAGATATTAACAAATTGGCGGAGGAATTAAAAATAACATTCCAGTATGAAGATGCTGCTAGGCTGGAAGCAAAGACAGTGAGAGAAAAACGGGCAATTCTGGTCAAATGCAAGGATTTTGAGGAGAAGAAGAAAATTATGGCGAAAAAAGGTGTATTGAAAGCTTCAAAAAGTACAGTATATTTGGACGATAAGTTGTTGAAGGAGGAGAGGGAAATCCAAATCAAGATAAAAGCAAGGGCTAGAGAGGAAAGAATAAGCTGGAAAAAGGTACACGTATTCTATCAAAAAATGACTTTAGGAAACGAATGGTGGGTTTGGGATAAATGATCGGGCACGCTAATAAAGGACGTTGAAGGACCGAAAGATGCATGGAAGAATTGTAAAGAAAGAAGAACGGAGGGCATAGCTATATCATTTTGGAATATACAGGTCTGAAGAAAAAGCTGGAGGACAATATGTGGAATAAAGAGTTAGAAAGTTGGGTGAGGTACAAAGATTTCGTCGGAATTACATAGTAGTGGGTAGAGTTAGAGGATTGGGAGACATTAAAGCAGAAAATACCAATTACGTTTATATGGAAGTGCGTGGGGCGAGAAGGGAAAAAGGCAAATGGGGGAATTATCACAGGGCTTAGAAGAGGATTGGAAGAAGGAGAAGAGTCAAAGGAAAGGAAGATACAAGAAGAAGTAGTATGTAGAACACTTTGGGATGGACCAAGGAAATGGAGGATAGTGACTGTTTATAACCAGCTAGCAGGAAAGGAGATTAGGGACTATATAACATGTCTACAACAGGAGGCGCAAGAGCCAGGGAATATAATTGTGGGTGGGGATTGGAAAGTCAGAATAGGAACTATGCAGACTAAGTATATAAACGAAGAAGGAAATTTAGTAGAAGCAAAAAAGTCAAAGGACTCGATAATAACAAAGGAGGGAGAGGAATGGATAGAATGGGTAGACAAAGAGGGGCTGGAAGTACTAAATGGATGTACGGCAGGGGATTGGGAAGGGGAGGTGACATATAGCGGGCCACGAGGCAAATCGGTAATTGATTATATGCTGGTTGGGGAAGAGATAAGGGATGAAGTAACGCACTTTGCTGTTGAGGTCTGGAGCGGTTCCGATCATTTTCCAGTAACGGTTAAACTTGGGAACAGGAAAAAGGAGGGGCAAGTAATAAAGAAAGAAAAATGGTGCTGGTCAAGATTGGCAAATAATGAACTACAGAAAGAGAATTGAAGATGTATGTGTCGAAGATATAGAATCTGTGGAACAACTGAGAGCAGGAGTAAAGTTTGCAATGACGAGGCAGAAGAGGGGGAACGGGGTACCAACGAAGAGGGGCTGGTTTGATGCGAGGAATGCGTTGAGGAAGGCCACTAAAAATGGAGAAGAGGACTAGGGACAGTGGAGAAAATGACGGAATCAAGATATCACTGTGAGAGTGTGTGCAAGAGCAGAAAAGAAGAACAGATGAAAGAAGAAATGAAGGCGGTATCCGAAATTGTATGTGAGAAACAGCTATGGACATACGTAAAGAAAAACAACCCTAACAGAAGAATAAGGGAAGAGAATATAAGTATGGCACAGTGGAAAGGATATTTCGAAAATCTGTTAAGAGTAGGATACGTGGAGGCAGATATATATAAAATAGGTATTGAATAAAACAGTAAATATTTTAATAAAATATTCTCAAACTATATTTTTTTATTTCCTTTTGCATAAAGCATCATTTGTTTTTAAGAGTCGTAAAGAGGATTTAGGCGGTTTAATATGATACATCCAGGTGACTACCAAACCTATCGACATATACAAACACTATTTTTTTTTGAGAAAATTCAGGTAAGTGTAATACTTTCTTTAAAATTCTAGGTGTTGTTCGACCGCCTTCACACGATCGGTTCTCTGCAATTTGTATCCAATTATCGATTAAATATTCGAGCGAAGAAAGGATACATTTTTTAAATACTATTAATTACATATTTTTCCTCTTTAAATCTATGGCTAATTTATTTAACCAATAGTAGTAGTAGTGTTTTTGGCTACCGACCACGTGGTCTCTCCGCCATGTGTCATTTGTGTATTTGTGTATGTGTGAATGAGCTTGTTACTTTAAAGGATCGCCCCAGTTACTCTAAAGCACCATTAATTGTATTACTAACGCTACTTCGGCTGCAGCCGAATGCGCCACCACCGGCGTGTTTATTTAAGCAGTTATCTGTATCGTTCCGTTTTGAAATGCAAATTTTGCATGCAGAAACATAGAAAATCACACTTTTAAACGGAGTGACAAAGTTAATTGGGCAAAAACTAACATCTCACAATTATACACACTCAAAAAATATACTATGTTAACTATGTCGCTCTATTTTGAAAGTGCGAATTTCTGTGAGTCATGAAAATCACTCGATGACGCATATCTACGTCAATTACAGTTAACTGGTTAATAAACAATAACCGATTATGAAGTGTATTCTACAACTTTATCACAAAGATTGAAGCAATGGGATCGTGTGTTGTCATTAGAAGGTTCATCCGCTTCCAATTCAATTTTCAAGTAAAATCTAAATATTGATATACACAATTATCAATGTGGTTCGATCCATAATAACTGTCTCGAAATCTTGTATACATCTGATATAATGCAAGTAAACGATCTCCTTTTATGATATCTAGATTCATTTATCGTAAAGGTTAATGGAATTTCGTAGTGTCTTTCAGATTGTTTTTTTTCGATCGCCACGATTTTCAATGATAACGTACCGAGGCTTTTGTAGATTCGTTGAAGTGTTAACGCTTTATGTACCTTAGACTCGACAACTTGTGAATTTAATTATTTTAAAACTATATGTTCGAAATGCTGGAAAGAAAAATATTATATTTTAGTTATCGATAAAAATTCTCCTGTCTGATAGGACTGATAAGTATATAATATTATAATAATATTTATATTAGTAACAAAACAGGTGTGCGATTATGTTGGTTCTAATTGCAAATTAAAGATTCTTATTTTAGAATAACAGTTATCTGTTAGAACAGCTACCTAATTTGTATAAAGCGAATACTGTGTCTAAAAGCAGTTTAATCCTGAACTAAATATGGCTTATAATAAAAGGATGTTAAAACTTGCTCTTCCACTAGTTTAATTATATTGTTTGGTGTGGCCCGTCCTATAGAAAATGCTTCCGCCCATCTTATAAACAGGTCGGTTATCACAACAATGGATCGTTTCTTCGTCGATGAAGCGGAAATGGGCCGATCGAGTTTATCGCCACTGTGTCGAAAGAAGTAATTGGCATGCGAGCTTTTATTGAGGCCAATTTCTGGCTTTTCCACGTTTGGTTTTGATGCAGGTTAAGCAAGTTGCTGTGTAGTTCTTCACATCGTTCACCAGGGACGGTGAGAAGTAATGTGGTCGGATAATACGCAGCGTTTCGTCACGGCTGGAGTGGATGGCCTCGTCGTACAAGGAGTTTAGTACTCGGGGGCGGGATGTAGTGGGTACGAATAAAGTCCTATTTCGGTGGTATAGAATTTCCTTCTTAACCTCATAAATATTGTACGTTTTCCGTGTTCGGCATGGGTCGGATCCTTTAGAATTTTAATTATTTTTTGTTTCTTCATGTGTTCCTTGAACATCCCTCACTACGTGGATTGTTAGGACTTCCAGAATATTCGGATGTGGAGGTAAGATTTATTCTAGTTCTGGAAGGGAACCGACGGACTGCTTTGCAGGTTTTCTACTCAAGAGATCCCATAGTTGGTTGTCTTTTTCGGCGTAAACAATTTCAAAGTAAAAACTTTATAGTAATAGGGCCCATTGGGTAAGCTTTGACTTTTAATCTTTGAATGTTGATATCCTGCTATCTGTCACTCCCCGACAGAGCTGTCCCTGTAACAGAGGACGATATCTTCGAAGTGCCTATACTAAGGCTTCTCGTCATAATCATCCGGTTAAAACAGTACAGCTCAAATGCCAATCTGCGAATCATTGGTCAGTATTGTATAGGGTAACACGGTTGGAGGATGATGGAGTTGAAAAGGCCGCTGAATCAATATTTCCCGTGTTTTCATTGCTGCGGTCACCGCAACATTCCACTTAAATGTTTTTGTCGTATCTGTCAATTTTTTAAGTGGAGCTACGATCCTAGCAAATCCTTTTGCCTAGCCGTCGTTGTATTTTCGGAATCGGGTGATTTTAAATTGATCTAGGTGCTTTTGTACTGTTCGAGTTCTATCAACGTCAACCATGTGACTCAGATATTCCACGGAAGGGGCATTTATCTACGCCTATTCTTAGATCGAACTGGTCCAATCGTTTTAATACTAAGGCTAAATGTCGCATGTGTTCTTCTGGTGTCCTGGACAATACGACTATATCGTCCAGATATAATATTGTAAAGTCATGTACCATGCCTGAAAGAACTTCCTGCGACACTAGATGTTGGAACGTCGAAGGGCGTTTTTCAGCATGAATGCCATTACTCCCTAAGCGCTTCTTGAATTGCCGGCATTGCAGTTTGTTCTGATACACACTTCATTGATTTTCAGTATTTAATGCAGAAGCGACTGTCTCCGTTATCTTTCCGTACCAAAACGATGGGCGATGCGTATGGACTTTTGGATGGCTCGATAATGCTTTAGAAAACTAGTTCGTCTACCTGGGGATCGATTCCTTGTTTACTGGTGAGGTTTATGCGGTATGGCCGAGTTCTCGCCGGTTTCGTCGTCGTAAGATCAATTTTATATTCAGTGTTTCTGGGGCTCGCTAGCTAAGCTGCAAGGAGTAGTAGTAGTAGTAGTAGTAGTAGTAGTAGTAGTAGTAGTAGTAGTAGTAGTAGTAGTAGTAGTAGTAGTAGTAGTAGTAGTAGTAGTAGTAGTAGTAGTAGTAGTAGTAGTAGTAGTAGTAGTAGTTAGTAGTAGTAGTAGTAGTAGTAGTAGTAGTAGTAGTAGTAGTAGTAGTAGTAGTAGTAGTAGT
>OZ018399.1:29584331-29635153 GCA_963969525.1 Ontholestes murinus
GTAGTAGTAGTAGTAGTAGTAGTAGTAGTAGTAGTAGTAGTAGTAGTAGTAGTAGTAGTAGTAGTAGTAGTAGTAGTAGTAGTAGTAGTAGTAGTAGTAGTAGTAGTAGTAGTAGTAGTAGTAGTAGTAGTAGTAGTAGTAGTAGTAGTAGTAGTAGTAGTAGTAGTAGTAGTAGTAGTAGTAGTAGTAGTAGTAGTAGTAGTAGTAGTAGTAGTAGTAGTAGTAGTAGTAGTAGTAGTAGTAGTAGTAGTAGTAGTAGTAGTAGTAGTAGTAGTAGTAGTAGTAGTAGTAGTAGTAGTAGTAGTAGTAGTAGTAGTAGTAGTAGTAGTAGTAGTAGTAGTAGTAGTAGTAGTAGTAGTAGTAGTAGTAGTAGTAGTAGTAGTAGTAGTAGTAGTAGTAGTAGTAGTAGTAGTAGTAGTAGTAGTAGTAGTAGTAGTAGTAGTAGTAGTAGTAGTAGTAGTAGTAGTAGTAGTAGTAGTAGTAGTAGTAGTAGTAGTAGTAGTAGTAGTAGTAGTAGTAGTAGTAGTAGTAGTAGTAGTAGTAGTAGTAGTAGTAGTAGTAGTAGTAGTAGTAGTAGTAGTAGTAGTAGTGTAGTAGTAGTAGTAGTAGTAGTAGTAGTAGTAGTAGTAGTAGTAGTAGTAGTAGTAGTAGTAGTAGTAGTAGTAGTAGTAGTAGTAGTAGTAGTAGTAGTAGTAGTAGTAGTAGTAGTAGTAGTAGTAGTAGTAGTAGTAGTAGTAGTAGTAGTAGTAGTAGTAGTAGTAGTAGTAGTAGTAGTAGTAGTAGTAGTAGTAGTAGTAGTAGTAGTAGTAGTAGTAGTAGTAGTAGTAGTAGTAGTAGTAGTAGTAGTAGTAGTAGTAGTAGTAGTAGTAGTAGTAGTAGTAGTAGTAGTAGTAGTAGTAGTAGTAGTAGTAGTAGTAGTAGTAGTAGTAGTAGTAGTAGTAGTAGTAGTAGTAGTAGTAGTAGTAGTAGTAGTAGTAGTAGTAGTAGTAGTAGTAGTAGTAGTAGTAGTAGTAGTAGTAGTAGTAGTAGTAGTAGTAGTAGTAGTAGTAGTAGTAGTAGTAGTAGTAGTAGTAGTAGTGTAGTAGTAGTAGTAGTAGTAGTAGTAGTAGTAGTAGTAGTAGTAGTAGTAGTAGTAGTAGTAGTAGTAGTAGTAGTAGTAGTAGTAGTAGTAGTAGTAGTAGTAGTAGTAGTAGTAGTAGTAGTAGTAGTAGTAGTAGTAGTAGTAGTAGTAGTAGTAGTAGTAGTAGTAGTAGTAGTAGTAGTAGTAGTAGTAGTAGTAGTAGTAGTAGTAGTAGTAGTAGTAGTAGTAGTAGTAGTAGTAGTAGTAGTAGTAGTAGTAGTAGTAGTAGTAGTAGTAGTAGTAGTAGTAGTAGTAGTAGTAGTAGTAGTAGTAGTAGTAGTAGTAGTAGTAGTAGTAGTAGTAGTAGTAGTAGTAGTAGTAGTAGTAGTAGTAGTAGTAGTAGTAGTAGTAGTAGTAGTAGTAGTAGTAGTAGTAGTAGTAGTAGTAGTAGTAGTAGTAGTAGTAGTAGTAGTAGTAGTAGTAGTAGTAGTAGTAGTAGTAGTAGTAGTAGTAGTAGTAGTAGTAGTAGTAGTAGTAGTAGTAGTAGTAGTAGTAGTAGTAGTAGTAGTAGTAGTAGTAGTAGTAGTAGTAGTAGTAGTAGTAGTAGTAGTAGTAGTAGTAGTAGTAGTAGTAGTAGTAGTAGTAGTAGTAGTAGTAGTAGTAGTAGTAGTAGTAGTAGTAGTAGTAGTAGTAGTAGTAGTAGTAGTAGTAGTAGTAGTAGTAGTAGTAGTAGTAGTAGTAGTAGTAGTAGTAGTAGTAGTAGTAGTAGTAGTAGTAGTAGTAGTAGTAGTAGTAGTAGTAATCATAGTTGGCGCTTAAATGGTTCGCTTCTGCACTGTTGGTGAATTAATGTACAATAATAATATTTTATAACTTGTAAAACATCGTTAAGTACAACATTGTTCATGGCGTGGTTGCATGTAAGACTTTTGCACAACACAAATCTTATATAAATACTACATTAACATACTTACTATGGGTTTATTTAGTCACAGGTTTGCAAAACTTATTATTTGAAGAAAATATATTGACGATTATCTATTGTTCGGAAAGAAGTTGCCAAATAAATGTTCTTACATTGATAAAAAGCCGACATAATTAATTAATAAAGAGATAGATATAAAAGAACTTGATAATGATGATAAAACGTCGAAACTCGTGTAGTGCTGTGTTGTTTAGATTTATATAATTGTACCTACACGTTATATAATATTTTGACAATATTTATTTGTGGTTAAAACATAGTGAATTTTTGAATTCAGTGTAGATATAATATCATCTCCTATTTTCGGCGCCGTTTGTATGTAATGCCCTAGTGTCGTACAAAATAGTTTTATTATCATTATTTCCATCTGTCTCTAACAAAGAACTCTTTTCTCTCCTTCTTTGTAATAATAATAAATTGTTTTTAGGCAAATAAAAAACAAAACAAAATGGACGTTAAATAAACTGGCCTAATTATTGTTTCGACAAGATAATCATCGTGGCAGTGTTTTCTGTAAAAACTGGCAACACTTCGTCGTTTTACATGAACTATATAAACCTACCAAACCTTGTATTAATGTACTCGTCTTTTAAAAAAGATTATATCTCAATTATTCGTCAATCTAAAGTACAAGCAAATGATAATTTTATCAACACGTCTAGCAACCACTAAAGTGCTAGATGGCGAATAATAAATCAAAGTAAAACTCAAAAATGTAACATAAACTGTGATATATCGCCTTTTAACACTAATTTCATAGATTTAGTAAACAACATAACTGCTTCTATTCCATAGCATGATTTAAATTCTAGTCAGTACATCAACTATGAAAGTAATTTTAGTATTAAAGAAAAATTATACAGTAAAGTTACACATGTAATTAATAGCATCAAAAACAGAAATTGCAATGATATATAAATATATATGGCATTTATATGGATATAGTTAAAAGCTGAAAGGAGGCTAATAGTCCTCAAACTGCTTCAATAATAAATTAATCTATTAGGACTTCCACTGCTCTAAATGCAATGAAGATAGCTGCTATAATACCTGTTTTCAAAAAAAGGTAACAGGTCAAATATGAATGACTATCGATCCATATCCTGCCTTCTAATATTTTTATAGATCTTAGAAAACACCATATTGGATTCAGTTGAGTGCACGTGGCAAAGCTTTCTTTCTTGACTTGAGCAAGGCGTTTGATTTTGTGTCTCATGAAATTCTTAAAAAAAACGTAAGCAACATAATTTTGATCCACAAAATCTTTATCTGATAAGGTAGTATCTTCCTGAACGCATTTAAATTTCAAAAATGAATGGTAAAACTTCGACACCTGTTCAGGTTGAAATGGGGGCACCACAAGGCCCAATTCTGGGACCTTTACTATTTATGATTTACATTAATTTTCCTTCGATCAAATCAAATTATTTTTTGACGCCTGAGAAACTCTTTTAGGTGACTAAAAGAATATCACCATTTAAAGCGTTTGTTTATTCATTTTGTCAAATCAAGGAGATCAGTAATGATAATGTTTGAGGTTATGTAACCATCTCAAGGAATTCTGGTAAAGTGGTCTATATTTCCACGGTTCTCTGTTTGACACTAATTGATTGGGCTTCTAAGTTCTAGGTTTAATGTTTGTGTTGTACTTAATTGGGCGTGTACGCTCCCAATTTTGTCTGCGATAGTGACAGCAAAAACTACAAATTTCTACCAAATAAAATCCCTTTCTAAATAGTGAAGATTCGAGGTGGCATGGACTCCTGTTGTTTCATCAAAACTTCCTTAACATTATCCAGTTCCACATTTAGGTAATCCCTGTAAAATAAGAGGTTATTTACTTCATGCCCGTAGCTGTATTTAATATCCTTCCTTAGATTACTTTTGCAGGTTAAAATTATCAAATTTTACTTTCTCACCTTCACCTGTTTTTAACACATACGTGATTTAATTCGCAGGCAACGAATTGGTATCTCTCACAGCGGTTGATAATTTTGAATCATGGAGATTAATAGATATCGGCGTGCTCTTGCTCCGGTGATGGGGACGACCTTTTTGGAACTTCCTGTGTTAGATGAGAGAGGCTGGATTCATGTTCAACCTAACCCGTTCAGCACTTCGTTTAATCCAATAATATCGCCCCTTTCATTTAAAAGATGCCCCTCCCTTTGTAGATATGTCTTCTGGACCAGTAGCATGTCTTATATATCTATAATTTTTTTATGGATTTGTGAAGCATCAGCTCTTCTTGTTAAAGTAATTCTTTCAGAATTCCACTAAAAATTTTCATTTTTTCGTTTAATACGAGTGCTGATATCAGACAATGTGCTGGATTCTCTTATTTGTAATACGGTTTCATTTACAGATTGCCTTGGCCTTGGTCTCTCAAAATCCGTAACTTATGTACGTGAACGAGTGCGCATGGTGTAACTTTTTTGTTTCAGATTTTTTTTCTATTCAACTAGGCAAGTTTCAAATTATTCAAATAAAATAAAAATATTGTTATGTAAATAAGTGATTTATTTTCTTATGACTAAATAAAACTAACAATTTAAGCCCTGTAAAAATGCATTAGGTTTAAATAAGTAATTTATGAAGCTTACAAAAAATATAAATAAATAGTAATTAATCTAAAATAAAAGTGTGACATCTCAGCGATAATTACATGAAACTTTGTTCTTTCCAAAATAAGTTGAGCATCATGTAATAAAATCTACACAATTAAAATATTTTGCTATAACTTAATGGTGATGGTGAATAGTTGAAAAACCATGTTGGATACCATTTATCAACGATACATTTGAAGGTATCGATTTGAAAATAAAATTGACAGGTATGATTTTAATTTAAAAAAAATAATTAGCTAATTATGCTATAATTAAACCTTTGGATTAGAAGTTTTACCTTTAGCTAATATTAAATAGTTAATGCTTATTTTTTCTTAATTCATTGCAATAAATAAAAGTAAATTTATTTCTAATAATTAGACAATTATAAATCATATCTTGAATTTTGGAGGCGTTCACTTCGTAGTACATTTTTAATGAATAACAGAAAAACGTTTTAACTTTTTTATACTACTTTTTAAAGTATAAAAAGTAGTATAAAAAAGTTAAAACGTTTTTCTGTTATTAATTATAAATCACTTTAACCTTTTTCAAAACAACCCCATTGATAGTATAGTCAAAGCTGCTTGGAATACGGCCAAGAAAAAATGACATTAATATTATTTATGAATAAATTGAGTATTGGTCCCAAATGAGACCCTTGAAATACCCCAGAAATAACCATAATTATATTGGACTCATGGTTATGTGTTTAATCCAATTTACTATAGACATGTTGAATATATGTAATAAAAACTATGAGAAACTCTATCGAAGGCCTTATAATATTCTGTATATATATAGAATACTTATTTTAACTACTTATTTTAAAATGCATTTAACAGAAATCTCTCTTAGTTCCACTTTCCGTAGAACGTCCTTTAAAAAATCCGTGCCGTTTGCTGGTAATTTCATTCCTTCTGAACTAATTCAGTTGCTGTAACAGAATTAAATCGAACAATTTAGGAATTCGTGATTGCACACTTCTATAATTCTCAATGTCATTTCTGCACCCAGATTTATACCGGGTGAGTTTTTTAGATATTCTCTATGGGGATCTCAGAATCTATAAGTGATATATAAACTGTTAAATGGAAAAAGATATTTTTAAAAAAACACACAAGTGGAAATGAGTAGTTTCATTGGTCCCAAATGAGACCCTTGAGATACCCCAGAAATAACCATAAATATATTGGACTCATGGTTATGTGTTTAATCCAATTTACTATAGACATGTTGAATATATGTAATAAAAACTATGAGAAACTCTATCGAAGGCCTTATAATATTCTGTATATATAGAATACTTATTTTAACTACTTATTTTAAAATGCATTTAACAGAAATCTCTCTTAGTTCCACTTTCCGTAGAACGTCCTTTAAAAAATCCGTGCCGTTTGCTGGTAATTTCATTCCTTCTTAACTAATTCAGTTGCTGTGACAAAATTAAATCGAACAATTTAGGAATTCGTGATTACACACTTCTATAATTCTCAATGTCATTTCTGCACCCAGATTTATACCGGGTGAGTTTTTTAGATGTTCTCTATGGGCATCTCAGAATCTATAAGTGATATATAAACTGTTAAATGGAAAAAGAAGTGTAGAATTACAATACAAATAAAAATACACTTTTAAAGTTTTCAAAAAAGTCAAGGGTAACTAAATATTTTGGGAAAGTAAAAAGTATCATTTTTTTTCAAATGAATATATCTCGGTCATTTTGACAGACAGAAAAAAACTGTAAAAAAGAAAGTTGGAAATAATGTTCTGCAGATTAATTAAATATATTCAGAAATTTTATCGCCATTATTTTACGAGATACTATTTGTAACACGCAAATTAATTTTGTATTATTCAATGTCTGTCGAGGTATTAGCCAGAAAAGTAGTTGTTTCAAAACTAATTTGTTTTGTAGTCTTAGTAAGACTGATTGTTGCAGATTCACGAAATGTTTTCATGATTTTAAATTATTATTTAATTTTCGGTCCGTATATTTTAAAAAAACACACAAGTGGAAATGAGTAGTTTCATTTTCTTCAGAAAATATTTAAAGATATGCTCACTGGTTTAAATTTATCATTACGGGCAAGATTGAAATGGTTCCAACATGACGGAGCTCCACCTCATAGCATGTTGGTTTTACGAAATTATTTAAATAATGCTTGTCCTAACTCATAAGTGGAAAGAAATGAACCAATCCCAGGGCCACATAGATCTCCCGATCTATGAATTTTAGACTTTTTCTGTGGAGTTAGGTTAGAAGTAAAGTGTATCACCGATATATATTGATTTGAAAAAATTGTCACTTTCTACTTTTTTCAAAATTTTCAAAGTCACCTTTGACTTTTTTGAATATTTTGAAAGTGTACTTTTATTCGTCTTGTAAATCTACACGTCTTTCCCCATTTAACCGTTTTTCTATGTCTTATAGTTTTCGAGATTTCCACAGAGAACAGTTTAAAAAAACTCACCCTGTATATGGGAATTATATAACTAACTTTCCAGGATTTTTGCAAGGTAATAGTTGGAGTGAGAATACAAACATAATTCTTTAAAATCTATAACATGTATTAATACAACTGAAAGTAGAAACATTTGGAGAGGATGCTCCACTAACACTTTGCGTATTGGACGCAAGCCTCCAAAAGATGTAAACAGGAAACTGGATACTGGTGGAACTGGTGGCAATGCTTCATCCTGTCATCTCTTCGGGGTAGTTGTCTAATTTCGTCTTTTGCGGTAAGTACATCTGTAACGAACTTAGCGGCTGCTATCCACCTCTTCTCGCTCTCCACCATCAAGCAGACTACGTTATTCGGTGTCGGGTATAAGAGGGAAGAACAACAATTTTTTAATACCTTCCTATTATTGTTTGGCTTACTGTGTAGCAGAATATTTGAAAATATCTAGAAGACTTGCTGTCATCTTCAGAAGAAAATAATTTTGTATATTTATTCTATAATTCCCTTTTAACATAATATTAAGTATAATTTTATGTACATTATTACTTTATATTAGTTTAACTTTATTTTTAAGAATTTATGTTTCAGTTTACGTAAAATTTCTGTATTTCCTTTAATTGGGTTTACCAATCTTTTGGGAATAAATACTATTAATGTTAATTGATGAGTTACGTGAAGAAGATGCAAAATAAAATAACTTAATAGCTTAAATAAAAATTCAGCAATTGCGTTTCGATTTAAGCCCCGTTAACAATGTATTATTAGGAATAATTAAAACACAAAAATATCAAACGGTAAACGTGGGAAACTCTCAGAAAGGCCAATCCCATTACATGAAACACGCCGCTTTGTCGCAAGTGAATGTAAAGGAAATAAAGTGGGTAGCGATTTAGGAATAGAGGAAGGGAAGGAACAGTAGGTGAATTGGAAGGGAGAGGTGATTGATATTGTGAAGGAATTTAAATATGTAGGCTTCATATTTAAATGCACAAGTGCATACGGTGAGTATACCAAATGGGCACAGTGGAAAGCCATACAAGCATGGGGCACGGTTAGAAAAGAATAAGTAAGAATTTTTGAATATAATTTCCTACAACAAATATACAAATACTTAAAAAAAGCAAAAATAACGACAGCTTTCATCGACAATTAATAGAATGATCAATCGCTTTCTGTCTAAGTCAGCATCTTACCACTACAGAGAAATAAGGAAGAAGTGGTTTTCACGATGCTTATGTGAAGCCTATTTTGCTGTATGGTGTAGAAATATGGGAAATAAGAATGTATGAATGCATTGAGAGGGAGAGCAGTTGTTCCTGAAGCCTGCTTGAGGAAACCAATGGTGTGCACGGGGGAGGCAATGGAGACTATTTTAAGCGCACGCCTTTGTAGTAAAAATATTATATGCTTAATCGGGCAATGGCCCCATACAAGTTTACAAATTTATATGTTTGCCTAAATCAGTGCAAAATACGCTACCTTTAAACATATTTAATTGGCTTACTTCAAATAAATTAAGAAATATTAATAAAACTGTTCATGTTATGTTTACTTTAAAAAGAAAGAATTATTTCACCAAAAAACCAGCCTATAAAAATCTTGCTCTTTAAGTGCGTTAAGGATCTCATTTCTATTGTACTTAATAATTATTTGCTTTAAATAAGTGAATCTGATAGTATGAGAAATGTACTACTCCTAGTCATAGTATTTGAGCGCTTGCCAAATTGCATAAAGCACTGGAGTATACACCCAAGTGTGTCTGTTCTCTACAAATAAAATCATAACATCAAGAATTTAAAATAATTTATCACAACCAGAAAAACAACTATAATTAAATTGAAAAAAATTAAATGCATCATTTCAGAAACAATAACAATCAACCTGCCATCATATACGGCGTACGTAAATCTACTAAAAATTCACAAGTTGCAATTTAACTGCCAAAGTTTTGATTACTGATTAAACTAAAAAATCTTATTATTATTATATTATATATTATAAAATAGCAAAGAAACATATATGTTATATATTCCAGTTTCGCCCGATGATGGCTTAACCGCCGAAACCGGTCGCGATAAAAATTAAATAAAATTCTAAGGGAGTACAGTAATATTTACATTATTAAATAAGGAAACCTTAGTACGACTCTCCACTATAATAAAGCTGGGTATTGGAGAGAATTTATTATAATTGTGATTTTGCTGAAGACACTAAATAAAATTTACTGCAAATATTGAAAAAAAAATAAGAAGTATTAATGTAGCTGTAAAAATATTTAATCTAAGTTAGAATCAGAACATAATATTATAAATTGAGCATAATAACATACGCCACAGCATCAGCAATATTTTTAGCCATAAGAGCCCAGCATGAATTAGGAAAACAAAATTAATCTAATTCTAATTCTGTTAGCTAGTAAAATTATTAATATTTTATTTTTATATCGATGATAACAGTTGCAAATTTAGCAAGTAAATTAAACAAAATCAAAGCTATTTTATCATGTATAGGATTTAATCTACGGAAATAGAAATTGCACGTCAATAATTAAGAATGGAGAAATACCTTAGAAAATAAAATAAAGAGTTAATAATTAGAAAAAACACGAAAAAATTTCGTAAAATCTACAACAAGTGAGTCTTATTAAGACTACAAAAACAAACCACTTTTGAAACAACTACTTCTCTAGTTAGTACTTCGACAGACATTGAATAATACAAAAGTAATTTGCGTGTTACAAAATAGCAAGGCTATCAAAGCAACACTAGTTTGAACGTATTTCTTTCTGTAAAATGAACTAAAAATGATTGAATGTACGTTAAATAATTTGTGACTGACTATATTATGACAAATTTGGAACAAGAAATTAATTTAGGTTGGTGTAATTAAAAATAAATTAGCAAAAGCAATTAAATAATTCAATACTCAATTTATAACCATCTGCAGACACGTGTTTCGATCTCTCGATCTCTTCAGTACAGCTTTATTATAAAATTGATTTCAAATATAAATAAAATATAAATATAAATTGAGTATTGAATTATTTAATTGCTTTTGCTAATTTATTTTTAATTACACCAACCTAAATTAATTTCTTGTTCCAAATTTGTCATAATATAGTCAGTCACAAATTATTTAACGTACATTCAATCATTTTCAGTTCATTTTACAGAAAGAAATACGTTCAAACTAGTGTTGCTTTGATAGCCTTGCTATTTTGTAACACGCAAATTACTTTTGTATTATTCAATGTCTGTCGAAGTACTAGCTAGAGAAGTAGTTATTTCAAAAGTGGTTTGTTTTTGTAGTCTTAATAAGACTCATTTGTTGTAGATTTTACGAAATATTTTCGTGTTTTTTCTAATTATTAGTTAATTCTCTACAACGTAAAGTACTTTTATATTTTATTATCAAATTATGCTCTTAGTGGGTATTTTCCCTAATCCCGAACGTAATTATTTCCGTAGAATTCAGTAATCCACCTCAGGTATAAATTCAGACCTTCAGTCGGTTATATTTCATTATTGTGTCAGTTGCCGTACATATCTGAGTAAGTTATTTATATTTCATTATATTTATTTTAGTAAACGTTTTTATTTATATTTGAAATCAATTTTATAATAAAGCTGTACTGAAGAGATCGAGAGATCGAAACACGTGTCTGCAGATGGTTATAAATTGAGTATTGAATTATTTAATTGCTTTTGCTAATTTATTTTTAATTACACCAACCTAAATTAATTTCTTGTTCCAAATTTGTCATAATATAGTCAGTCACAAATTATTTAACGTACATTTAATCATTTTTAGTTCATTTTACAGAAAGAAATACGTTCAAACTAGTGTTGCTTTGATAGCCTTGCTATTTTGTAACACGCAAATTACTTTTGTATTATTCAATGTCTGTCGAAGTACTAGCTAGAGAAGTAGTTGTTTCAAAAGTGGTTTGTTTTTGTAGTCTTAATAAGACTCATTTGTTGTAGATTTTACGAAATATTTTCGTGTTTTTTCTAATTATTAGTTAATTCTCTACAACGTAAAGGACTTTTATATTTTATTATCAAAATAAAGAGTGAATCGAAGAGAGTGTTATGGAATCAAAGTTTCGATTGCTTATATTTTGCCAATTCAGAGTCTGCTAACCAAATTAATATCAACCCTAATTTGAATTCTCGAATTAACTTTGGTGTGATTGCATTGCTATGTGGTAAGGGAAATAGTACTTGCTGGCAAACATTTCTAATCAGAGGCAAACTTACAGGAATGCATGACTGTGATTAAATGCAGTGAAGAATGTACTTCTAGAATAAAAAAATAGTTATTTTAAAAATATATAATGTGGAATAGGCAAACTAAACTGGACTAACGATCTGGAAATCGTTTTCGTTAATATAAACATAAAGGTTCTAGTATGCGAAAAATTGTAAATGGAATTTAAATATAAGAGAATCGTAGATTGGCATTCTACATCGAGCGTCACGATGTAGAAGAGGGTCCGGTGCAGATATTGCTATAAACTCCTTTATAACGTCCGGAAAGAAAAATTTTTAAGGAGGAGATTCGCAACACATTATAAGTTTACGTAAATCAGTGATCGGAAAACCATGTAATAATTAAATATTTATATACACACATGTACAAAACTTACTATTCCCGCAATATTGAATGTGTGCTAGATTATTATTATTCCCAAAATATTAATTATCTACTAGCACCTATTCATAGCTAGTACATACAAATAAAATCACTTAATTAATATTGTGAGAATAGTAAGTTTATACATGTGTGTATATAAATATATGATTATAACAATGATTCATTCAAAGGAAAATGGTCAATATTTTATCCTGATTATCTGAGTAATATGTTATTATTGAAAAAAATATAGAAGCAGTAAAAGTAATTATAAATTTTTCTTTAGAAATTGATTTTATTCGCTAGATGTACATTTAATGTACCATGCACTTATTATAAATGATTTATTAAATTTATCGTTTTGTAAAGAATGTATTTTATATAATTTTAAACAACTAAATAAATATATAAGATTATCTACAAGTACCTGATTTGAATATCATAAATATATGCTGTTAACAGTTTGTAAGTTTGCAATAAATTGCGTTTTCTTTCTTCTGTTTTGGCATTGCCACGATACTGCTACCTGTTACGCTTTTGAATCGGCAGGCTTCAGCATGTGCCGGCCCCAACATTTTTATGGGCTACTGATGAAAATAACGTAACCCAACCGCAACCCGATCAATAGGCACTTGTTGAAGACATAATCGCCACCGTAAGAAAGTCGAACTCAAACTAAAGGCTAACTTGCATTATACCCGTAATAAATGTGAATGGTATGTCTTTTGTTTGAGATATATATCACATTTCCATATTCTATTATGCTTATTTCTTATAAATTTCTTTTATGATATATGCATAATTAACGTTGCATTTGCTTAACGGGCAAATTGTTATTGAACCTTTAGGCCATATTTTATTGCGATTAGCTTTAAATTTTAATTTATTTCAAATATCACTTTTTCTATTCAGCGATTCATTATTAAGTTTTCATTATTTGTGTGAAAACATTACTTATATGGCGCAGTCGGTAGGATCTCTTAATGCGCATCCTTAAGCTGATTTTCGTGTTTTGGAATGGTTTAAAAGAAATTCTAAGTTCTAATTCGAAATAGCATCAGAGGCCATATTAGATTATTTTACTTACTATTATTAAATTATTTACTAGTACGCATAATAAATACCATCATCTTCGAACCTGATTTATGAATATCATAAATATATGCTGTTAACAGTTTGTAAGTATGCAAAAAATTGCGTTTTCTTTCTTCTGTTTTGGCATTGCCACGATACTGCTACCTGTTACGCTTTGGAATCAGCAGGCTTCAGCACGTGCCGGCCCCAACATTTTAATGGGCTACTGATGATAATAACGTAACCCAACCGCAACCCGAACAATAGGCACTTGTTGATTTGTTGATTGTTATTATTGAACCTTTAGGCCATATTTTATTGAGATTAGCTTTAAATTTTAATTTATTTCAAATATCACTCCTTCTATTCAGTGATTCATTATTAAGTTTTCATTATTTGTGTGAAAACATTACTTAACTGGCGCAGTCGGTAGGATCTCTTAATGCGCATCCTTAAGCTGATTTTCGTGTTTTGGAATGGTTTAAAAGAAATTCTAAGTTCTAATTCGAAACAGCATCAGAGGCCATATTAGATTATTTTAATAAATTTAAAAAATACGAAAACATTTCGTGAATCTACAACAATGAGTCTTCTAAGACTACAAAACAAATTAATTTGAAACAACTACTTCTCTAGACATTGAATAATACAAATTAATTTGCGTGTTACAAATAGTACAACTATTAAAGCAACACTAATTTGAATGAAATTATTTCTGTTGAATAAACTAATAAATGATAAAATGTACTTTAGATTGTTTAAATGTAACTATAACATGAAAAATTATGAAAAATGAATTTTAAACTGATTTCATTAAATTAAATTAGCAAAAGCAATTAAAAAATCTAGCATTCAAGTTTATAATCATCTGCAGACACGTGTTTCGAACTTTCGCTCTCGTCAGTACAGCTTTATTATAAAATTGATTTTAAATACAAATAAAAACACTTACTAAAATAAATATAATAAAATATGATAATAAATATAATGAAATATAAATAACTTACTCAGATATGTACGGCAACTGACACAAGAATAAAATATAATCGACTGAAGGTCTGATTTTATACCTGAGGTGGATTAGTGAATTCTACAGAAATCATTACGTTCGGGATTAAGGAAAAATACCCACTTCGAGCATAATTGAATAATAAAATGTATTAATATCCTTTAGTTCGTTGTAGCAAATAAATTAATTTACTACAAAGAACTAAAGGATATTAATACATTTTATTAGATTATTTTACTTACTATTATTAAATTATTTACTTGTACGCATAATAAATACCATCATCTTCGAACCTGATGTACATATAGAATGAATGTAATGTTTTAAGGTGAGTTGACTCACCAAGTCCTTGGTCCTTGACTTATATTTACTTGGGTGTACTCTTCGCTAGTCAACTCACCTTCACACAACACATTCATTCTATATGTACATAAGTGACAGTAGCACATTTATTTATATTTAAATTAAGTTTCTTATCATATAGCCTGTATGTACAGTCGAGATTATCTTGCAGTTTAATTGAATCAACCACATTACTAATACTGGAAAATATCTTTAAATCATCCACATATTCTAAAACATTGCAAATTAAAAAACCAATAAGATCATTAATAAAGATCACAAATAACATGGGGGAAGGGCAAGATTAGAGCCTTAAGGCACTCTGGTCGTTGAAATGTATTCATAGGACTTATGCCCATTGTAGTACACATAATTACTTCCTGTTGAGAGATAAGATTCAATCAGGTTCAGAGTGCGCTAACCAACACCAAAAGATGCGAGTATATTTACCTGTATATATTACGTCTGCCTGTTTACGTTTTTCAAGTAATTCGCTTATAAACTGGGTGAAAATTGCCAGGTTATTAATTGTGGATCTACCCTCCATAAAACCATGTTTCATATAGGTATATTCCTGACGCGTGTTTAGGTCAATGACGACCATTCTCAAAGGAATTACAAAATTAACTAAATAATTAACAGTAGGTCCCGTAGGTCTCGAGATGCAGTGTTCGGATATTCCTATTCCAGCTTTATGGTTTTCTATTGCCTTTTTGTGTTCGGTATACCTTATCTTAAAGTTCCTCCCTGTTTGTCCTACGTATTTTCCGTCACAATTTTCGCAATTTATTTGGTTGGTTCCGGATTGTTCTAATGGGTCTATTGTGTCGGTTTTGTGAGTCCTTCATTTTGTATGAAAAAGTTGTCGATGAACCGGAAATAGTTTTGGTTGAGACAGGTTTTTATAAGTCTGGTGATTTCTTCTGTGTTGTATATAGATGGATTATGCTTAGCACTTTTTATTAATGATATCTTCTAACTCTGAAACAGGTATTGACCTAAAAGGAACGAAGCCAGATTTGAGTTGTTGTTAACTGTTAGGTTTTTGGTTTTGTTCACGATTTCGATGGAACTCTTCATTCCGTATTCGGATGTGCAAGGGATTATTTCTAGTAGGGTTTTAATTATAAGGTAACATATTTTATATCAATGCCCCCTGATATAGGAGACAATTGGTCTTATTGGATTGTTGGGTTTGTGTACTTTGGGCAGGCCATATAATGTTGGTACTGTAGGATTCGTAACTTTGTATTTGTAAATTTCACTATCCGGGATTATGAAGGTTGCACATTGATTGCTTCAACAATATGCTTCTGAAACTGGGCGGTCGGGTCTTTTTTGCAGGTTTGAAAATTATTTTTATTAATGAATGCAAATAACTAAATTATTAAGTTGCCGAAACTAGTCATCATAATAAAAAATACAGTGTTATACAAACAAAGTTAAAGTGTTTTATTAATTATTCAAACATGTATAACGAAGTAGACGCTTCTTACATTAACAATATAATTACTGCTAGTGTAGCAAAAAAGCAAAAAATATATTTTAAACTACGATTAAAAGCAAAACAAGCATCACTGAACATAAGATTCAATCAACAGTGCATAAAGTCAAAAATAGTTCCTAAGTATGTTCAAATAAACACCAAGTATAAGTGAGTAGCAGCAAAGAAGACAATAAAAGTTGCAGAAAAAACCTGGATAAAAGAAGAACTCAAATACTGGTACATTAAACGTGATATATACTTCACCTATATCAAGGTCCTACACACCGAGCTGGCATACACTCTTCATCCTGTTGAATTTGACCTCCTGGAAGACTATGTAAGAGAAAAAGTGAGCTACGTCGCCCACAAGAAATACGTAACTCAGAGGAAGAAACTGAGACACCTAACACGGCAGGCAGAAAACGTACACGTAAATATAACGCCACCAACCACCGACCACTTTTTTCACCCTAGAATTATTAATAGCATGAATATAACTTAATTAGCTGAATTAGTATTATTAGAGTCAGGCCCCAATTACTCTCCACATGTGAGTAGTAACAGCTTTAAAGATACACTAGTCATAGAATCTGAATTAGCCCTTAAGGATATTACAAATTGTGGCCTATAGATAGATGTTATATGGGTGGCACCAGCGCCTATTCCACCGCGACCTTTTTAGGTCTATTGCGGATCCCAGTTTATCTCAGATAACCAGCTCTAGCTTTGCCTCTTTGATTAGTCCTATTAGCCCTGCCAGAGGGGCTTGGGTATAAGTCTCCGCGCTGGGTTTGTAGTGCCTAGCTTTTGATATCTAATCCTTGCTAGACCCTCGCAGTGGCATAGGATGTGGAACAAGTCCTCTTCATCCTCTAGGCAGAATCTGCATGGTGCTTATTCCACCAGGCCTATTTTTCTCATATGTTTGTTGAGCTTGCAGTGTCCTGTTATCAGGCTTATTATTGTTTTGCCATTTTCCTGTCTTGATTCAGGAGTTCGGTCGTGAATTTTGGCGATTGTTTCTTAAGGAACTGTTTCGCTTGTCTCTGTCCTGGTGAGTTCGTCCACCAGGTATGGGCCTGTGTCTCCACCCATTTTTTTTATGGATCGTTTGACTGTTGTTTTGGAGATTCCGCAAGAGGGTTCCGGGCCAATTACTGCTTTTGACAATCCTTGTTTGGCCAGTTCGTCTGCTATGTCATTCCCCGGATGTCCTCCGTGTCCTGGGACCCATATGATTGTTACTTTTTTTGTGACAGCCAAGTTGGTTAAGAGCGCGTATACAGTCCCACACTAGCTTAGATTCGAACTGTGTGAAGCTTAGAGCTCTTAGTAGCGCCTGGCTGTCGGAGAATATAGCAATTGACCTATTTTTGGTGTCTTGTCTTGCTATTTCTCTTGTGCAGTGGTGAAGAGCTATCGCCTCTGCTTGGAACACCGTGGTGTCCTTGGTGAGACTGACAGAAATCTTTGTCTCGGGTTTTGTACCGTATATACCTAGCCGTCCGTAAACCAGCATTATTCTGCTTTGGTAGGTTGGCCTTCGACCCAGTCTTCTTTTTGTGGGATTAGTACCTTGTATTTCTTTTCGAAATTGTATTTTTTCATCATGGCATCGCTAGACATTGCTGTAATCGCGTTAGCCTTCAGCTCGTGTTCTAGCCATTGGTGTGTTTTTCCTTGTGATCGTGATTGCATCAGTCTGTATGATACGGACATGGCTTCTCCTTGAATGAAGATGTGTAATGGTGGTATGTTCAAGATGGCTTCTAGGGCTGCTGTTGGGGTGGTGCTTAGGGCTCCTGTTGTACTGAGACATGCTAGTCTTTGTGTACTGCTCAGGAGTCCTTTTGCTTTGTTCTAGTCCACCACACCACTGCTCCATAGGCTATCATGGGTCTTATCACCCTGCTGTAGAGCCATAGAGTCATTTTAGGGTTTAGTCCCCAATTTTTCCGCACATTCTGCGACACCTGCCCAATGATATTGTTGCTTTTTTGGTGGCTTTTGTGATGTGTGGTTTCCACGTCATTGTGGCGTCAAAGGTTACTACCAGGTACTTTGCCTCCCCTACGGATTTCCGTACCCACGAGCTTCAGTGGCTTTAGGCCTTGCAATGCTCGTCTTTTTGTGAATACGACAATTTGTGTTTTTTGTGGATTGATTGTCAATCGCTCCTGTTTGCACCAATTGTCTACTATGTTTAGGGCTCTTTGTGCTTGCTAAGTCATCCGAGTACCCTAGGCAGTTGACGTCCTCTTTGGACAGTTTTCCTAGAAGGTCATCTACTAGTGTAGCCCATAGCAGTGGAGATAGCACTCCTCCTTGTGGGCAGCCTCCCCCTGCCTTAGACTCAATGGTATGGCCCCCCAAAGTGGATATGATTGTCCTTTTCTCTAGGCTGTCCTTGATCCATTGGCAAAGGCTTGACGGGACTCCTTTCCTTGCTTGTGCCTCCACGAGAGAGGTTGCTGTGACGTTGTTAAACGTCCCTTCTATATCCAGAAATGTGGCCATGGCTATATCTTTGTCTTCCATTGACTTTGTGATGAGCCTGTTTAGGTCGAGCGCCGAGTCCGTTGACTTACCCGGCTGATATGCATATTGCCTGTTGTTGAGGGGATCTTTTAACAGTATCTCGTCCCATTGTTTTTAGTAAGAATGAAGATAGGCTGATAGGTCCATATGACTTTGGCATTAGGTCAGCCTTCGGCAGGTAGATTACCCTTACGCTTTGCCATGATTTTGGTATATATCCCCATGCCAGGCAGGCTTTGAAGATTTTTGACAGGTGCGGCAGCAATTCCTCTATGCCCATTTGTAACAGAATGGGATAAATCCCATCCGGTCCCGCGGACTTGTAAGGTTGGTACCTGCTGATGGCCCATTTAATTTTAGTGGGTCTTGTGACCTCCGTGGCTAATCTCCAGTCCTTTCGGTCGGGCCTTTTAGGTCTTTGGCTGGGATTGTTAATAGTTCCTTGAGACTTTCCTCTATTGTTTTTGTGTAGGTTCCTTCCGGTTTCTTGAGGAAGCCTACCTCTTTGGCAGCACTGCTGTCGTTAGCCAGGACTTTGTGAATTCTAGAGCATGCCGGAGTGTCGTTAATCTCCTCGCAGAACTTCCTCGACGAGTCCCTTTTGGCTTTTCGGATTTCTTTGTTGTATTGAGTGAGCTTTCCTCTGTAGGTGTCCCAGTTCTGGTTGTTTTTGGCCCTATTGAATAGCCTTCGAACTTCCATCCTTATCTTTTCGAGTTTCTTGTTCCACCAGACTGTTCCGCAGCCCCTCTGCTTGGCTGTTTTTTCCGGACAGTTTTTCAAATAAGCCGTCCTGATGGCGTCATTGATTTGTTCCACTCTTGGGTTTCTGTACTTGTTCGTCATGAGAGATGTGACTAGATCGAAGCGGATTTGCCTGTGGTCGGAGCACGATGGTTCTTCTGACACATGCCAATTCGCTATACTATCACTCACTTTCCCCGTACAGATCGTTAGGTCTAGTACTTCTTTCCGGTTTTTTCGTGATGAACGTGGGCTTAATGTCGATATTGGTCACTATAAGTCCCTCTGCGGAGATAAAGTTAAGTAAAGACTCTCCTCGTTTGTTGATGTCCGAGGTACCCCAGAGCGTTTGATGCGCATTGGCATCTCACCCTATTATGAGTTGGTATGGCTTCTCCGCCTAGTATGCAACTATGTCGCTTAGTATACGCGAAGGGCATTATCTCTCATCTCCTGGGAAGTAGGCTGAGCAGATGACCCAGCTCCTCTCTCCTTCCTCCGTCCTGGCCGACATGATGATTGTAACAGAATCTTCAGTGCATAATTGCGGTATTAGTGTACACTTGACTCTATCACTGTGAATTATGCATGTCCTTGGCCTTTCGGCGTTTGGGCTGTATATTACCTGAGAGTGTTGTGGCGCTAGGCCTGCTATTTTCCCTCGAAGTAACCAAGGTTCTTGCAGGAGGGTTATGTCTATGCCTTCTTTGTTGAACCTCCTACACAGCGTTGCCGATGCGGCTTTTGCGTGTTGAAGGTTCACCTGCAGGATTTTTATTCCTCTTCCGCTATTGAAGAGGAGGGACATCTTCAGGCTGTTCCTCCATGGTCTTGTCCTCATCCATTGGAACCGCGTCCCCCTTGGCCGATGGCCTTAAGAGGGGACTGATCCCGCTGGCGGAGGGTTGACCTTCTTTGGGAGAGTCTTGCCTAAGTTCCACGTTATCCCCGGCCTCGCTGGTGCCTTGGGTATCCGCTGGTTTCTCAAGGGTAGTGGCCTCCGGGCTCACACCCATGGCTTAAGAATCTCGTCCCCCTTCAACACCCTGAGAGATGCTCCTTCCCACGGTGTCAGGATTGGGACTGTCTCCCTTAGCCTCCTCGGCGCAGGTTATCATTAAATATCCCGGTCTCTGTGTGCACTTCGCGAAGCGTACTTGTGGCCCTTGCTCCGATATGTGCTCGTATGCCGTCATGATGGCTTCTTGGACTGCCTTCAGCTTGTCTTTGTCAAGCTAGGTTTCTGGGAACCCCTGGCACGCTATGGCAATCTTGACCGATGTTACGGCCTCCGTGAAGGTTGGCCCCTCCCTTTTGGTCTTTTTTGTCTGCCTAGGCGTACTGCTATCCGATCTGGTCCTCTTTGTGGGTCCTTTTTTGGATTTATGAGCACCCGCGGACATTGTTTGTCCTTGGGGTTTTTTCTGGCCCTTTCGTGCCTGGCTGGCGGTGAAGTTAGCCTTGATTACGGCTCTTTTGGCCTGGATGTAATCTTGGCCTTCCTTCACCAGTTTCGCCACTTTCGCTTTAGTGACGCCTGAAACCCCTGCCTTCCGAATTTCATCGTCTGACATGAGGTCTACCTCCTCTAGGGCACTTATACGTAGTGCCTTACCGGCCCCTTGGCCTTGACGAGGTTCTTGTGTAGAGGTACCCTGCCCTTTGGCTTGGGTGGCCTCTTTGCTGGCCTTGTAGGAGGTCCCTGGCCCAGTAGCCTTGGAAGCCTCCTGGCCTATGTTTTTTGTTTTTCTTGGGTTCGTATTCATTTTGTTCCCACGAGAAGCTAGGGAAATATTCGGTCGGCCTGATCCGAGCCTCGCATGACCAGGTAAGGCTAGATACAGGGGGGTTTCGCCTGGTGCCCCCCTGGGAAGGTTCGAGACCGCACATACCCCTGCGGCCATTCAGCTCTCAACACTTTGCCTTTCACCTTAGCTTGGGGTTTGGGTTACTCTTCATTTCCCTTCTCACTTACGATCATTGAGGGTACTTATCCCTTGCGCCACGTAAAGGTGGTAACCTTCGCTCGGGAATTGTGACCTAACTAAGCAAAAAATTGCCAAAATAATTAAGAATGCTACTATTACAAACACAACAGACCAAAAAATAATAAAATCCATCAAAACTAAAATTCAAAATAATGATCTAACCATTACAAAGTCAGATAAAGGCAACTCGATAGTTATCCTAGAAATAATAACGTACAACTCAAAAATTAATAACTTTTTGTAAAACTCTGAGATCATATAGTTAAACAAAGACCCTACCTTCGATTTTCTTAAATCCTTTAAAAATTGTTTTAACAAATCTAACGTTCTTTTCCCCCAGACTCACATAACATATTTCCCATGAACCCAATATCTCTTAACCTATACGGTTTTATAAAAATTCACAAAGAGGAACAACCTATTCGCCCAGTAGTCTCATTTATCACAAAAAACTAACAGACTTTAAGTATCCCCACTTCATAAAAAATTTAATTGAATTAACGAATAAACTGTCTTCATTCAAACTAGAACCAAAAAATTCCTTCAAAAAAGAAATCAATACTATAAAGAATATCGCTTTAGTAATAGTTGTAATATCAAATTAATAGATAAAATTTTAAATAAACAAAAGATGCGTAAAATTAATAAAGTATTATTTGCAGGTAACTAATTGTTAGAACCTAAAATGTTTAAATCATTAACTTATTTTGACAATTGTAGTGTTCAAATCAAAAACATACTTAAAAAACATAATATAAATATTGCATTTAAACCATATTGTAAAATTAGTGATGTTATTTTTAATCCAAAAACAAAACAAAATCAACTAGAAAAATCCGGAATTTATAAATTAATATGTTCAAATTGTGAAGGAATTTACATAGGTCAATCTGGTCGAAATTTAAAAGTAAGATTTAAAGAACATTTGCGGTCTATTAGATTAAAACAAGTTGATAAATCCACTTTTGCGAAACCCATTATTTAACAAAACCATTCTTTTAGAGAGGAAAGGGACGAAAAATGAATCTTTTAGAAATCCACAGTCCCGCGCTAATTAGGGAATTCCACTTATTAACGACCGGGTTGACCTAATGTATTCTCCTATTTTTGATGCTGTCTGTAAATAATTTTATGTATAAATACCTGTGCAAATCGTAGATTTAATTTACTTATGTTTCGATAATGACAAGTGAAGTTGTCGAAACTAGTTAACATAATAAAAAATACAGCGTTATACAAACAAAGTTAAAGTGTTTTATTTATTATTCAAACAAGTATAACGAAGTACAAGGTTCTTGCATTAACAATATAATTAAATTATTGTTCTTACATTTTGTTTTTATTCCTCGTATGGTGTTTGCTTCCAGGCCATTATTTTTGGGATATTTAGCTGATTGTTTAACTGCTTTTGTGATAACGTTGGTGAATAAGAATTTCTCCAGGTCTGATGTTATGTTTATCCAGTTCAGCGTTAGTTCTGTTTCAGCGCAAGGTTTTCCAGATTTTGTTTCGGTTTTTTTAGGGGGCGGAGAATATTTGAGCCCTTTATTTAGGAGTTCCATTTCGGTATGATTGAAATTGATCTTAGATAGGTTTTTCACCCTTGGATAAAAACTATGTCTGCTCCTTGATATCTAATAATATATTATCCAGACGCTTGGCTAGTTCCAAATATATGATTTTTTGGTGTTCTCCCAAGTTGAATCTTCTTGTGTACCATTTTCTGTTTTCTAACTGGAGCCAGAAGGTTGTTGCTTTTTTAAGGTTCTTGTTGCTTTTATGAGTTTATGGCTGCATCTAATTTTGATATAGGACGTAAGTTTGTGCTTTAGATACTGTGTAATAAATCATATGTGATTTGAACACTTCTTATTCCTTAATTTGGTCATTTTGTACATTGTAGAGTTTCGCGTCACTCGCGTTTTTAATACGATTAAGACGTTGTTAACTGTACTTTTGATGAAACAAGAACTAAATACAGAAAGTAGGTAGATAGAATAATTAAATGAAAAAGGAGAAAAACAGTCCAAGTTAATGGAGAAGAAACGAAAGAAAATTAAAAAAATGCTACAATACAGGTGTGAGTGAGAAAATAGCAAAATAACTAACCAAACACAATATTCAAGTAATACAAGTCAATATAGGTAATTTAAAGAAACATTTAGTCAACAACAAAATCGAGACAATATAACTATTAGAAAAATCCGTAATCCACCAAATAAATTGCGAAAATTGTGACGGAAAATACGTAGGACAAACAGGGAGAAACTTGAAAATAAGGTACACCGAACACAAAAAGGCTGTAGAAAACCATAAAGCGGGAATAGGATTATCCGAACATTGCATCTCAACGGGACATACATTAGTAGACATCAAACCGATCCACTACGTAGAAAAAGGCCTCAAATTAAATCTCCTTGAAGGTCTAGAGATTAAGAGGGCAATCAGGAATGGAGATAATCTTCTTAATAATCATGATGAATTACTTTCAAGTTCGAAACTCTTAATCCTGCAATTAACACTATAATATAAATAATGTAACATACCTTCCTTATTTAAATAAGTAATTGTAAAGGCTTCTACTTCGTGATACATTTTATGATTCAAAATAAAATAAAACGAATAACTTTGTTTTTATCACTTTTTTAATAACACTTGTTACTATAGTTTCGACAACTTCAGCTTGTCATTATCAAATAATTAATTGTTTAATGATAACAAGCTAAAGTTGTCGAAACTATAGTAACAAGTGTTATTAAAAAAGTGATAAAAACAAAGTTATTCGTTTTATTTTATTTTGAACCTTCCTTATTTTTATTACTTATTATTACTTTTGTAACTCATTTGAGAATGGTGGTCATAGACCGAAATACGTGTCAGGAAACTGAATATGAAATATGAAACCAAACAAGCGTCTTATTTCAAAATCAAATAATATTCTATTTTCGTTTCAAGAGTGCAGTGACAAAGTATTTATCGTATTGATATTAAGGATTTGAAAAATATGCAATTTCAGTTTTTAATCAAGATGTTGATCTCCGAATGTATTCTTATTTTTAAGTTTATTAATATCAGATAGAATATCAGTTTCATAAAATGCGATACGCCAAAATAGTTACAGTTTGAGTATGATTGGAGAATAATTCTTAATTTTGGTGGTGGATTAAATATTAGAGAACGCAGAGGCAAAAGAATCCACAAGATTCTCTGGCGTACTGTAAATATTTTTACCATCATGCATTTACTCGGGTATTCTAGAGGTACCGGTTTTGGTATGCACAATGTTCCACAAATCCTTAGGGTTACGTTTTATATGGGATTCAACTTTAGCTATATAAGCTCGAGATGCTGATTTTATTGTGTTTTTAACCTCACGTCTCAGAGGGCTGAGTTCTAAACAATAAGACTGTAGATTAGTCGAGCGCCATTTGCGACAATAATATTCCTTAAGCCGAATTATGGTTTTAATTTCACGAGTAAACCATGGTGAAAAAGTTGGCCGACTGTGATCTTATTTTGGAACCGTATCAACAAAGCTAAAGTGTTTTACTGATTATGAACAAATATACTGCACACCAAAAAGTAAACAGCGATCAGTGCGTCATTAATAATCGTATATGTTTCTAGGAAGGACTAATCCACAGATGAATGTATGGTGTACAATTCTGGAAAGTTAGCCTTGCGAAAATTATCAGTTTTATTTTGCACTATGATATATTTGAAAATTAATTGAAAGTGCAGCATGGTGGTTACATTAGAAACAAAAGGCAGTAATTCATGTTCAATTGATAATTTGGGAGGTATATTTGATATTACTAAGTAATTGGGAAATTTTATAGATAATTTAACTTCGGGGATACATTAAGCATAGCCAATGATGAAGTTAGTTGTGGTACATTAAAATCTCCTTTTATCAAATATTAGCAGTTCTAATGGTTCCAAAAGAACAAAAAACGAATCAGAGATAATATCGGAAGGAATGTAAAGTACAACAATATACAACTGATGTTTGTCAAGTACATATTTACATACTACAATATCAACTAGGACATAAGATTCGTAAGAGTCGATGCATCCATTTGTTCAGCGTATATTATATTAGATAGGGCAAGCAGTACGTCTCCTCCCATGGAACGCCCAATAGCAGAAAAACCTCAATCACTGAAAACTGAGTAGTTGGCTGCAAGAATCCAATATATATTAGTGAAAACATGTCAAAAATTCAAATTAATATTAATTAAACATAACAAAATACTACAAGTACTACAAAATATATAAATATAATATCATAATACATTGAGAGAATTTGAATCTGTAAGTGTGTATAATTCCTTTTCACAGAGATATTTAAATAGTATTTTTCAAAATAATTTATAGCCGTTCTTCAAAAAATTTACTCTAGCAGGTAATACGTTAAAATATTTCCAACCATAGTAAGTAATTCTAAAACTTAGAATTAAGCAGAAAAGTGAGTGGTAGATTAATTAAAGACATCTAAAGGGGTCAATGCTTGTATTACAATTTTTAACATATAACATATTGAACTTAGCTTCTTTTCTAGGCATGTTATATGTGATAATCCATTCAGTGTGTCATCAATGGATATTTCAAGGAACCTAAAAGTCTTTTTAATGGCATTTTCAGGATATATTATTCTTAACCCTCTTGTCTCAAAAAATGTAACCTTGGTTTTGTCAGTGATTAGGTGCAATTTATTCCGGGACAACTGAGAACACTCCAAAAGGACTTCACTACATTTATTGCATCATTTATATTTTTGACGGGAATAATAGGTTTTTATCCTCTGCATATATAGCAACCTAAATTTTTCATTATCAAAGTGATGTCATTGATATATATGATAAAAAGTAAAGGCCCTAATAGGGTACCTTGAGGAACGTTGTGTTCGATCAGATAATAATTTTTTTATAAGGTCGTGCGCTATTCCGTGGATGCCATATTTATTAATTTATGAAGTAAATTATTGTAGGCTAAAGTTTCAAATGTTTTAGAAAGATTCAATAGTAAGGCTGTTATTACCGATTTATTTTTCCTGAACCCGTGCTGTGATGTAAAACATTATTTAAAAAATTTAAAAGCCTAACATTTATTACAGTTACAGTGTAAATGTGCGTGTTTAAGTATGTATGTAAAACACACACACATACAAATAATATACAAAATTATATACTCAAAACAACCAAATCACAGTCCATTTCATAAAAATTAACAAACGATAATAACCTCACTCTTAATTATGCCCGCCAAAAACCACGTTCCCTGCAAAGGTGTTATAAAGCCATCTATACTAAATTATTTAAACCTATGAAAACAACACAACAAGCATTTTTCTGACGTGTAAGTAAAATAGTACTAATTCCATTTCTATTAAGTTTATTATTTTAACAATTTTATTTTACAATAATATTAATTATTTTAACGTTTTATAAATATATTAACCTAGTTTTAGACATACTATTTAATATATTAAATTATTATACTTATTTTAATGTATCATTTGTAGTTTTTCCGCTGAAGATGTTCCATAAAGTGCATCGAAACTAGTCCGGAAAATAAAATTAAATATTTCACTAACTGAAAGTTCTTTATTATTTTCATTAATTTTTCTGGCTTCAGCTTTTGTATAATCAACACAGGTAATTTTATATATATTTTTTACAAATATATGTGCTTCTGCAGCTAAATTGCAACAATGGCAGTTATTTATATTGCTTCCAGTGTCGGTTATGGTATAACAGTTCAATGAACAAAAAGTAAATGAGACGAATACAGGAAAAGACAGTTTTTGGAAAAATAAATTTATATAAAATTGTATTTAAATTAAAATAGATTCAGATATAAAAGGAAAAAAAGGGACACACGCTTCACACTACAGTGCCCTTTGTACAGACTTTAAAATAACAAGCAAAAATTGGGCAACGGAAATTTGAAAATAAAAGTAATATTAATTATTATATTGTACTTTGCTATATAGTGTTTATTAAATATTTGTAATAATAGAAATCAGTTCAATGACCGTGCATAAAAATTAATTCAATGTAAAATGTACGGGAATTAAAACGATACTTGTTTTACGACAAAAATGCAAAAAAAATGTGACCAAGGCTAAGATCTAATATTGTAATTTTAAAATGAAATTGATTAATTTCGGGATAAGTAATTGCTCAATTGGAATAAAATTTTCTCACCCTACTTCAAAAATTTTCAAAATTTTTCGATGATAATATCCATAATAAAACACGACACGTGCAATGCAGCAAACGATGTTAAACGAAAAATTATGTATTTTGTAATTTGTATTATTCAATGTCTGTCGAAGTATTAGCTAGAGAAGTAGTTGTTTCAAATTAATTTGTTTTGTAGTCTTAGTAAGACTCATTGTTGTAGATTCACGAAATGTTTTCGTATTTTTAAATTTATTATTTAATTTACTACAACGAACTAAAGGATTTTAATACATTTTATTATTCAATTATGCTCGAAGTGGGTATTTTTCCTTAATCCCGAACGTAATGATTTCAGTAGAATTCACTAATCCACCTCAGGTATAAAATCAGACCTTCAGTCGATTATATTTCATTCTTGTGTCAGTTGCCGTACATATATGAGTAAGTTATTTATATTTCATTATATTTATTATCATATTTCATTATATTTATTTTAATAAGGGTTTTTATTTGTATTTAAAATCAATTTTATAATAAAGCTGTACTGAAGAGAGCGAAAGTTCGAAACACGTGTCTGCAGATGATTATAAACTTGAATGCTAGATTTTTTAATTGCTTTTACTAATTTCATTTAATGAAATCAGTTTAAAATTCATTTTTCATAATTTTTCATGTTATAGTTACATTTAAACAATCTAAAGTACATTTTATCATTTATTAGTTTATTCAACAGAAATAATTTCATTCAAATTAGTGTTGCTTTGTTGAGAACTAAAGAGCATCTCCTGGCAGAAACTCCTGGACTTCATAGAAGATACAGGAGTACACAGGGAGTAAAACATCCAGAGACACAGAAAGGACCACGGAGATCGCAGTGCAGGGTACAAAATTTATAAATTTGCCGCTAGTTCCTAAAATAGAAAATACGACTTTTAAGTTCATAAAACTTGCCCAATTTAAATAACCTGAACTTAAGCGCGTTTAAAAAGAATATTTAGTTTGCTGATGTCAAGGATCACATCTGTACCGTCTTAGGATAAATTTATATATCAGTGAAAAAGTTTTTTTCATAAACATTCTAAACTAAAAAATCCACAGAGTTGTAGGTATTCACCTCCAACTTTATCTAATCTACTGCATAAATGCATAAATTTTAGCTGCATCTATAACGTATATGTGCGGATAGAAGATACATCTTCAACTTTTATTTAAATAATAAATATATATACGTTTTACTTCTTTTATGATTATTTAAAACAGATGCGCGAAATCCTTTTTCCAAAGGAAACATGTGAACAAGAACATAAGTTAAAAACTAATTATATAAATTAAACAAAAAAGTTTACTTTGTTGATATCACACATATCATTAACTGATCATTACTAAACTTAAAGTTTAATTTTTAAAGATGTATCACGAAGTTATTTATATTTCAGTGTTTTTATTTGTATTTAAAATCAATTTTATAATAAAGCTGTACTGAAGAGAGCGAAAGTTCGAAAGACGTGTCTGCAGATGATTATAAACTTGAATGGTAGATTTTTTAATTGCTTTTGCTAATTTAATTTAATGAAATCAGTTTAAAATTCATTTTTTATAATTTTTCATGTTATAGTTACATTTAAACAATCTAAAGTACATTTTATCATGTATTAGTTTATTCAACAGAAATAATTTCATTCAAATTAGTGTTGCTTTAATACTATTTGTAACACGCAAATTAATTTGTATTATTCAATGTCTGTCGAAGTATTAGCTAGAGAAGTAGTTGTTTCAAATTAATTTGTTTTGTAGTCTTAGTAAGACTCATTATTGTAGATTCACGAAATGTTTTTGTATTTTTAAATTTATTATTTAATTTTCTACAACGAACTAAAGGATTTTAATACATTTTATTACAGTTAACCCTTCATTCCTGCACCATCTTTCTACGGTATTTAGTGCTCTCTGCATCAAGTTGGATACAGTGGTCCCAAACTTCCCGCTTACTAGAATGGTCAGATCATCTGCATACCCTAGTGCATATATGCCCTAGCTTTCGAGTAGCAGCAGAAGGTCGTCCATGACGAGGCACCATAGGAGCGGCGAGAGACTACCTCCCTGCTGGCACCCGCCAGCGACTAATGGTAGTTGTTACAGTCCGACTTCTGAGCATCATGTTTACCCATTATCGGACTTGCAGGTTAATTCATCTTTTCTTCATTACTGTTGCTATGGGGTTGAAGGATGTGTTGTCAAACGCCCCTTCAATATCCAGAAAGGCCCCTAATGCAACGTCTTTGCATTGTATGGTTCTTTGGCATCTGCTCACTAGCTGGTGGATTGCTAGCTCGCATGACTTTCCCGCTTGGTAGGCGTATCGTTGACGGTGTAATGGTGAGTCCTTTAAAACTCCTTCCCGTATGTGCCTATTTACTAGTTTTTCTAGTAGTTTTAAAATAAATGATGACAAGCTGATCGGTCTGTAAGATTTAGCCTGGGCATATGAATCACGCCCTGGCTTAGGTATGAATACCACCTTTACAATCCGCCAGCTGCTTGGGATGTATGAAAGGGCATCTCTGAGGATATCACATAGTGGTTTCCTCAGCGTTGCTTTTGTAGCATGGCAGGATATACCCTGTCAGGACCTGGTGAATTGAATGATTTGAACGTGGTAATTCCCCACTCAACGTCACCTGACCTGATTATCATTTTCGCTGTTTTCCAGTCCCGTTTTGGAGAACCTGTGTTGGGCTCGCTTAGGTCCTCGGAAACAGGATTATAAAGTATTGCAGAACCCGGGAAGTGCGTCTGCAGTAATACCTGCAGGGTCTCTTCTACCGAGTTTATGTACTTTCCATTTTTGGTCGGCAGCGAGCCGATGTTCCCAGTATGATCTTTGCTGAGCGTCTTCAGTAGACGGGAGCTTGTGGGTTCACTTTCTATGTCCCCACAGATTTTTTGCCAAGATTCCCTCTTGGCTTTTTTAATGGCATTGTTATATGCGGTGAGGGCCGCTTTGTACTACGCCAATTCACCGTTTCTTTTGGCTGTGTTAAACAGTCTTCTATTGCGTGCCTTAGCCCTATCAAGATCCTTGTTCCACCAGGTGACCCTGGTTGAGGTAGGTTTGGTAGTTCTTGGGCAGCTTGCTTCAAACGCAGTATTGATAGAATCTGTGATGATTTGCTCCACGAGCTCTAACTCATGCGTTGTTCTCGCTACTGTTGGGTAGTCCCCGATTCGGCTGGCTAGTACCTCTTTATATAGATCCCAGTCAGTTCTCTACGGGTTTCGGTTTTGGATTTCCGATGCTTCTTCCGATTCGATATCGAATCGTATATATCGATGATCTGACAGTGATGGTTCATCAGATATATGCCAGTATTTTACCATTTCACTTGCCTTGCGAGAGGCAATTGTTATGTCAATTACTCCGCTTCGCGCCGGGTTTACGAACGTGGGTAGAGTTCCAATATTTGCTATTTCAATGTCACTATCTGCGTTGGCATCGCATTAGGGTTGCGAATGAAATTAATGAAATGATATTTATAAAATTACAAATGTGCAATTAGGGCAGGTTCGGAATTTGGAAAGCCATATTTGTGGCCCAACGATTTATCATTATTTTGTATTCCGAGAAAAATACAACCATCTCCAAATTATTGCATCCGAGGTTGGAAGAAGATACTGCGGTATTAACATCAGCAAATAATTTGGATCAGGCAAAAGCAAAAGTATACCAAATAATGTAACAATTTAGAAAATGGTGTAAACGAAACAAATTAATAGTTAGTATCAATAAACCAGTAATATTGCAGTTGTCAAACATGTGTAGAAGAAATATTCAATTGACATTTACGTTTAATGGTCATCAAATTAAAACGTTAAAATCCGCTAAATATTTGGATGGATTGTTAGTAGGACACGTCAAACAACTATAATTACGCTGCGAAGATTTTTTGAGAAATTCTTTTCACAGAGGAATCCACAGAAATTCTTTTCACATGGTAAGGAAACGATAGCTAACTCTAGAAAATAAATTTGAACGTAACTCCGGCTTTAAGCAAACAATTTATTACTTTCCCTATATAGTATATATAGAGGGAGAGAGGGAGTATTGTTTTCGTGATTTTTTTTTGAAATTTTTTTTTGCGGAAATATCCGCTTTGGGGTCCCCTGAACCCAAAACACTAATTTCTAGAATTTTTGTTTGTGTCTGTGTGTGTGTGTTTGTCGGTGGGCGCTGTATCTCAAAAACCAAATATTTGTTTGAGATGAAACTTTAAACTTAAGGTTTTATCGTCAAAAACTGGAACTAAAAAGCTTTAGGTAAACATTCATAAACCGGAAGTGGATGTTTACTCGAGGCGTTTTTTTGTTTTTTGGTGATATTTTTCTAAATGTGGCAAATTTTAAAATTAGGTTCAAACAAAAGTTATAGGAAATAAAAAACTGAACAAGTTTTGTTCGAACATGTTTTTCATGTTAACTTTCGAGAAAAAAAAATAAAAATTGAAAATTTCGACATTTCTAGCTAATTTGCTAATAAAGTATTGGAGTTACATTAAATTTATATAACAAATAATTGTAGAGAATTGAAAACTGGACAAATTATTGAGAATAACATTTTTGCGTAAACCTCATAGCTTTTGAGTAAAATATAGGGAAAGTACTATGATGGCCACATCACCATTTTGAATGAGTACATCGAATTAGGCCACATAAAACAAGTAATTTCAAATTATAACGATTGTTACTATTTGTCTTATCACGGTCTAATGAAAAACTGTAGTTTAATCACAAATTTGCGTTGTTTTAGATGCAAGCACAAAATCAAGTCCAAAAACATCCCTTAACGATTTATTATTACCGACCTTACAAGACGACCTTTTTAATAATTACTGCGAATTCGCAAGAAGACAATTTTATGAAAATTTACGAATCCCTTAAAGAATATCCGCAAATATTTTGGCGCAAATCTCCTCATTATCCAATTCAAACTTTTCAATTACAAATCGTATCGTACGGTACATGTTGTGCTCCGTACTTGCCGGTCCGATCTTTGCAACGGTTGGCAAACAAATTTGATTACAAAACAGCTGGTCATAAGGCGCGTACTTTTATGTGGATGATATACTGACGTGGGTATCAACAATCGAAGATGCGAGACAATTAAGGCACTTCTTAATAAATGCATTATCTAAGGGTTGGTTTTCTATGCGTAAACAGGCTTTTAACAAGAATTAAATTATTGATTATGTGAATAATTAAAAAATATGTATTAATTTCAAGACCAGATGAGCAGATGAAAACATTAGGGGTTTATTGGAATCCAACTAAAGACAAAATAGAATATAATTCATTTAGTATGAATTGCAAAGGTGTTACAAAACGTATAATATTATCAGAGTTTTAAAAATACTTTGATCCCCCAGGTATTTTCGGCCCAGTTGTTATTAATGCAAAGATCCTTCTGCAAAGGGTTTGGAAAAAACAAGTGCAGTAAGATCAACAAATTTCGCAGAACATTTTAAAGACATGGGTAGAATTACACCCAGAATTAATCTTCATGTCAAAAATAACTTTTGTATGAAAGGAGATAAAATCACCAAATTCAACTATTATTTATTCTATAATTGTTCTTCCATGGTTTAACGCTGATGCACCGTATTGGAGAAATTAAAGCAATTTCTAATGTAGAAAATTGGTACCATATTTGGTCAAGTGATTAACATTATTGATTTAATCAATAACAATTTATGGTGGCGTGGATCATATTTTTAAAACAAAAAAAATCGTTTGATCAATTTATTCGGAAAATCAAACCTACTTGAAAGTTGCGGTCAGTAACAGTGATTTAAATATTCATATACCGTGGTTAAACAATTATGAAACATTTAAGAAATTATTACGTGTAACAGCCTGGATACAAAGATTTACTTGCAACTCTCTCATACCTAAGAATAGAATAAGTGGGGAGTTTACTGCAGAATTATTAACTCATTCAGAAACATTGATTATTAAATCAATTCAATTCCAGTCTGAATTTGGATCTTGATTGAGTTTGCCAAGGGTGATCAAATCATTGACCAGAGCACTTAGGCCTCACTAGGCCCGTTGTGCCCCCCTGACTGGGACAGCCCTGCGTTGTTCTATCACTCATTTAGCCACCCAAGGTGGCGAGCAAAGGATAGCACAACGCTTGGAGGGTTATCCCTTATGTTGGCCATGTTCGGCCAGAGCTCCCCTAGCATGAACTCTCTAAGGTGGGCGAGAGCCGGGCAGGTGGTTAACACATGTTCCACTGTCTCGTCCTTTTCTTCACATGCTCTACATATGGGGGTTTCCACAAGTCCCATAGTAAACAAGTGTTTCCTTAGCTGACAGTGACCCGTAAGGATACCTGTGATAAGACGCAGATTTCCTCGGGATAGTCGCAAATAATATTCAGCTGTTTTCAGATTGGGTGAGCGTATTGCTTCCTTGGCCTGTCTGCAGCCTGAGGTGTTGTCTCAACGTTGTTTTAGCATCTTGAGAGTATTCTGTTTGAGGATATCAGTGAAGCATTTCGGTGTTGGCGCGATCGGGGGCCCGTCCGTGGTATCACTGAGAACCGATCTAGCTCGCGCCAACTCGTCTGCCTTGCTGTTGCCTTCTTCATTATTGTGTCCCTTGACCCAGCGCAGCTCAATACTGTTTGATTGTGCTGCTTGTTTAAGGGTTTTGTGACATTCTTCTACTAGTGTTGAGGTGATCTTGTGATTACTCACTGCTAGTATTGCTGCCCTACTGTCTGTAAGGATTTGGATGTTCCTATCACGGATGTCTCGGTGTAGGATTTCTTTCGCCCCTTGGATGATGCCAACGATCTCTGCTTGCAGAGTAGTTGTGTGCTTCTCTAGGGGTATAGCTAATGAGAGATCCATTTGTTGCGAGTAAATTCCCGCCCGGATCCTCTTTTGGTTTTAGAACCATCGGTGTAAATTCGGAGGGTTTCCCCACCCTCTACACTCATGGTTCCTCTTTTTATCGATACATTATAGGGTCTATTGAAGACGTAGCAGGGTCTGTCTTCCTTCCAAGGAAGGGTGTCTTTTTGACAGCCTCCTCTAAAAGGTAACAGTGTCTGCTAGCCCTGCCTCCTTTGTACCAGAGTCCAACTGAGTTTAGGCGCAGTGCTGCCGCCGTGGCCATCTCCTCTACGTATAAATCGAGAGGTGGAAGGCAGAACATTGCTTCCATTGCTGCAGTGGGTGTTGTTCGCATTGCTCCGGTCGGGCTGAGGCATGCTATCCTTTGCAACTGAGTAAGCTGCTTTGCTGAGGTTTTCTGTCTGGCTCTGGGCCACGAAACCAGTGCTCCATAGATTAGCATTGGTCTTACCACCGCTGTGTACAGCCAAAGTGCTATCTTGGGAGATAGCTCCCATGTCTGCCCCACAGCCCTCCGGCATTGCCAGAGGGAGACGCATGCTTTTTTACATTTCATTTTGAGATGTGGTTCCCACGTCAGCTTGCCGACGAGGATCAATCCCAGGAATTTGACTTCCGACGACAATGTAAACTGGGTGTTGAGGAGCTTAGGAAGCTTTAGCTTACCTAGTTTCCTTTTCTTTGTGAAGAGGACCATTTCAGTCTTTGACGGGTTTATGGTCAGAGACTGGTCGTTACACCAGTGTTCGATTATTTTGAGGGCTTCCTGCATCAAGCTGCATAGCACCGTCTCAAATCTGCCTGTTAGCAGGATGGTTATGTCATCTGCATATCCTATGGTGTGGAAGCCATTGTCGTTAAGTCGCCGCAGTAGGCTGTCAACAACTATGTTCCACAGGAGTGGTGAGAGTACTCCACCCTGTGGGCAGTCTTTAGCAACGATCTTTCTGACAGTGGTGTTTCCTACATTTACTGTGACTGCCCTATTCTCCAGCATGCTTTTGATCCATCCACTAACTGTGGGGTTCACACCATGTGTGGAGAGAGCCGTTTCCATTTTTTTGAAGGTCGTTTTATTAAAAGCACCTTCTATGTCAATGAACACGCCCAAGGTGGACATTTTATTGTCCAGAGATCTTTCGATTCGGTCTACAACAGTGTGCAAAGCCGTCTCCGTTGATTTCCCCTGAGTGTATGCATGTTCGTTAGCGTGGATCGGATGCGTAATCAAAGCCGTCTCGCGAATTAATCTTTCGCACAATTTCTCTAACGTTTTCAGGAGAAATGACGTTAGACTAATTGGGCGGTGTGATTTGGCTAGTGTATAATCTATACAACCAGGTTTCGGTATAAAGATAACTTTTACTTCTCTCCATGCTAGAGGGATGTATCTGAACGCAATACATGCCCTGAAGATTTTGGCTAGGTGGGCTGATAATATGTCCAGCCCCCATTGGAGGAGGGCCGGGAATATACCGTCCAAGCCTGGCGCTTTAAACGGTGAGAAGCTCTTGATTGCCCAGGTTATACGTGTCCCTCCCGTGAGGTGATCTGCCACCTCTCAATCCTCCTTGGAGGGGTTTGAGGGTGTGGGTTCTGACCAACCTTCATCGGAGGCGTTCGTACATCCTGAGAAATGGTTGTTGATGAGAATCTCAGCTGCTTCCGAGAGGTTAGAAGAGTAACTTCCATCGTCTCGTTTTAGGCAACCTGGTTGTCGTGAGGGATCCCTAGAGAGGATCTTTTCGAGCCATGCAGCTGCCGAGGTGGTTTTTGAACCTCCTCACAAAAAGACCTCCAGGTTGCCCTTTGTTTTTGCCTTATTAGTTTTTTGTAGTCTTGTTGGATGTTTTTATAGACCATCCAGTCTGACTGTTGTTTAGAATTCTTTGCTTTATTAAAGGATTTTCTCGCAGCTTTTCTGAGATGGTCGAGTTCTCCTCACCACCAGGGTGTGGCTTTCTCGGAGTCTTCCACCTTTCTCGCAGGACAGGAGTCCTTATATTCTTTTAAAATGGAGTGTTGAAACGTATTTACATAGGCTTTAATGTCTTCCACTGTATTAAGTTGGCCGGTAGCTTTGCAAGTTCGCAGACTCCGCCAGAGGTTGTCTATGTAGGCATTCCTGTCCGTTAGTCTCGGGTTGTGAAGGTAACGTGTTCTCTTACCGGTTGTATGTGTTAGTGTATATTTGATCCACCTATGATCTGACATTTAAACCGACGGTGATACATGCCAGTCGTGAATTTTGTTTGAGATACCGCTAGTCGACAATGTAATGTCTATTACAGTTTGGCTCCGAGTTGTCACGAACGTGGGTTCAGAGCCTCGGTTTAGTATTTCTAAATTGTTACAAATGATAAATTCATGTACGTTGGCGTTGCAGCCAATGACGAGGTGAAGTTTCTCCATCTCACAGTGTAGCACGAGTTGCTCCAGCCCCCTGGTTGGTGCGGGGGCATCGCGAGGGAGGTTAGCTGACGCCAGGATGGTGTCTTTGTTGCCGTCTCCTGCTGACAGCCTTACCACTGTGATGTCACTTGTGAAAAGCTGTGGTATAAGATAGGATGTTATGTTACGGTTGTGAAGGCTCCTCTGGGATGGAGGTGGCGCACTCCTGGCTTCCGCCCGGTGTGCCTCCACCCTCCGTTTCCATAGGGACCTCCACCCGAGGTGTTTCTGTTGTGGCTGAATTAGCCAGTTTTATGGGGAGAGTGGAGAATTTATAGCTAATCCTCCCTCCCTTTTCTTTGATGAACTGGGCATCTTTTTTCCCCACCCCGAAGACAAGTAGGCGATCCAAGGGTTCCTTCTTCTCTTCAACGTGGAAGACGCACCAGCTCTTTATTTCCATTGCGGCGTTTTGTGCCGCCAACCGCCTCTTTACCAGGTCTATGTTTTCCGGTTGCCACGGAATCCACAGAGCTTTCGTCAGCGTTGGCAGCTGGTCGACCTGGACGACAGTCAGTTTGGCCCCTTCCCACAGTGGTGGTAGACGGGGGACTACGTCCTTGAGCCATTTCAGAGCGGGCTCATTATCCAGTCGTTTGCAGACGAAATTAATTCAATTAAAATATCTCGTTCTCCAGAAACAAATTGTCATTGTCCAACTTGATCCATTTTTAGATGATGACGGTATATAACGTGTAGGTGACATACTTCGGTATTCGAAATTACAATATGATTCAAAATTCCCAATAGTTGTTCCTAAACATAATTTTGTTCACATAAGGCACTTTAGCATGTGTGCGAACCAAATATGAGATAATAGATGCTAAAAATATTGTCCGATTCGTAAATGTATTGCATGTTTTAAAGCAAATTCTCAAACATTAAAATTTATTATGGCTAATTGACCAAAATTTCGAACAGAATAGTTAAGACTATTCAGTAAATATAAGAAAATGTAGATAGCAGTAATTGTTTGTATAACTACAAAGGCAATACATTTTAAAATTATCAGTGATCTAATAACTGATGTGTTTTTTAGCAAAATTTCCGCCGAATTATTTCACGACGTGGTGTAGTTACAGACATTTATAGTTATAATGCAACAATATTTTTAGGAGTCAATAATGAACTAAATAAATTGCGAATATTTTTACAAGAACACAGCTATTATATACAAGAAAAGCAAATAGTGAATCAAATTTAAGTATTCGTTACCGAAATGGTGTTCCATTATGTTCACCTTCCGTGAATATCAGACTCGTAGCATTAATTTGGATTCAAAAATTATATATTTCGAGCTGATCGTAGCCCCTGTACTAGTAAAAAACTATTTGGAGGAGAAGTGCTAGTCGCAATTAAAATTACTTTGCATCACAAATTCCAATTGATACTTGTGTTGATCAAATATATGTATCTAAAACAATTTAAAATTGCAATTATATTATACGCGGTGTATGGTATATATACCTCCTAAGTCGATAGCTAGCCTTTATAATATATTTCACTTTGTGGGGATTATAACTTATCACCAAATGATTGAAGTAAAAATGATTATGGCCTAACGGGAATTTTTAACGTCTGTGCTCAAGCTCAGGCAATTATAGAATCTTTCGGTTATTTAAATCTTAACAGATAATATCTCTAATAGGAGGAATGTATTTCTAGATTGATTTTTTAAAGACATAAATATTAGAAATTGCCAACATCATTCGGCCTACGTAGCAAGTTGTGTCACGTTCACAGTTCCCAATTTATATATTACAGAAAAAATGTATCCATGTAACATGGCGAATTAAATATATATTTCAACAAAATTAACTGGTTCACTATAATAGAGAGAGATGATTTTGATGAATCATTGAGTTAATTTTACTAAGTCGTAGAGTATGGAATTAACAAATACGTTCTATTCAAAATTATTACGAAGCATCCAAACTCTTTACCCAGTTGGTACTCGAGTGATTTGAAAAATATAATTTTAAAATAGAAAATATCCCATAAATATTATAAAGTAGGTGGAAACGTTAATGATTATAATTTATTTAAAAAACTTAGGGATCAATGCAGACAATTAAGTGAACAATTGTATCGTATACACGTGTAAAATGCAGAATGGTCCATGCATCATAATCCAAAATATTTTTGGAAATCCGTAAGAACACTCAAGCAAGAAGATGGCAGACCAAAAAAAAAATATCACTTGGACAGAAAACTGCTACTAATGGTCAAAAAAACGCCGGTCTATTCACGGACTTCTTGCAATCAGTTTACGAAGAAGATATCGTGGATTCAAACTTTCTATCAACGAGTCAAGTCGGCGTGAATGTTAATCCCCACATAATCACTGAAGAACATATTTTTGATGGCTTAGCTAGTATAATATTTAAAAAAATTGTGTGTACCTTTATGCAATCCTATATTTAATTTGTTCAATAGATCTTTGTCAAGCGACTTTCGTTCCCGCAGTTTGAAAAAAATGTTTTATACGTCCGATTCATAAAACTGGTAGTCGAAATGCTATTGATAAATATCGTGGTGTATGCCTCCAGTCGGTTATTCCTAAGTTGCTCGATAGTTTGAAAGCGGAACATTTGACAAATATCTATTCGGACAAATTGTCAACTAAGCAACATGGTTTCATCCCGGGACGATAAACTCTTTCAAACATTCTTAAATATACCACATTCTTATCAAATGCTGAAGAAAATGTTAATCAGATAAATGCTATTTATACCGATTTCACCAAAGCGTTTGGCAAAGTAAAACATACCTTATTGATTCGAAAATTACGATAGTTTCGAGTTAATAATAAAATAATAAATTGGGTTTCGTTATTTATAAGAAATAGACTGCTAATTGTAAAAATTAATATTTTAAATCAAAACCATTCGCAGTTACCTCGGAAGTTCCACAAGGTTCTCATCGTGGTCCTATATTATTTTCCATCTTCATAAATGACATCATAGAATCAAAACAATCATGTAAAACATTACTGTTTGCGGTTGATATGAAAATATTTAAATCCATATCCAGTTTTGAAGATTGTATAGTTCAAGAAGATTTAAATCGGACAACTGCTTGGTATGAAAAAAAAAATATGCTTAAGTAAGGATAAATGCTCTGCAATTTCATTTTATCGAATATGAAATCCAATAAAATACAGTTACAAACTTCAATCAACTGTATTGTGTAATGTATCCGAAATCAAAGACACAAAGGTGTGGTATTCGACAGTAAACTGAATTTAAAAAACATAATAAATAGAAAAAACACGAAAATATTTTCGTAAAATCTACAACAAATGAGTCTTATTAAGACTACAAAAACAAATCACTTTTGAAACCACTACTTCTCTAGCTAATACTTCGACAGATATTGAATAATACAAAAGTAATTAGCGTGTTACAAAATAGCAAGGCTATCTAAGCAACACTAGTTTGAACGTATTTCTTTCTGTAAAATGAACTAAAATGATTGGATGTACGTTAAAATAGTTTGTGAGTGACTATACTACTACTATACTATTCTTTTTCCAAATTACCATAGTATAGTCACTCACAAACTATTTTAACGTACATTCAATCATTTTTAGTTCATTTTGCAGAAAGAAATACGTTCAAACTAGTGTTGCTTTGATAGCCTTGCTATTTTGTAACACGCAAATTACTTTTGTATTATTCAATGTCTGTCGAAGTATTAGCTAGAGAAGTAGTTGTTTCAAAAGTGATTTGTTCTTGTAGTCTTAATAAGACTCATTTGTTTCATTTTCATTCCTACTTAAATTTGAAAACAAAATTATTATCAAATTAGTTCCATACAGACCGCCATCCTACCTATTCAACTGTGCAATCGTAATACACTAAATGGTACAAATAGCAATAAATAAATTTTGTTGGAGATATTAATATAGATATATTGTAATCTACTTTATGCGTAAAATATCTTAATATTATGTATAAATATGGATTTCAGTCCTTAATAAATAATTATACTATACACTGTATCCCAATTTTGATGCTCACTATTAGTATCTATGTTATTAGAGAGAGGTTAAATGGAAAATGTTTTGCAGAAATCAGTGCTCATAACAAATCCCATTTCAAATTCCCCTTGACATTCTTCAATTTTAAGATATTTTGAAAAAACAAAATTTGTCCATTTTATTGGAAAATGCAGTGGAAACGTGGCTGGTAGAAGATGAGTGGGAGGGAGTGAAGGAAAAGCTACCAGCGGGGTTTAAATGGGAAATGAGAGGGGCAACTAAGGAGGCAATTAGAGGAAGAGCAAAGGGGGTATTATAGTGGGAACAAGAGAGGGGCTGCAGGATGGAGATATGGAATATATATAGGAAGGAGGTAGAAGGGGTGGTATGGATAAAATGCAAGCAGGGAAGAACACATCTAAAAATTGGAACAGTGTACGTGAATAACAACTGGGAAGAAGTGAGAAAAGAAATAGAGGATGAGGCGAGCAGGGGAAATAGATGTATAGTGGGTGGGGATTTTAATGCAAGGATCGGAGAGAGATGTGGGGGAGTAAATAACCAAGGTGAACTAATACATAGATCACATGACAGGCTGGTTAATAATGAAGGAAGAATCTTTGGAGACTGGATTTTGGAGGAAGGGTGGGAGGTATTAAATGGATGCACTCATGGGGATTGGGAGGGAAAAAAGACGTACCTGGGGCAACAAGGATCATCAGTTATTGATTATATATTAGTAAAGGGAATAGAAAGAGAAAAAATCAGAAGAATGGAGGTAGAGGAGACACTGGGGTCAGACCACTGGCCGTTAGCTGCAGATGTATGGATGGAGGGGTATGAAAGAAATACGCAGAAACAAGACGGTTGGAAGATAGCGGATGGAAGAAGGGCATTGGAGAATATGAGACTCCATCTGTAAAATATTGAATGGGGAGATATTGAGACCATGGAGAAGATGGAAGAAGCCATAGCTAATTGTGGGTACAGAGTGAGAAGAGGAAGTAGAGGACAGCACCCATGGTTTGATGAAGAGTGTGCTGACGCGAAAAGAGAACTAAGAAAAGCGGTCAAAGACTGGAGAGTTAGATGGGGTGAAGAAAAATTGGTGACACAGAAAAGGACGAAGTATAGAAAGATCTGTGAAGAAAAGAAGCTGCAATCAATTAAACAAGTAGAAATGGAGACGAGGAGATGTCGAAATGAGAAAGAACTCTGGACGATATTAAAGTGAGGAGGCAAAACGAGAAAGCAAGAGATCTCATTAGCAGAGGGGATAGGACATTGTGAGACGATGTGTGGGGAGCCGGCAGGGGTTGGAGAGTATCAACACATGGATGAAGTGGAGTTATTTACGGAGGGAGAGGTAGAAAGGGCCTTTGAGGAAATCAAAAGAGGCAAGGCACCGGGACTGGATGGGCTGAAGGCCGAAATGTGGAAGATAGTGGGAGAAGAAGGAAGAAGACGGTTCGGGGCCTTGTTAAACAGGATGTGGAGAGGCGAGTCGGAATTGCCGGAGTCATGGCGAGTAGAGGTAATGTGCCCGGTTCATAAAAGTGGGAGCAAAAAGGAGATAGGAAATATACTGCCGGAAACTCAGGGCGGGTTTAGGAAGGGGAGGGGAACTCGAGATCAAATCTTTACGCTTGCACGATTGGTTGAGAGGATGTTAGAGAGAAAAATAGTGTGTATGCGGTGTTTGTTGACTTGAAAGCGGCGTATAACTCTGTACCAAGAGAAAAGTTGGTGGAGTGTCTAAAGAGGAGAGGCGTGAGTAGTGTGACAGTAGAATGGGTGAGAAGGGTGTATGACGAGACATGGATGAGAGCGAAAGTAGGGCAAAATGTGTCAGAGAAGGTTAGGATGTGGAAGGAAGTAAGACAAGGATGCCCGCTCAGCCCTTTGTTATTTAATATATATATATATATATATATATATATATATATATATATATATATATATATATATATATATATGTGAACTTCAGGAGGTACTGAGAAAAGGGAAGGCGGGAGGAGTAGTAATAATAATAATAATAAGAAGAATGAAAGTATGGATGTTGGCGTATGCGGATGATGTAGTGTTACTGGCTAGAGAATGGGGGGAAATGAAAGATATGTTAGGAAGAGTTGAGAGGTATATGGATAAAAGGGGTTTGTGCGTGAATGTGAAGAAAACAAAATGGATGAAGTTTAGAATTAGAGGAAGAGAGGGGAGAATGGAAGAGTTGAAATGGAAGGGAGAGGTGATTGAGCGAGTGAAAGAATTTAAATATCTGGGTTTTGTGTTTACGAGTGGTGGGGGATACGGGGAGCACGTCAAGTACTTGTAACAAAAAGCAAGAAAGGCATGGTGTGTGGCAAAAGAGAAGTGGAGAAACATGATGGAAGGAAACTTCTTGATGATGTGCAAACTGTAGGATGCGTGTGTGAAGCCGATATTGATGTATGGTGTGGAAACGTGGGGAGTGAAAGAGTATGAATGCATTGAGAGAGAGCAGGCGACGTTCCTGAAGCAGCTTCTGGGAGTGGAGAGATCAACTCCTAGGTATATTTTGCTTCAGGAATCAAACAGGTCTAGTATGCATATAGGGACAATGGAAGAGTGACTAGGTATGAGATGAATGCGAGTACGTGGAATAGTGAAAGGTTAGTGAAAGAGGTATGGAAAACTTGTGTGGGGGTAGGAAAGAGTAAATGGAGATTGAAAAGGAAAATGATGTATGAAAAAGCGGGTGTGGCGGAAACGGTAGTGAATGAATGGCTGGAACAGGGTGTGAATGTGGCGGCGTGGATAAGAGAAAAATGGCTGGAAGTGGAAGCGCAAGAGCAACAAGAATGTATTGTAAGGAGTGGGTATAACCCAATGTATGGAAGATGGCAAGTGTATGGGTGCCTGAGTATCTATTAAAGACGGAATGGGACAGGTATAAGAAAGTTACTCTGGCAAGGGCTAGATGTGGATCGGAGGAGAGAGGAAGGAAGGTATGGATGGGGGAATGGTATGGCAGGTGTGTGTTGGGCGAGAGTGGAGAGGACACATGGAGTCATTTAGGCCAAGAGTGCAAGGAGGTGCGTGAAGAGTGGATAGGGGGAATGAAAAGGATAGGTGAATGGATGAGAGAGGATGGGACAAGCATAGAGATTGTGATAAGAATGGGACGAGAAAAAGAAAGAAGAAGAAGTGGGTCTGAAAAAAAATAGTAATAATAATAATATAGTAATTATACGAAATATGTAAATATGGGGTGTATGCCAATAAAGGTCTTTTTTTATTAATATTTATAATTTAAGCCTCTATCCTTCATTATATATCAATGTTTTTTAAATGGCATATGCCCAAGGGCATTTAAAACAAGTGTCATAAAACCAATATATAAGCAGGGAAATAAAAATGACTTCACCGCATTTACGAAAATCCTTGAAAAAATAATAGCTATTATATTAATAATAATAATAATAATATATATTTACCGAAATTAAGTACAAATCATATTACAATTCTTTTATTCTATTGTACATTAATATATAAATTTAATATAATATAAATAAAAGGTAAATTATAATTAGACAAATATATATATATCACTTGTGCGTGAGTCTATATTAACCTTATAACTAATGATTACAAAATAATATTGTCCGTACTTGTTGAACGTATATAATTTCCGCAGATAATAATATATTTTTACTTATAGTACATTTTCCTTTATTATGTCTTCTACAAATTTTGCCGAAATAAGTAGCCAATTTTTTAAACGCTTTTTAAATAGCAACACATTATTGATTAGTTTAATATCCTGTGGTAATTTATCATAAAGCTTTAGACCAATATAATTGAAATTTCTTTTAGCGATTGTTTTTCTTATTGCAGGTTTTTTGGTCACATTGCACTTATGCCTGGTGTTATAATCATGCTCTCGATACTTTAGATATCCACGACGTTGCTTTATGTGTACTAGCGTAGCGAATATTGAATATTTACCTTGAGAAATTTAGCTTTTTTATCAGATAAACTATATGGATTTAGATCGAATAAAAATACAACAGACGCTATGTCCAAACTAACCGCGAATATGTATTTAGCTTTGGATAAAGGTAAACCATCCCTTTGTGTATTTGTAGACCTATTTATCAATCAGTCACTCTATACTCTTGAAATTTATTTGAAGAAATTGGCATTAAAAAAATCGCAATAAAACTTTTTCGTAGCTACCTTCATGAATAACACAATGTGTTCAACTTAACTTTATAAGAAATAATTTTAACACAAAATGTGGGTTAATTTAATTTCTTGAATCTCTGTTATATTGTTAGTCATATTATTATCATTTTTGTAACTATTCATAAAGTTTATATAGGATATTATATTATAATAAGTGAAGTAAGGAATTTTATTTTCGTTTCATCATAATTAGAGAGCGGATAAAAAAGCTTAAAAAATGTGGAAAAAAACACTTAAAAAGGCACAAAATTTAGAGAAAAAAAAGCATTAAAAAAGCATAAAAACAGGAAAAAGGCATAAAAACACAAAAAAGCACTAAAGAAAACTATATTTTCTTAATATGTTACACGTTTATCAACATGTTTTACATAGAAATTCTGTATAAAATTAAAATAAACATACTTACTTTACGCAATATATAATATTATGTAAGTATTTAAAAATTAAATTGTAATTTTGTATACATTATAAAATAACTAAAATCTATTCATGAAAGCAGAAGATCATTGAATGTTGTTTAGGGGTTTAATTGTAAAATTATTACTTCTGTCGCTCAATAAATTTTTGAAAGTGGAAAAGCTTCTCTTTATTTTAAATTATAGCTGGATCCATTTGAAAATTGCCATTCAAAATCAAGTTTAATTTATTAAACATTAAAAATCCTCCGTTTTCACCGAGTACTTATTTCGATATTATTTTGATTTCTTGGCCAATGCGTCCAGGTATTTTCTAAATTGAATCTGCTTTTATAAAGATTTGATTGTGTTGCTCATAAAATTTAAACGCGGTTTTGTGTAACTAAATTGTTTTGAAGGAAGCTCTTGTTTCTTAAGAACTTTTTGACAGTGATTAATAGATTTGCTTGTCGTTTCGGGAAAGTTGAATATAACCTTATTAAATGCTTCAAAATTGTTCGCATAATACACCGCAACATATAGCCAAGATCCCCATTTTGTTAGCACTGGTTTATCGGGCAGTGAGATATCAAGTAATGTCTCCTTGAATAATTGCACTCACAGAAGAATATAAGAACTATTTTCCATATTTAATTAAATCTACAAATGGAAATTTTATTCTTATAGTTTTAGAAATTCGTTTCTATCCATGTGCTAAACTTGTACAATGCACAAAATGCATTATTAGTAAAATTTTGCTATAATGTTATTATTAGTTTTCTTCAATTCTTTTGTATATATCAAAATACTGTCGGTCGGTTGTCTTCATGTTAAACTTCTATTATTACATTAAACAAGTGTCTGTGGTTTCATCATCCCAATCCACATATAATTATTGTTAATAATATCTTTAATATTTTGTATGGTTTCATAGTACGCAAGAGCTACATAATTTTTTTCTCAGGAATGCGCATTTTACAATATTTAGAGAATTTAGAAAATTTAGAGAAAGAAAGATTGAAATGCATTATTTTGTAATTTTCTTAGTATTTTGCACAAATCTGAATTTAATTTAAATTGTCCATCGTTTGTTGAAGATAATGCTAAAGATTGTAAAATTGTCTGCTGTTTTTTTAGTTCAACTTTGAACTTTTTCAAACGTTCTTGATGTAGTGTTGTTATAACATGTTTTACATACAAGTCTTGACTAGTTAGGATGCAGTTGGGAACTAAAATAAAATTAAAAATTAAAAAAAAATGTATTATTTTCACTTGTTAATTCTGGATAGTCTCTAATTAATTCTTGTATTGTGGTTTTCACCATTTGCATTATGACACAAGAACGTGAAATTATAGAGGTCTATTAGACCTAAATGTGCCAGAAATAGCCAAAACATTGCCTTAATGGCTACATAAGGATCATCAGCACCAGCACTGTAATGGGTAGAGTGGAAGTACACGAAAAACTGTGAACTCCGCCTTCAAGATCTATGCTCGAAATTTTAATGTGATTAATTAGATTTATGTATGTATTTTTGTATTAATTTTTAAATAGATCTTGTAAAGTGAATAAAGTGAATAAATATACTTGTGATTATATAATATAATTTATCTATGATTCCCCACGTTAATACGATTCACGCATATAATATTTTTTGATAAATAAGCAAAGTTTTTGGAATGTCAATTCAATAGTTCGGTTTATGAATGCGAGTTTGAATATGAAAATGAACGAAAACGATAAATATTCGCCAGTCGTCCCATCCGTATTTTTGCCGAGAGTAGAAAATTGATACGTTTGAAGAACACCTGATTATTAGCAATCACTTAAATTTGTTTACATTTAATACTTACCGGGGCCCCTGTTTGGGCCTAGTTTAACGACGTTTACATCCGGAATATCATAGGTGTGATTCCTATGAACCGTTAGTCTGTATTATCTGAATAATGTGACGGTCTATTATATCTACTTATTTATAAACGAATCCATTGTAAAATAGTAATTTATACTAATATTTATTAATAATAAAATTCATTATAATTGTATCATATTATGAAGATTTTAAACAATTATATTGTCAAAAGACACGAAGAAAATACGTAATACCAATATAATCTATAAATGATGGGATCCAGATTTTTACGAAAATTCTATATTAGCACATTAATTTAATATCAGCGTGAAATGTTTATTAAATATTTAAGAAAATGCTCTAAATAAGCATCAAAATTTAAAAAAAGCATGAAAATAAGCACAAAATGTCAAAATAAGCACAAAAAGTCAAAATAAGCAAAAAAAGCAAAAAAAATTAGCGCTAAGTAATCACATTCTTCAAGATTCGTATAGATATTTAGAAATTTTTTCGATGCTATTAATATTATGGATAAGCATAATGCTAGAAATCCGCTCTCTAATCATAATATATAACACTTCACATTACTCAACCTGAAATTTAGTTATATAGGATAGTTTGATACTGTCCTCAATTTTATTTTTCTTATTATGCTTTAATTTACGGGGTCTTTTAACATTTAATTTTCGCGGTTTTTTATTCTTCATTTTTTGATTCAATTATTTCTGGTTTATACTTAATTTTTGTTTTTGATTGTTTTTGCCGATTTTTTATGAATACTTTATCATTAATATTTGGTAGATCTTCTCTATTTTTATTTTGCTTATTTATTGTTTTCTCTTTATTTTCAACAAGCTTTTAATTAATTGTGGTATACATTAATCTTACTTTTTCTTTGTGATTTGTAATGTAGTTGCTTAAAATTTTATATAATTTGTTTTATATTAATATCAAATGGAGAGTTATTTTCTAAGTGACCTGAAATAACTTCAATGGGTTTTAACCTCGTGACTGAATTAATTGAGTTATTGTATCCTAAAATAGCGTATAATATTTTTGTTTCCGCTGATTCTGATTTTAATAATTTTTGAGCATTTGGGACTCGAATGTGATCGATTATCGTTGAATAAACTCTTTCAATTAATCCATTTGATTCTAGATGTTGGCAACTTATAAAATGTAATTAATTTTACGTAATTTTAATAATTCTTTTATTAATGAATGTTTAACTTCTAAATGGTTATCAGCTACAATTTGTGCTGGTATACCTTTGTGTGAAAAGAAACGAATTCATTTGTTTGCAATTTCGACAGCTTGATAAGATTCTAATTGGTACATCTGCGCGTATTTAGAGAAAGCATCTACAATAGTTAAAAATTTGGATCCCTCGATCGCGATACAGTCGATATGAATGATTTCAAAGGATTTCACCGGTGTAGGTGTTATATTAAATTTTAATTTTAGTGCATTTCTATCATATTTACTTGACAAACATATTTCACAATTATTTATGAAATTTTGGACTGTACTTTTCATATTAGGCCAATACAAATATCTTTTAATTTCGGCATATGTTTCGTCAATGCCTCTATGACTTAATTTACTATCATGATACAAATTGGCAGTATTAATAGTCGCATCTTCATTTTCAACATCTAATAAGTTTTCTGTATATTTTACAATATTTAATTGTGAGTTTTTAAAATAAGTTTGAATTACTACACAAAATTTTTCATATACATCGCTATTGAAATATAAATGATACTTTACCTTTGGAGCGATATATTCTTTAATAAAATCTATTACATCTTTTCAAAGTTGTTTTTAGAAAATTGAACATGAATACGTAATTTTCTTATTATTATATTAAACCTCACGTTTTGGTTTTGCGGGTGAATAATTTACTGTACTAATTATAATTTAAATTATCGCCAATATTTACAGGCTTTTTTAAAATTGGGATGGTAGTAATAGGGTTTTCAAGATTTGAGTGAACCGTTTCACCACTATCGTTTATTAATTCATCTAGAAAATCATCTGTGTTATCTAGTTCACCAACTTCGGCAATTATTGAATGATTATCATCTTCAATTACATTATTATTATCAAGAAGTGATTCGTCAAAATTATCTACATAATATTTGTCATTATTGTCTGTTATATGGTTTAGTTCAATTCTTGATAAGGCATCAGCATTTTTATTCATAGCATTTATATAGTGATCAGATTTATATAATCTAAACCTATTTTGATAATTACTATTATAGCTATTATTAATATACTTACCAATTTTTATTTTATTAAGAACATTAACTTGTTTTTTTTTTAAGGAAGGATGTTGGATGGGAATTTCGGGTTAGGGACTGGTGAATGAAAGCGGGAATTGGCCTTGGTACTATGCCATTAGCCATCATAAAATTTAATAATCCATATATATGTACATTGTCAGTGTTCGGCTTTAATCTTCGAATTTGCAAGTTTTGATGGTTTTGAAACCGTACAAGATATGAAAAACAAGTAGGAGTCAAAAAAGTTTTTAAATCTAATGCACTTCCAAGTAGATTTTTTTGGATTTTATTGGATGCACCAATAAAAAAATATTTTAGTTTTTAAGTGGTGGTACTACTGTTTTTTATACTTCCTGTCAATCACTAATGGCCAAAATAACTAAAATGATATTTAATTAATTGCTCACTTAACCCGTGGTGAAACATATTTGAAAAACCTTGATTAGAAATTAAAAACACTTGGTTTGTTTCACAGAATATACAGGGTGTCCCGTTAATGCGGGGAAATGGCTGGACCATAGATTCCTAGGGACAAAATATGATGATTTAACACAACTTATCTATATCCAAAAATTTACGGTTAAGCCGGAATTTGTCTTCAAAGTTTCAAAATTTTTTATTTCTTTTGTTTATAAAAATTGAACGCTTTATTCGAATTGAATGAAATTTATTATTAAAAACTACCATATTATAATACATAATTTCAATTATTATGGTCATTATTGATTGACCGGAAGTATAAGAAACAGAAGTTCCACCACTTAAATTTGATAATTTTTGGATATAGATATGTTGCGTTAAATCATCATATTTTGACCCCAGGAATCTATGGTCCAGCCATTTCCCCACATTAACGGGACACCCTGTATATATGTTTGGTTTGAGGTTTTCGCGGGTGTGGTATGTGGTGTGTGGTTTTCGGGTATTTGTCCGCGTGGATTGTATTTTGGAAATACGACGTTTGTAGCACTACTACAAAATGGTTTTAAACAAGAATATATTACTAAAATTGCAAGGAACACAACACCAAAACAAAGAACCGAACCAGAAGAACAACCCCTGGCCAGAACATCGCTTCCATACATTCGGGGAACAACAGATAAAATAAGTCAAATCCTAAAACGGCATACCATATCAACCGCCTTCACAACATCTACAAAAATTGGCCATCTTACTAGCAAACACAAAGATAAGATAGTTCTGGAAAACCAAGGTGTATACGAAATTCCATGTAAAGATTGCGAACAGACATATGTAGGTCAAACCAATAGAAGGATAAAAGCCAGAATAGATGAACACAAAAATGCCGTTTCCCAAAAACATACAACGTCTTCTCTTGTACAACATTCACTAGAAATCGGCCATAAAATAGACTTCGAAAATGTGAAAACACTTGCCACAATAGAACACTTTCATAACCGAATAACCCGCGAAGCCATAGAAATCGAAACAACGCAATGAATAAACGAGATGACTTACAACGTTTGCCGAATACATGGAAATACATCCTAAAACAAACCGAATCACCCATAACACAATTCGACAAACGTCGAACAAACATCAGCACTACATTAGAACGAGACAGAAACACC
>OZ018399.1:29635353-29670808 GCA_963969525.1 Ontholestes murinus
GGTCTTCATGGGTATCCACTGTCTCCTATTAAAATTCCAGTGACTTCTTGTTGTTCAAATTTAATACGAACAGCACTTCGATCCAATATAACACTAGTGGTGTAATCCTGGATGTCTTACTACGATATCTAAGTGATGGACCACAAACTACCCACAACAATCATCAATGCAACAAGTTCTTTTTTTATTAACTACAATATGTTACCTGCACATTGTTACGCCTTTACCTGGCTCACCGTAACCACGACCTTCCACATTTACATATTATTATTATTACTATCGTTCCTTAACGCGTATTTTATTGTGTTTTGTGCAAACGTCATTTCAAAGAAGAAGTAGTTTTTATGGTGTTTACCGAAAGTGCGCGACGCGAACAATAGGCATCATAAACCGCCTGAACGCAAACGGCTTAGCGGATTACCCCAACAGCTGCATGCCAGAACCGAATGAGAGGCTCGAGATGCAGAGAAGAAGCTACGGTAGTGGTAATTGGGAATTATCGTTACCCAATTAGAATTACTCATTACCACCACCTAGCTCCCTAAAACTCCACCCACCACCCCGTGGAATAACCAAGGGGCTGAAGAGAAGCACAGACGAAAACGAAACGTCAATGATAACGGTCGCGACATTTGTAAGCTTGTACATTTTTGTAAATATTGGTGTTCTGATTAATAAAAGAGTTAAACTCAGTTTATATTTTTATTATATCTAAACAAGATATAATTGTTCCTTCGAAATTAAGAATACTAACGTATATTACTCCGCCGAAGCAGATCAACGAAAGTAGTAACACACATTTAGTGAAAAATACCTTTTCGGTTACGACACACCTCTGCGTTCTCTACCCAGTGGAACTAATTCAGATATGAGTGCAATCAATACACCCAGAAACAGTTTGGAAATCTGGCATAGTTATAAAATTTATTAATATTTACTCGCTGCCCCGCCTCATCAATGGGAAATTTTATGTAGTCTCCTAATTTTCCAGCAATTAAAATTGAACACCTTTTTATAATATTGCTAACACTTTGTTGACTCTCTCAACTTAAGTCACCACACACTGCCAAAAATAAGGTTATGTTTGTAATATTAAAATAACCCAAGTGAATCTTTTATATGATATTACCTGAAAACTGCCTGTAGCGTAGTACCTCAAATATATTAATAATTGTTGTAATGGCTGAAAAGGAAGTTCACGATTGTTTGGTTTTCCCAATTTGTCTACTAACGATAATAGAACATGGGCTGTTATGTGTTTAGTAAACCGATATCTCTTCCCAAATTCACCATCATCATAAAATTCGATTGGATTTTTAGTATCTCTAATATATCTAATTAAATTAGATACGACATTATTTTTAGATGATATATTTGTATATTAAATAATTTTAGGTTAAATACGTACCTTTTCGGTAGTCTTTCATATTCCAATTCATCCACATAATCAAAAAATTCGTTCCGGAAAGCACCTTCATCCACTTTATAATAGTTGTATAAATTATAATAGCAATATATTAACTATAATGAATTATAAAAATATCTAATTAGTGGTTAAAAGTATATCCTTTCTTCAACAGTTTTTTATTATCTATATGTACATTTCGAACCCTAAGGGTTCATTTTCAATAGAATATTGACATACCAAAATAAATATAAAAGTCAAAATAAATTGGGCGACTTAATTATAATGCTTAATTAAAGAGAAAAAATAATAATATTTGAAAAAATCGCGGTGGGTTTAAATGTACGTTTTGGGAAAATTTAAAATTGGTATAATTTCAAGTAAAGGGTTATCTAAAGGTCTAAGATTAAAATTCAATAAATAATTTTTATGTTTTTTGATTTCAATTGCTTCCAACATATTTAATTTATTATCGGTGGAATGTTTTAATAATTTAGTGTTTTCTAATGAAAACTTGTGGCCCGTAGAAAAAGTGTGATATGCTACTACTACGTATAGTTGAAATGGCTTACTTGTACTATTATACGTTATATTTATTTGTGTTTTTTCTAGAATGGGAACAGGGGTGCCGGTATAACCAATTAATTGCAATTTAGTCTCCGATAATGGACACAAACCATTTAGTTTCGAAACATACATTTTATGAGGAATTACAGAATTTACCGCTCCCGAATCCAATTCCATTTTAAATTTTACATTATTAATTAAAACATATACACAAATCGGAAACTTATTAAATTAAAGAGCTCGTTATTTTTATCCAAATATTTAACGGTTCGTTTACATACCGAATTAAGATGTCCGCGAACGCCACAGCTGCTGCAAATATACTCCTTATATCTGCAGTCATCATACGTGTTAAATAATTAATAATACTTTTATTCGGAGCAACATGAACCGTTCGTTACATAAAACAATACAGAAAATGCACAAGTGAAACAAAGTATCTATTATTTCGAGAGCTCCCAACAACATATAGGAAAAATGGTGATGTAGTCATCATAGTACTTTCCCTATATTTTACTCAAAAACTATGGTGTTTACGTAAAAAGGCTATTCTAAATGGTTTGTTCACTTTTGAATTCTCTACAATTATTTGTAATACAAGTTTCATGTAACTCCAATAGTTTATTCGCAATTGGCAAAAAATATCAATATTTTCAATTATTATTTTTCTCTCTAAAGTTAAGAATTTTATGAAAAATTCTTTGCAATAAAACTTGTTAATTTTTTCATTCCCTTTAACTTTTGTTTGGACCGTTTTTTAAAATTTTACATATTTAGAAAAATATCACCAAAAAAACAAAAACGCCTCGAGTAAACATCTACTTCCCGTCTATGAATGTTCACCAAAAGTTTTTCGGTTGGAGTAACGATAAAACCTTAAGATTCATCTCAATAGGATCTTTCATTTTTGAGATATAGCGCCCACCAACAGTCACACAGTCACATATATTTTTTTTTTCAGTGCAATGGACTCAAAAGCGGATATTGTTGCAGAAATAAAAAGAATTCAGCTTTATTTTGTAGAAATTCCTATTTATCGATTGAATTCTTAAATTATTTTCTTTTAATTTTTGAAACGCGGATTTTAAATTTTGAATATGTTCATCTAAGCTTGCGAAAAATATAATTATATCACCTATATACACTAAGCAAACTTTATTTAGTATATCTTTTAACACATTACTCGTTGGAACTTAGCGGGAGCGTTTTTTAATTCAAAGGGTATACGGACATACTCAAAATGAGCATTCTCTGCACTGAATGAGTTTTTTTTAAATTAAATTGGGGTACATTTCTTTCTTATGGAAACCTGATGAGATATCTGGGGTTGAAAAATATTGATACTCTCCCAATTTATCTAAAATATCATTGATATACCTCAGTATTTATTTTATCGTTTATTTTCCAATAATCTACAACTACTTTCTACTTTTGTGTTCCTTTAGCATTTAATTTTTTAGGGGCAATCCAGAAATGGTACGAACCCTACTTGGCCTAATAATACCATTTTCTTACAATTCATTTATTTGACGTTTAACCTCATTTTTATGTATGAATGGGTATCAATATGAGTTTGTATAAACATGAATTTCGTCTGACGTTTTTATTTCATGCTTTACTGAGTTGGTAAACGATAAATTATTATCTTGTTTGTGAAATTTATCATCATATTCTCTACTGTTTTCAATTGAGTATTTTTCTTCAGAATGACTCGCCTGGGCCTCTCAATTGAAATTTTTTATGTTGGTCAGGATACTGAATTTGAGAATTATTTTTAGATTAAATATCCGAGTTTTCTTCGGGAAATTGATCGAAAGATTGTTGATTACTACTCAGTCATTTTCGGGGATATCGAGATAAAATAATTCTTAATTATTAAAATTTTGTCTTGGTGATTTTGATTAAATGTAGAATTTGAATTATATGTACTTATAGACATTGGTTAATCAGACTGTAAATTATCAGTTATATTATTAGTATTATTATTATTATTATCTGCTTTATGTTTGATTGAATTGTATTGAATATATCGACTAGGTAGATTATACCGATTATGTTAATGGTATTGCTTACCTGGAATTTGTATTCGTAATGTCTTTTGGAACATTTGTTCTAAATTATGAATAACTAGTTCTATGAAATGATTTATTATTATTGTATATTGCCTATTATTACATTTTTCTTTATTACTTCGATAAGGTTTAAGTGTATCCTGAAAATTTACTTCTTTAATCAGAAGGTTCTGACATTTGTTTAAGGCGGTTTGACTATATAATTTAAAATTAATTAATTTTGCTGTTTCAGACATCCGAAAGTTTGAGAATGAATTCATTTTAGATGTTAACACAGAGACATATTTTAATGCGCTCACAAAGTCTAACGGTTTTTCATTTTCTAAAGGGGCAAATTAATTAAATTTTGAGTTAAACAACCAAGATTTCTTAAATCTCATAATCTATGTTGTAAATATATTTTAATGTCAGTCCATGTTTTTAAATCGTTGTACCAGTTTTTAACTTTATTTCAAGTAATTATCAATTGCAACATTATTTAAGCGATAGTTTTCTTAAAATACTGAATCGCAACTATTAATAAATATATCTGTTAATTGAGATTTTATATCAAAATCGGAAATAGTAACCACGTTTAATTTTAATAATTAACCGGAATTTCTGAATTTTTCATATTTAAATGTTAATTTTAATAAATAAAATATTTCAATTTCTTTGTTCGTAAATTATTTTAGTATTTTATCATACAAAAATATATAAATACGCGAAATACGAGTTTTTCGCAGGGATTGTAAAAACAAAGGATTCGGCACTCGCCGCGACGGAATTTTGTTCCGTTTCGTGGAGATGCTGCGTTGTCTGCTGCTCGGCACCTTTAGCAGACTTAGTCTTCTTAGCTGCCTCTTCGCCGCATAGTCTCGGAATCTGCGTCCTCGATGATGACCGCTTTGATTTCTGTGGCAGAAACTGCACTCCGATGCAACAAGCTGGTATGATCGAATGATTCGTAGGGGACTTCAACATGTGTTTCAAGAAAATCTCGAAATCTTCTTTTCTTTAGCCTTCGGTCGTGTTAATTGTTGAAACCAAAACTCGTCATAATTTTCTCGATGTCGTGAAACTTTTACATAAGAACCATGTTGACCACCGTATCGACTGCACTAATTATATATGTTTATTTATTACTTACAGCTGATAGTTCTTGCATAATGGTTTTAATATAACAGTGCAACAAAGCTCGTAGAAATTAATTTTAATTTCTACTATACTCCACAGGTAAATTAATATCCTATTGAATTTATACATTAAAAAGTAAGAGAGTAAACTTTTTACCTGTGCTGATATCGTATTTTTAAACGCGCATGGAAAATAAATTCATTAGCGATGATTCGATTTTATTGAAATCGATACATTTTCGTGCGGGCCTTTTACTTAGAAAGACGCATCGGTTATAGAATGACCAATTTATTAAAAACAAAAATCAATATAATATTAAAAGTTTAAAATATTTCTTTTCACAAAAAAATTCAATATATTTAAAGTAACTATAAAAAAGCCAAATCTGCTATCCAAGTAATGTAATAAAATTGTTGTTAATTCATCGGTTTTTAATAACATACTATAACAAAAAATAATGCATAAAATCATCATGACCCTGGTCCACAACACTCCCACAATTTGGACATGTTAGACTGTAAATTCCTGCAAGTACAAATAATTTATCGGTGTTTTTGCATTAAAAATTAAATTACAAAGTTTAGTGTTTGATCTAAAAACAATGTCACTGTAAAGATTAAATTAAAGATATTTCTAATTTTTTTACTTATTATTCCGAAATATGTTAAGATTTTATATGATTTATTTTCTGTAGCTGGAATGATGGCCATTATTAGTGGCGATTTATTTAATTATGTTTATTTCTTTGTTAATAAAATGTATTAAAATCCTTTAGTTCGTTGTAGAAAATTAAATAATAAATTTAAAAATACGAAAACATTTCGTGAATCTACAACAATGAGTCTTACTAAGACTACAAAACAAATTAATTTGAAACAACTACTTCTCTGGCTAGTACCTCGACAGACCTTGAATGAAACAAAGTTAATTTGCGTGTTACGAATAGTACAACTATTAAAGCAACACTAATTTGAATGAAATTATTTCTGTTGAATAAACTAATAAATGATAAAATGTATTTTAGATTGTTTAAATATGACTATAATATAAAAAATTATGCACAAAAATGAATTTAAACTGATTTCATTAAATTAAATTAGCAAAAGCAATTAAAAAATCTAGCATTCAAGTTTATAATCATCTGCAGACACGTCTTTCGAACTTTCGCTCTCTTCAGTACAGCTTTATTATAAAATTGATTTTAAATACAAATAAAAACATTTACTAAAATAAATATAATGAAATATGATAATATATTTCATTATATTTATTATCATATTTCATTATATTTATTTTAATAAATAAGCTGTACTGAAGAGAGCGAAAGTTCGAAACACGTGTCTGCAGATGATTATAAACTTGAATGCTAGATTTTTTAATTGCTTTTGCTAATTTAATTTAATGAAATCAGTTTAAATTCATATTTGTGCATAATTTTTCATATTATAGTCATATTTAAACAATCTAAAATACATTTTATCATTTATTAATTTATTCAACAGAAATAATTTCATTCAAATTAGTGTTGCTTTGATAGTTGTATTATTCGTAACACGCAAATTAACTTTGTTTTATTCAACGTCTGTCGAGGTACTAGCCAGAGAAGTAGTTGTTTCAAATTAATTTGTTTTGTAGTCTTAGTAAGACTCACTGTTGTAGATTCACGAAATATTTTCGTATTTTTAAATTTATTATTTCTTTGTTAAGTTATTCAGGGCTGAGGGGGATTTTGAAAGTACGGGTTATCATAGAGTAAAAACCTGCTATGTTGTGTTTATATGGATGACGAGAGGTATTCGGGATTATTGTGTGTGTGATAGTGGGTTTTCGGTATATGTTGAACGTCAGTTTATTATTAGTTTTTGTTATTGTTAAATGTAGAATGAAGGATGCAGGGAGTTAAGATACGTTAGGAATTGATTTATTTGTCTGTCAATACCCTCGAAACACGCCAGAATATCATATACATATCTGTGCCACCATTTGATATGTCTTTTTACCTTGGGGTGAGTTTAGTATTTGATTAGTAAGGTTTCTCATAAAAATTTCGGCTACCAGCGGACTCAGTGGTGATCCCATTGCTATATAGAATTTCTTGTTAAAAGAAAAAGGTTTTAAAATTAAATCTATTAAATTAATCAAATCTAATTTGACTGCTGGGTTTGCATTGTTATAATCTAAATGTTGAATTATTAGTTGGAGGCATTCTTCAGGGGGTATTCGAACATATTCGACACGTCGAAGGATACTAACTTACAACTATTAGGAATGACTGTATTTTTAAAGTTATTAGCTAGGTCTACAAAGTTTTTTTTTTATTGAATGTGGGTCTTTGAAGTTGGTAATCGATTTGAAAATAAAAATAAGTTCAACTGAAATTTTGTGGCTGGACAGATTATGTATGAAACTACAGGAGAATGGGATTGTCAGGTTTATAATTTTTTATCAGACCGTATAGCCTGGGGATTCTCGGATTCATAGGAAATAGATGTTTTGTTTTATTGTCTGGAAATAAGGAGTTATCCTGTACTGCCGATTTTAATTTGTTTAATAGTTGGTTAGTTGCATCTTTTTTAATTTCTGAAATTGTAGCCTCACAATGTTTTAGGGTTAATTCAGTGGCGCGGGGTTTGTGGGTTCGCACTTATATATATAATTATATAATCTTTTACTCAGCCTTTAACCTGGGCGCCAGCCACCGAAGTGACAGAAATCGAGGAAACGTGTCAATATTAGGGTAGCAAACAAATAATCACGAATATTCAAATTAACATCATATATTAAACAATAAGCAATTGATTTAAAACTTACAATGGTACAATTATAAAAATAATGATTTACGGGCTAAATATGCTAAAACCAATGAATGCTTACGGCTAGGGTTAATTCAGTGGCGCGGGGTTTGTGGGTTCGCACTTATATATATAATTATATAATCTTTTACTCAGCCTTTAACCTGGGCGCCAGCCACCGAAGTGACAGAAATCGAGGAAACGTGTCAATATTAGGGTAGCAAACAAATAATCAGAATATTCAAATTAACATCATATATTAAACAATAAGCAATTAATTTAAAACTTACAATGGTACAATTATAAAAATAATGATTTACGGGCTAAATATTAAAACCAATGAATGAAACAGTATCCTCGGTATCAGGGTTCGTATGACGGTTGTATTGGCTCGTTCGCAAACCGTAGTGCTCTCACCAATTCTGTATCCTGTCTCGTGATAGGGTGCTGTGGTTTAGAGGGTGTTAGCATGCTTTGCCAGGTTTAAGCAGTTCAAGCAGGGGGTGCAGTAGTGGTGGTTATGGTACGTGCTACTCGTCCCTGACTGGTAGATATTGGCTGACCTTCTACTACGTTAGCTTCTCTACCTATTAGCTGGAGACAGATATTGGAGCCGATTTCAGCAGAACCTACGGATTCCAAGCAGCGGCAATAATATGTTCAATAATGAGGCCCTACGTGGCTATGCAATTACTTACAATAACAATACTCTACGCAAGCGCAAGGGATAATGGGAATTAATTAATTAAATTTATAGCGATTGTCCTCCTAATCAACGGTATCAATTTGAAACTAGGGCTCCTTCGTCCCTACGAGATAGTTAATAACAATGAATTTTGAGTTTAATTAATACAATAATTAGTAAATATGAGAAATCAAAAGGTTAAGTAAATAATTATGAAATAGGTACTAAATTAATATAAAAATTATGAATATGAAAAAAAAAACCAAAAAAAAGTACGACACATGACTCTACAGTAAACGACAGTGACGCGACGGAACAAAACAAGGCACGAGAAAATTCCACGTATTCTACACAGGACTAACCCGCGGTACAGAAGCGCGTTTCGTAAGGAAGGAACATTTAAATTAATGTTCCTTCCTTACGAAACGCGCTTCTGTATAATAATAATAATAATAATAATAATGATTTTATTGCCCAGCAGATTAGAAAATAATCTTATTACAGGGAATATTTACAAAACTACTTAATTAACCTAATTAACATATAAAAAAATACAGGTATAGAAAAATTAATAAAGATTCAATTATATACGAGGTAATTACAGTATGTTACAAAAATATGTTCAAAATAAATAACATTTTACAATAACTTTCGAAGTGATTTTAAAAACACTGCTAAACTGTCACCAAAAATAACAATTGTATAATGTAATGGATTATACAATGTTATAAACCTATTGAGTGGTGAATTAGAATGTGTGACTGTATTAAACTTATTTCGTCTAAATATAAATACATTTCGGGATGTTATTCTTGGAACGTGCAGGTTTATATTATTCAGCAATAGTGGATCATCAACAATATAATTAATTATTTTATGCAAACATACAACACTAGCACTATTTCGCCTTACCACCAGAGATTGCAAATAAAAAAATGCTAATAAATCGGCATATCTAACAGTATAGTCTGGATAAACAAACATTACTTTATGATACAGGATTCTAACAAATTTCTTCTGAATTTTTTCAATCATTTGAATGTTGATTTAGTATGTTGGTGACCAAATCATACTTCCATACTCTAACTTAGAGCGAACATAAGAAAAATATACTGTTTTCATTACATTTGCATTATTGAAATCTTTACATGTTCTTTGTAAAAACCCCAGCGTTCTTAAACTTTCCGAAGTAATTTGCTTAATATGTGGAGTGAATGATAATTGTATATCAAAAACTATACCGAGATCTCTAAAAATCTTGCAGTTCTCAAGAGTTACACCATTTATATTATAATTGGTGTGTATATCAACACGTTTGCGACTAAAGCTCATGCATTTACATTTAGATACATTTAATTCTAGCTTGTTAATAACACACCAATTTTCAATGATCGATATATCATTTTGAAGATGTACACCGTCAAGAGAAGAATTTATAGTTATATAAATTTTCATATCATCTGCATACAAAAGAACTTCTGATGATATATTATCCACTATATCATTAATGAAAATTATAAATAGCAGAGGACCCAGGTTTGAACCTTGAGGTACTTCACTTGACGGTATATATCACTTCGAGCTGCAACCATTATATTGGACATAGTTATTGCGATCTTTCAGGTACGATTCAATCAAATTCATAGTTGAGTCAAGAACACCAAAATTTCGTAATTTTGCGATTATTAAGTTGTGATCGATGGTATCAAAAGCTTTACGAAAGTCAGTATAAATGACATCAACTTGCATCTTTTTATCAGGTTTATTAGAAATGTATTCAGTAAAGTTTAATAGGTTTGTTACCGTTGATCGTTTCTTTACAAAACCGTGTTGTTTAAATGTAATATGATTATATACATGTGCGTATATTTTTGTAGCCATTATTGTTTCAAATAATTTAGCGATTTTATTTCCCGATTTATAAACAGATGTAACTCTGCATTCCTTCCAGATTTTGGGAAATACCGATGATTGTACAGACATATTAAATATATGTAGAAGGGGCAACATAAAACATGACACAAAATCTTTTACTATAAACGCAGGAATATTATCGGATCCTGAGGTGGAATTCCCTTTTAGTTTTTTACAAGAATTAATTATATCATCTTCTGAAATGTCACCTAAGTTAAAACTGTTAACATATTGAAACGGGTATCTAATATCTCCTGCAGTATACTGTTTATATACGCCTGAAAAATAATCCGCAAATCCATTTACAATCTCAGGTGGCTTATTATATGCATGAACATTCCAATACATAACACCCGAAATACGTGAGCAATTTTTCTTTTTGTTGAGAAATGACCATAGTTTTTGCGGATCATTGATAATAGAATCCTATGCCGATTTTATAAACGCATTGTAATCTTCGTTAACGGATTTTCGTATCTGTTTACGCAAAAAATTAATCTTAGATTGGTAATAGTTCAGCTTATGTGTGCGAAACAATTTACGATAATGATGTTTAGTCTTAATCAGTTTTATTAATGTATTACTAAACCATGTAGGATACTTTGCACTATTGCGAATTTGTTTTTTCGGTACACATTCATCCAGATATTTATATATAATATTATAAAACGTACTGCAAGCATCCTCAATGGTTTTACATTTTAGAACTGCCGACCAGTCTTGTATTGAAAATTTATGATACAACTCAACAAGATTATCTTTCCGATAATCATACCTATAGCACGCTGACTTTATATCCGTTGCGAATAACTTGGTAGGACTGGAATCAATCTCAACATATACATTTAATGCGGGATGGTGAGCATCTTCCTTAACTAATCCTTCGTGGCTTATAACCTCGCAGTTAAGATTACTTCCAGTCAATACTAAGTCTAAAATTCTGCCGTTAACATTTAATATTGAATTCCACTGTTTTAAATGATTAAAGTTTAGAAAGTTAGAAAAATCTGTTAACATTTAATTATCACCGATATTTCTGGTAAGATATTGATGAACATTTGGTAAATTAAAATCACCACATATGACAACATATTTAAAGTTATTACAAATTGATTCAATTAATTGATAAACACAAACATAAATAAAATTATTGCAAGAGGGAGGAATATATATACATAATAATAATATGTCTTTATGGTTAATTACAACAGTAAGAGAGATAATTTCAATTTCATATTGTATAGTAGCAGGTACACGAATTTCATTTTTCTTGCACTTTAAACCGACATCTACCGCAATCAATACGCCACCTCCTCTTCTATGCAGTCGATCTTCTCTGTAGACATTATAATGATCAGGAAACAATTCGGAATCAATAATATCATCGTTAAGCCACGTTTTGGTTAACATAATCACACTATAATCACTTACTGCAACATTGTTATAAATTTGAGAGGTTTTAGTTCGAAGACCTCTAACATTCTGATAAAAAATGTCGATGTTATGCGTATTACCGGTATTATGCTGGGCAGCATCTAGTTTAAAGACGCAATTGACGGGACTGCATTTAAATATTTAACACGTATATTCGTTTCACCCATTTGCTTCCTCTTCTTAAAGTCAGTCCAAATTTTATTTTCAAAATCAATTTGTCTTGGCGTTCTATCATTTCATATTTTTATGTCCTTAAATTTGTCTGAACTTTTAAGTTTTTTTTTAATTATATAAGATTTTTTTAGATTCATGAACACTGTTAAATATCAATTTAATGGGGCGAGATTTGTTATCACGTTTTTGGCCTAATCGAATGAGTTTTTTTTGGAGATCCAATTGAGTTGTCTATTTTAGCAATTATTTCATTGATAACCAACATACCATCAGCCTTATTACTTGTTTCTGCCACATTAAAAATGATCACATTAAATGCCCGATCATTACGCTGCTGAATTTCATCAGCAATAATGTTTACGTCACCATTTACATAACCCCCCGAATTATCAATTAGTGAATCATTTTTTGAGTTATTGATTAGCTGTAGTTTGTCTTTGAATAATTTATTTTCAGCTTCTAAAGCAAGAATTTTATCATTTAAAATGTCAACTTTAGTTAATATAGATTTAATATAATTCTCTATATCATTTTTAAACGAATCAAATTGTTCTTTCAGGAATGAGTCAATAGACGTTGGTATTGGGGATGAATTCGAGAAATTAAGATTTATTTCCGATATTTTGCATTGATGACAATTCCATCTAGCACCACCATTTATTTTTTCTTGCTCTTCATAAAATTTTCTTTCAACTTCAGTTAAATACATACATTTTGTATGATACCAACTACCGCATTTACCGTTACATTTAATACAAGTTGAAAAATGCTTGGGATTTATAAATTGTTTGCATTGACCACAGATGACCATGATTAATTTATGAAGAATATTTTAGGGAATAATAGGGCACATAAACACAACTTCACGCCACTCGACACTTCGAGGCGACTTAAAATTAACAAACAGGTAAAATGGGCCACGCATAGGATACATTAGAGTACAAAGGAGTCAGTTATTATTATTCATAAAAGAAAAATAATAGGAATGTCTAGTCTCATCGAATTTTATCGCTAGTTCTCGTACGCGATAAAAAATAAAACACGATTGATATCCGTTAAACACAGACAGATTTTGACTTGTATTTACCTGTGTAAAAACACTTTAATGCTGCACCGAAAAACACACCGTCACTCGTATATATATGTTTTATGCACGAACAACGTGGTTCTGCACTCGCGTAATACAAAAAAAACACATCACCGACAAATACAATTTCGGCGAAGCAGATCCGCATCTCTAATTTCGGCCCGCAAAAATAAACCATAGGCGTAGCAACGGTACGGCCAAATCACAAACAATTATCCAAAAATATATACTCACAAAAAAAAAAATTTCGCACCGTCGGTACAACTTCGACAACTATTAGACATCTTCTACAGCAGGAGTGTGTTTTTAAGATGTTTGACGTGCTAAATTCCTACATCAACACCATTTAAATCCGAAAGGCAACAAAGAAACTACCTTCGACACCCTACACAGCACATATTTCAGAGTATTCTTTGCTGAAAATTTATCAGCCGCCGAGGACAGTATATGATTCTTCTTTCTCACTAATTCACCTAACTCATAACGAACAGCTGATCGCTTATGCAAATTATAAGACCTACAGTTTTTCTGATAAGCCTTAGATAGCGTACATCCTGGTACAACGCCGGTAGCTTCTCGAGCTCCTTGGTATACTACTCGCAATCTGTCGGTGAAAGTGCGTAAGAAGCATCAACTTCCCCATAAAATGAACCTTGGAGAGGTATATGTCGCTCAAAATTTAAAAGTGAGGGGGGTAACCTGTAACTTTGTGGACCACAGTTCTTAAAGCATAGCCAATTTTCGCGATATTCTCATCCCAAGTTCTATGATCTGCTTCATCAATATATGACCGTATTCCCGTATCTATAACCCTATTAGAAAGTTCGGTCGCATTCTTTTGTGGATAATACTTGGCATTCGCCCAAATTTTGACTTCATATTCCTTCGCTAAATCCGAAATTACCTTGCCAGTGAATTGGGTACCATTATCGAACATAGTAATTTGAGGAAAACCAAACATTAAAAATACATTATTTTCCAAATGTGTTCTCACCACATCTGTAGTAGCTCTTCTTGTGGTAAATAATAAACAAAATTTCGTGTACCAGTCGCTAACGACAAATAGATATTGATTTCCTCTCTTGGACCTCGGAAATGGACCCATAAAATCACTGGAAATTATTTGCCATGGAAACATAGCAGGCTTCGCTTTCCTCATAAATCCAGATCTCTTATCCGATGATATTTTCTGCGAGGCGCAATCATTGCACGATAGGGCATAGGCTCCCACATATCTTCGCATTTGAGGCCAATAACATGCTTCACGAAGCCGGCTCAAGGTTTTGAAAACACCGAGATGTGTCGCAGTGGGAACATCATTACAAGCTGAAATACACTTTCGTCTCTGATTTGTCGGCACGACTAATTTTCAAGACAAAAAGTTTGTTTCGAGTTTTATATCAGAATTATGATGATATAAGTTACCCTTTCGATACCAAACAAAACAGCAAGAAATTCCTTCTCCGTAATGAAATAATTCCTTTCCGCACGACTTAAAGTCTTACTTGCGAAAACCACAGGTAACTCTAGGCCTTGGTCATTCACCTTGTTAACGGTGGATGCGAAAGACGTCCTGGTGACGGACTGGCAAGGAAGTAGCACCGGCGGTACTCTCTGGAACTAACACGTACTGGAGGCGGTACAGGGGTCCCTGGCGAAGCTCACCATCGATTAGAAGCCGCAGGCTACAATTAAACAGTTTTCCGCAAGTGCTACTTGCTTGAGCTTCCACGCCACGTTAACGGATGGGCACCGGCTAGCTGTGAAAAAAGTAAAAGAAGAAGAGAAACATGTGTAAATTAAAACATGGGGCCAGAGAAGAAGAAAATATATTATAATAGAGAAAAAGACATAGAAAATATACAATACACAAAAGAGTAAGAGGCTTGATTCGGCGAAGCCAACCAGGCTGACCACCGCTGCTGATGGCAGACGACTGGTAAAGTGCGACGATCTGGGCCTGGTTTTATACGGTGATCTTGAGTACCGCGGCTTTGTTTCGGTCACGTAGGCCCCGCAATTCCGGGAACAGGTAATGATCCTCTTCGCCGAAAAGGGCCCGTCCTATTGTTCCACACTGGCAGCTGCACATTTTGGAAAATTCGTTTGATTATTTCAATAATGCGGATTTTATACAAATTATTTTTAGAAGCAATGGGTAGCTCGTAAAATGGATTAAAATATAATTACGCATTTGTTACCGCGTTCAGGTAAACTGAACTCCGGTAACAAACGGCCCCGGAAAACGAGATAATTTTGAAAAAGACATGAAGTTAAAATAATAGCTGCCACTTCGGTGTTGGTATCCTGATGTGGAATGTGTGAGTGGCACTGGCTACATGTGGAGATCCTCCCGAAATTAAGGTGTGAGGGGATTCGGTGTGTAGGGCCTGCATGTCGGACGTCGACGATGTCTATGGGGCGGCTTGAGCTGGAACTTGGGAACCAGTCCATTGTGGCGGCCACGGCATCGAGCGCGGGGCGGCTGGAGCTGGTGTATCGTCAGTCAATCCGTCGGAACTGCCGTTGTATTGTTGTGGTGAAGCACGAGGCGGCTGGATTGAAGCTGACGGTGGTGGTTGTAGCCTGTGTGTTGTGATGGTTGACTCGGGTTGAACCTGGTGATCTGCCTCTTGCCGTACTGCAGATGCTGGAAGGCGGCCCCGTGTGACGCGGAGTCACGGTTAATTTACAAACCATGAAAATAGTAAAAGAAGTAGAGAATGAGTCATCAGGGGGTGAGTTTTACTCGGCCACTAGTTGGGAGCCAAATGTTAACGGTGGACGCGGAAGACGTCCTGGTGACGGACTGGCAAGGAAGTAGCACCGGCGGTACTCTCTGGAACCAACACGCACTGGAGGCGGCACAGGGGTCCCTGGCGAAGCCCACCATCGATTAGCAGCCGCAGGCTTCAATTAAACAGTTTTCCGCAAGTGCTACTTGCTTGAGCTTCCACGACACGTTAACGGATGGGCACCGGCTAGCTGTGAAAAAATTAGAAGAAGAAGAGAAACATGTGTAAATTAAAACATGGGGCCAGAGAAGAAGAAAATATATTATAACAGAGAAAAAGACATAGAAAATATACAATATACAAAAGAGCAAGAGGCTTGATTCGGCGAAGCCGACCAGGCTGATCACCGCTACTGATGGCAGACGACTGGTAAAGTGCGTCGATCTGGGCCTGGTTTTATACGGTGATCTTGAGTACCGCGGATTTGTTTCGGTCGCCTAGGCCCCGCAATTCCGGGATTTATACAAATTATTATTAGGCGCAATGGGTAGCTTGTAAAATGGATTAAAATATAATTTGTTACCACGTTCAGGTAATCTGAACGCCGGCAATAACCTAAGCGAGAACGGCACCCACACCAACATCTGAGGGATCGCATTGAACTATAAATTCCTTAGAGAAATCCGGAGAGGCAAGTACCGGGGCGGACGATTTCTTTCTACCCTTAATTAAGGACGAAATAGGTTCAACGATTGTCGAGAAATTCGCAATAAAGTGACAATACCACCCACAAATTCCCAGGAATCGCTTTACTTCCGTAGCTGTCTCAGCGCGAGGAAATTCCAACATTGCCTTGACCTTATCTGGATCAGTACGCAGGCCATCTTCCTCCACAATAAACCCCAAATAGCTCAAAGAAGAACGACAAAATTCACACTTACTTAAATTTTAAAATACTACTAACATCTGCTAGAGCTAAATGTAGGACGAAAAGTGGTACCCTCTCCGAGGCGCCCTGAGTTCTCGACCTTATTTCCTGCCATAACTCCTCATCATAATCTAAAGGTAAAAAGTCCCGTTTTAAGGCATCGATTAGACCTTCCCAAACACGGACCGATTTCTTAATGGACCGATACCAAACCAGAGCAGCACTGCGGAATAAGTCTACAGCACTCTGAAATAAATCACACTTGTGAGTATCTCGAACCTGCCGTAGCTCCTCCACTCATTCTAAAAATGAAGCCAGCGACTCTTGTTTACTGGTGCCTTCGAATGTAATACCCCACTTGTAGACTGGTACGCCTCTATTCTGCAAAGGGGCAGCTTCTCTAATAGTGACATAATTTAAAATGTTAGTAGCCTCAGGTAATTCTAGATGGTTAGTTTTACATTTACTCTCAACATCATCCTGTAACGATAAAATGTTAACTAATGTTTCTTTGCGGTACTCTGCCACCTGTGGATCATCTATATCTTCCAAAAATCTATAAACTCGTCCAAAAATATGATTTAAAGGCTCTGTATTTTCCTAAAGACTGATAAATTCTGATCTCCATCAAAAGACGCTACCAATTCGACAATGGTTTCTAAACTCGATTCTACATTCAGACGCTCAGTCACAAAACCAAAATTTCTTACTTGGTACTCAACATTCGGGAGGCGTATATCGGCAAGCATTTGCGACGTTACGCACCATCGCTACATTTAAACCTCTAATACCTATCTCATAAATCACTTCCTGAGCACGTAAACAGTAAGGATCCATATAATACGAGACCTCCATTTTATAAATATCAGTTAACTTTTACCACAGAGAATAATTATCTTAACTAGAAGGGTATTCAAAAATCGAAATTAAAATAATAAGTAGCAACAACTAATTGACAATCTCAACTAACAGATGAGAATCCAAATCAAATATAAATTAAAATAGAACAAACACCCAGAAATTACGAAAATTCTAAATTGTAACAAACATAATCGACCAATTCCCTTAATTACTAATTAGCAGACAAATAAGAATATTGAGAAATGATTAAATAATCAACCAGTACACCAACTATGTTGACGAAATTTGCGAAATTGTAACAATGATTATCAAAAATAAATCGAAACATCGACAACTATACACAAATCAAGCGGTAACGGCAATAATCATTACTATCGGTACGTACAACGGTAATCGGTACTAATTGAATTGCAAAAAATGAACGAAAGAACGATAATCTAGTAATAACGGTAGATAAATGCAAAATATTCAATTCACGGTAATAAACACATAACGATACTACGCATAGCATTTAAGTATAATGCATTTCGCAATGCAACAATTTAAAAATTCAAAAAAAATATTTATCCTATATTATTCGAGACGTCGAGAACGAGCCAATACATAAATACCTTAATATTGACAGTAATTAATGCTGAATAATTAAATAATAATGTTATTAATAAATTGAAATGGCAATTAAAATTTATCTGAGTTATGAAAGGCAGCATTTGTGTAACTTCACACTGCTTATGGCTAGGGTTAATTCAGTGGTGCGGCGTTCGTGGGTTCGCACTCATATATAATTATACAATCTTTTGCTCAGCCTTTAACCTGGACGCCAGCCACCGAAGTGACAGAAATCGGAGAAACGTGTCAATATTAGGGTAGCAAACAAATAATCACTAAAATTCAAATTAACAATATATATTAAACAATAAGCAATTAACTTAAAACGTGCAATGGTACAATTATAAAAATAATGATTTACGGACTAAATATTCTAATAAGGAGAACGGAATTTTAATTTACAATATAATCCATACACACTAAATTGCAAAAAAACTAATGAATCAAACAGTATCCTCGGTATCAGGGTTCGTATGTTCGTTCATTAGGAAAAGTGTAATAATAAGTGGTATAAAAAAGTTTTCTTTATTTAAAATAAATTATTTTAATATATATTCTTCAACTGAAGAAGCCACAGGGTGACGAAACAATTGTAGCGAGTTAAATAAAAATTTGAAAATCAGACACTTATTACTAATTAGATATAATATGGAGCTTCAAGTAAGTGCCTCGTTAATCAGTTCGTATCTATAATGTATTTTAATTTTAAATACAAAATCAATTTATGTAGAACTTAAAAAAAACTCACTAAAATATCTTTGTATAACTCATTCGCATTTCTACTCATGTCGTGTATAGGTGATATGACCTGATTCTCTGATGTTAGATTAAATAGTGACTTCGTATTAAATTCAATTAAGTTATAAAAATGCTCGGCTAGGTTAAATCAGCGGTGATGCTGGGTGAAGGCTGGGGTTCCGGTTAATATGGGCGCCAGTCACTGTAAACACGGACAAAGAGAAAGGAAAGAGAAATGCAAGGAAAAAATAATTAAATCGAAAATCTCACTCAATCAAAAATTAAACAATTACATTCACATACGAAAACAAATAGAGTATAATTGACGAAAATTATATGGTTTCTTAATTTTGACAATTATTGGCACTCAAGGTAAAATAAAAGAAATTTGCTAAACTTACAATATGCAATCAATGGTAAACTAAACGAAATTTGATAAACTTAAAGCCGCAAAGAAAAATAATAATGTTACAAAAAAGTTGCAATTAAGCAAACAAAAAACGTGCCAAAATAATATACTACTAAAATGTTTACAGTTTTAAAATCAAAAATTTACGCAGCAGCGATTAAATTAAGACGAAATTTATAAAATCAATATAAAAAAATAGACAGAAAATGTTGATATTGGGTACACACCGTTAATCAATAAACAAAAATTAATTACACGACCTCGTGTACAATTTACTTACTCCGGTCCTGCGGCCTAATATCTAAGAAACAATAAAACACAAAGAAGCGAACAATAAACCTTTACAACAAATTCAAATACTTCGATAGTAGATTATCCGATTATTATTCAAAAAAATAAACAAATTAACTTCTAAATCAATTACACAACCCCACGGGCATCAAAAGCATCCTCCGAGTGCGCAACAGTACCTTAGCACGCGGCTTAATTGTTGTGCTGCGGACTTTTGGCGCTCGCAGCTATCGCTGGGTATATTGTGGATGCCCGTCACCGGAATTAATATCACTTGGAGTTTTTAGTTTACTGGTTTTTTATTATATTAAATGAATAATTATTAAAATTATAATGATATTTACAATTAGAAGGCTTATATCGAACTGCTTTATTACATGCTAAAAAATTGCCCTGAGCAGTGTGAGTGGTGGTGCACGTGACATCTTACGACAATAATCAAATTGAGTGCCATCACCCCATCTTACACAGCAAATTAATTTGTTACGGGGCACGTAGCAATAAGGCGCCCTTGTTGCCAAGTGCAAAAAAATGTCGATACATGTAATGCAAGGTAATGTAATGTAATATTTTACAATTTAAAGGAATAACTATTGTAAAAGTAATAATAATAATAATAATTAATATAATTAGTATTTGGAATATCACAACACCTCCTCCCTTATGGAAGAAATTTGTAATTTGGATTATTACGAATTTCTTCTCCCTCCTTGGGTAATTCTACTTTATTTTTATCATCTTTATTGGATGGTTTTAGAGTTTGTTTTAAAACGATTCTGTTTTTAAAATATGTATAAAAACTAATAGCAGTTATCAATAAGATTATTATGTAAATTACTGAATAATGAAGAATATTATGAAAATCAATAAGTAAAGATTTTGTGTTGAGATATTTTGTATTACATGAACATCGTTTGATTCTTTTAAATGATGAGGTATTTGAAAACTTTTGGTAATTCCAAAAATGTCTTTCAAATTAAATGACTCGGTTACAAGATCTAGTGAGTACGTTTTGTTTCGTTTACAGTAGGTATTCAACACAAATTTGTCATTATGAATTCTGCAACAAGGATTGAACTGAATTATTCCTGAGGAATTTAATTTTAAAGTAGTTCATTCATTATGGCAATTTATATGAATAGTTTGTAATTCAGGTGAAATGTACAGGAATCTGTTATCGTCCAACGTTATTAAGAGAACACTTTTGATGTTTATCACGCGAACTTCGCAGATTTTAGTTAACACTTCAGAGCCTTTATAGATTTCGATTTCACAATCACTAACATTATTCACGGAGAACAATGGTAGTTGCTGCTTGCAGATGTACCCTTCTGGATGGCTGACACACTTCTGTATGTCTGTTGTAAGATGAGTGAAGAATACTCGAAGTTGATCCATTATCAGGAACTGATGGTTGGTGGTGATAAACGCGAATGTATCATCTCTGATGTGTACAGGAACGCTCGTAACTCATATCAGCTCATATGTAGTCGATTATACCAATGGTATGTGTAGAATAAAATACAGGGTTGCATTTTTAAGGAAACTTGTAGGCGTTAACAAGGTGTAAAGGATATTCATGTTTTCTGTAGTCAACTTAAAGGTAAAATTGCTTCATTCGGAAGATATGTTTGAGCATTTAATAATAAATTTAGTAATTTCGCGTATGCGTAAAAAATCGTTTAAATCAAGTGATTTTGATAATCTCGAAATTTATTTAATAATGATTCAAAAACTATTAGGTGAAAATCCAATTTATTTATGAATTGCTCCTAGTAAATTTTGTTTGTTTTGTAAAAGTTGAATTGATCGATTTCAACGAATTGATAAAATGCTTGTGCGTTCTGATGAACTATGTAAAACGTTGTTTACACTTTGATTTAATTTAATTATTTTTTCAGCGTCACTTTCATCAAGTGTATGGAATTTATTTGTTCATGTAAGAGGTTAGTAATTAAGATTTCACGGTTGTTTATTATGTTAAGAATCGCATTCAAATCAGATACATTTCCTGAGCATTGCACAAGATTAATGTTTTCGTCATTTGCACTTTTACAAACTGAGTTTATGTCCTTAAAACATTTTATTAGAGTGATTGATAATTGAAAGTAAGTATTTAGATTGATTTTTGTAGTACAGATCCATTCCGAATTTGAAAGTTGCACAGTCCCGGCGCCCTCAAAATAAATGCCAGAGTTAGGATTTTGCACTTTTTCTATTTTGTTCTTACATTGTGTGGAAATTATCAGGAAGGATATTACTATTATTATTAATGACCTGTAATAAAAAATTTAGTTTTTATTACGATGGAATAACTTTAAGCCATTATTATGAACTTCGACTAATTTACGATTAATTTTTATTATTGTATTAACAGGGTCATTAATTTGGGATTGTGTATTTATCGTAATACGTTTTTGATTTTTCTTTACCTTGAATTAATGAATCGCGAGCAAATTCATGGCAATGCTATAAGCGTAATTTTAATTCTACTGCAGTCATCATAATTTTGATTCAATTCTGGTGGCTGTTGTAATGAATTTGGAATTTTAGCTTTTTGTCCAAACATTAACTCAGAAGGTGTATAATTTGTTGAGGAATGTTCTGAAGTATTGTATGTAAACATTGCGTACGGAATGCATTAGTCCCACTTAGTTTGATCTTTGTTTATGAAATGTCTAAGGTATTCAGAAATGTTTCGATGTGATCGTTCTAAACTACCGTTAGATTGAGATCTAAAAGCACACGTTTGAATTTTTTAAATTTTTAATAATTTGCAAACGTTTTGTAACAATTCGCTAATAAAATTCGTTCCGCGATCTGTAAGTAAATATTTAGGTGTTCCGAATAAGCAAATATTTTTTGTGACAAACGCATTAGCTACTGAAATAGCTTCTTTATTTGGAATTGGTATGGCTAAACTGAATTTCGTAAGATCATCCTCGAAAGTTAATAAATATTTCCTATACCGGGTCCAACAATGTCAAGGAATACTTTTTCGAAGGGACGTTTTGTCGTCGTTGTAATGGTCATTGGCATTTTTGTTGATTTTACTTGTTTATTTCGCTGACATACTTAACACGCACTAACGTTATTCTTTGATGTCCTTGTACATATTTTTCCATTCATATTTGGTTTTTATTTTCTCGTACGTTTTATAAATTCCCTTGTGCCCTCCAGTAGGAGTGGTATGATATTCATTAAGAATTGTATTTATTTCTGATGCTGACAGATTTTCCTAAATTTGATTATGATAGAAAGTTATTTCTATGTTTGTATTATTAAAAATATATCTAAAGATTAATCGAATATTTTCAAATTTAAATTTACGATGAGGATTTTCTTTAACAAAATTTGATATCGCGAGTTTATTTATTTTTTTGGTTATGCAAAAAGTGAATAATTTAGATTCAGTTATTGAGTCATGTGAATTATGTGTTTTAATGAAAATGAAATTAATATTGTTTTGTGTGACATGAACTGGTTTTTCTACTTCAAGAGGATCTGATTTCATAAGTTCGTTCACGTTTACATTGTGTAGGTCAGGAATATTTGTTGATGACGAAGTATCATGTGTAAAATACACGCGAAAAAATGTACGATCCGTATAGTAATATGATTCTTTGTTTTCAAAAATGTTTTTATTATTTATTATTGTTCTTTCGGATTTCCACAAAAATTGTTCGTAGAATAACACTAAATTTGAGTTTTTAATTGGAAACATACGACTAAGTGCGTCGGCATTAGTATTATTTTTACTAGCTTTATGAACGATTTCATATTAATATTCTGCTATTTTTAATTTAAAACGCATTAATCGAGAACCTGAATCTTTAATTAAAAACATCCATGTAAGCGGTTTATGACCGGTAACAATGGCGAACTTTCGAACATATAGGTAAGGACGAAAATGTTTTACACTCCAACAAATTGCGAGTAATTCTTTTTCTATGGTAGAATAGCATAAGCATATAGGTAAGTCTTTAGCTATTATGCCTTGTGATAGAATTGCTCCGATTGCTTTATTGATTGCGTCTGTTGTTAAAATAAATTCTCGAGTAAAATCAGGATAAATTAATATAGGTGGATTGCAAAAAATTGTTTTTAAATTTTCACATGATTCTAAGCAATGGATAGGCATCGCCTATCGTTTTTTCGTTTAATTTTCTAAAATCTACGACAACGCGCCATCTTTTGTTTCCATGAATATCTGCCTTTTTTGGAACAACTAATAATGGTGAATTATATGGCGAGGAACTTTTTGTAATTATTTGATCAGTTAACATATTATCAACTTGTGATTTTATTTCAGACTGTTGATGGAAAGGTAAACGATACGGTTTGATGTAAACTGGATTATTGTCTGTCGTTGAAATGCAACGTTATACTGCAGATGGGCATGAAAGACTATCTCCATTGAGATAAAATATATCGTGATAATTTTTACACATGCTAAGAATACTATCTCGTTCACATGTCATATGATCTGTTCGAATTACATTGCACAATTGTTTAAGTCTGTCTGTACAAAGTTCAGAATTTTCTTTAAGGGAATAAATTTCATACGAATTTAAATTTTCAATGTTTAGTTTAGGATTATCAATTATTATTTCTGATTCATTGTTATTTATTTAAGTTACATGACAATAACCATCTTTTGTAGGATTTATGATGCAATTACCAATGAAAACTCCATCTGAGATTTCTTGAGATAAGCATAAAGGTTCTTTAATATGAATAACTTTGATTTAAGAATGTTTTTATTTTCGTAGGATTGTAATGATTCGTTATTATTAATCGACCAAAGAATTTGGTTTCCATTGTATGATATATTTTTTTCAAAATTAAGATCTGTCCTGTATTTTGTAATGAAATCCCTTCCTATGATTCCATAATAAGAAATTGGGAAATCGTCCCTAACAAGATGTACAGGATGAGATATTGTGTCTTCGCGAAGACTAATGTTGCTATGACAGATAATAATAATAATAATAATAATAATAATAATAATAATAATAAACGTCTTTATTCAAAAAAAAATGGGCGAAGTTTAGCCATTAAGGCTACTCTACCACTTAACCCATAAAACATAACAATTTCACAAAAAAGAACAAAAAAAATAACTATGCTAAACTAACCAATTTGCAAATAATAATAAAATAAAAACTATTTATAGATACCATAAGTAGGCACTGTATTTTCTGAAATTCCTTATATTTCTATTTTTTCATCAATTGTCATCTTTAACACATGATTTTTTAATTAAAGTTATCTGGCTCCCGGTATCCAGAAAAAGATTTGCACGATTATTTTTTGCAATTTCTAAAGGAACAATTACGCTTTCAAAAGAATTTTTAAGATTTAAAAAGATGTGTTTTAACTTTGAAGAGGACCGATTTTTAAAATTTTTCAAAGGTTGAACTGTATTTGAATAAGATTTTGAAAGATTATCACAGTTCAATTCATTGGCGAAAGAATTATTGGTATTATGATTATGTTTATGATTTTTGTTATGATTTGCGTAATTATTATTGTAAGGATTTAATTTAAATCGTTTGTGCGGCGAGACGCTGCAGGTGCGGCGCTCGCCGGTGTCGCGTTTCCCGACTCGGTATTTGATGGCGCAGACGGAACTTGTGATTTGAACTCGTCTGCACGTTTTTTCTTATAACAATCGCGAATGTGATGACCTGGTTTTTTGCAATATGCACAATTTAAATGATTTACGAAAACTTCTCTTTTTATTCCAATTTTCGGAAACTGAGGAAAAGATTTTGAATGCTGGGCGTTTGATTTCTTAAAACATTCGGTTTCGGTATAACTTAATTTACCCCAAAAATTGCACTGAGAACCGATCCAGCCCGCGCCAACTCGTCTGCCTTGCTGTTGCCTTCTTCATTATTGTGTCCCTTGACCCAGCGCAGCTCAATACTGTTTGATTGTGCTGCTTGTTTAAGGGTGTTGTGACATTCTTTTACTAGTCTTGACTCGTCGACAACTCGTCTGCCTTGCTGTTGCCTTCTTAATTATTGTGTCCCTTGACCCAGCGCAGCTCTATGCTGTTTGGTTGTGCTGCTTGTTTAAGGGTGTTGTGACATCCTTTTACTAGTCTTGAGGTGATCTTGTGACCACTCACTGCTAGTATTGCTGCCCTACTGTCTGTAAGAATTTGGATGTTCCTATCACGGATGTTACGTTGTAGGATTTCTTTCGCCCCATAGATGATGCCTAAGATCTCTGCTTGCAGAGTAGTTGTGTGCTTCTCTAGGGGTATAGCTCATGATAGGTCCACTTGTTGCGAGTAAATTCCCGCTACGAATACCCTTTTGGTTTTAGAACCATCGGTGTAAATTCGGAGGGTTTTCCCACCCTCTACACTCCCGGTTCCTCTTTTTATCTATACATTGTAGGGTCTATTGAAGACGTAGCAGGTTGGCAAATTATCTGTCCTCATTCCAAGGAAGGGTGTCTTCTTGACAGCCTCCTCTAAAAGGTGAGAGTGTCTGCCAGCCCTGCCTCCTTTGTACCAGAGTCGAACTGAGTTGCGGCGCATTGCTGCCTCCTCTACGTATAAGTCGAGAGGTGGAAGGCAGAGCATTGCTGCAGTGGGCGTTGTTCGCATTGCTCCGGTCGTGCTGAGGCATGCTATCCTTTGCAACTGAGTAAGCTGCTTTGCTGAGGTTTTCTGTCTGGCTCTCTGCCACCAAACCAGTACTCCATAGATTAGCATTGGTCTTACTACCGCTGTGTACAGCCAAAGTGCTATCTTGGGAAATAGCCGCCAGGTCTGCCCCACAGCCCTCCGGCATTGCCAGAGGGAGACACATGCTTTTTTACATTTCATTTTGAGATGTGGTTCCCACGTCAGCTTGCCATCGAGGATCACTCCCAGGTATTTGACTTCCGATGACAATGTCAGCTGAGTGTTGAGGAGCTTAGGAAGCTTTAGCTTATCTAGTTTCCTTTTCTTTTTGAAGATTGCCATTTCAGACTTTGGCGGGTTTATGGTCAGAGACTGATCGTTACACCAGTGTTCAATTATTTTGAGGCTTTCCTTCATCAAGCTGCATTACACTGTCTCAAATCTGCCTGTTAGCAGAATGGTTATGTCATCTGCATATCCTATGGTGTGGAAACCATTGTCGTTAAGTCGCCGCAGTAGGCTGTCAACAACTATGTTCCACAGGAGTGGTGAGAGTACTAAACCTTGTGGGCAGCCTTAAGCAACGATCTTTCTGGCAGTGGTGTTTCCTACATTTACTGTGGCTGTCCTATTCTCCAGCATGCTTTCGATCCATCCACTAACTGTGGGGTTCATACCATGCGTGGAGGGAGCAGTTTCCATTTTTCTGAAAGTCGTTTTATCGAAATCACCTTCTATGTCAATGAACACTCCCAAGTTGGACCTTTTGTTGTCCAGAGATCTTTCGATTCGGTCTACAACAGTGTGCAGAGCCGACTCCGTTAATCTCCCCTGAGTGTATGCATGTTGGTTAGCGTGAATCGGATTCGTAATCAAAGCCGTCTCGCGAATTAATCTTTCGCACAATTTCTCTAATGTTTTCAGGAGAAATGACGTTAGACTAATCGGGCGGTATGATTTGGCTAGTGTATAATCTATATGACAAGGTTTCGGTATGAAGATAATTTTTACTTCTCTCCATGCTAGAGGGATGTATCTGAACGCAATACATGCCCTGAAGATTCTGGCTAGGTGGGCTGTTAATATGTCTAGCCCCCATTGGAGGAGGGTTGGGAATATACCGTCACGTATACGTGCCCCTTCTGTGAGGCAATCTGCCGCCTCGCAATCCTCCTTGGAGGGGTGTGAGGGTATGGGTTCTGACTAACCTTCATCGGAGGTGTTCGTACATCCTGGGAAATGGGTGTTAATGAGAATCTCAGCTGCTTCCGAGAGGTTAGAAGAGTAACTTCCATCCTCTCGTTTTAGGCAACCTGGTTGTGGTGAGGGATCCTTGGAGATGATCTTTTTGAGCCTTGCAGCTGCAAAGGTGGTTTCAATCTCCTCACAAAAAGACCTCCAGGCTACCCTTTGTCTTTGTCTTATTAGTTTTTTATAGCCTTGTTAGATGTTTGTTCTTTGCTTTATTAAAGGATTTTCTTGCAGCTCTTCTGAGATGGTCGAGTTCTCCGCACAACCAGGGTGTAGCGTTCCCGGAGTCTTTCACCTTTCTCGCAGGTCAGGAGTCCTTATATGCTGTTATAGTGGAGTGTTGAAACGTATCTACATAGGATTGAATGTCTGGTTCTGGTTCTGGTTTAAATGGATGGGAGGTCAGAGAGTTCCGCCGCGCGTAGACCTCAATGGGCCCTTTGTGCGTCCTCCCATTTGAGTCCTCATTCCTTGCCACGGTCAAGCCAACCCAAGGCATTGGAAAATGCCAGGACTGGAGCAAGAGGGACTCTGAGGATGTCTAATAGATTTAGATATCCCTCTCCCATTGTGGATTTACGTAGGTTGGATAACGCGGGGCAGTCTAGCAGTACATGCTCCGTGGGTTCCTCTTCTGCTTCACACCCTCTGCAGATAGGACTAGATTGTAGTCCTAGTTTGTACAGGTGTGATCATAAATTGCAGTGTCCTGTAAGAAGCCCTACCACCTTCCGTAGGTTTTCTCTAGACAGTTGCATACAGTATCTGGCCGTTTTGCTGTTCATTGCGATGAAATTTTTTGAGACTATATAGCAAGGTATGTTGTCCCATCGCTCCTTATGGCATCTGATTGATGCAGTTTTCAGTAGGGTACTCAGATCTAGCATAGAGAGCAGCAGGGAGGGGTTCGGTCCGCTTACCGTTTGTCCGGATGCCTTCCTCGCCAAACCATCCGCTATTCTGTTCCCTCTGCTATTGTTGTGTCCTTTTACCCAGCATAGAGTTATCTCGTTGTCACGAGCCACTTCTTCCAGGGCTTCGAAGCATTCCAACGTTAATGCTGAGGTTATTTTGCAGTTGGCAATGGACAAGATTGTCGCTCTGCTATCCGTTATAATGTGTATATTTTTACCCTAAATCTTCTTGTCAGAGATTGCTTTTGCTGCATATAGTATACCCATGAGTTCCACCATTGTTGGTGTGCTCATTATCTTACCTATACCAGTACTATTTTTTAGGGATAGGTTTTTGCAGAAAATTCCTATACCAGCCCCTGTTTTCATCATTGTATATCTGAATGTCTTTGTGCTTGCTTCCTATTCCTGAGTTTTCGAATCTCAGGTCTATTTGAAGCTTCTTCTTCGAAAATGTATTTTCGAGGGATGTTATCCACCGGCATCATAATCTCGGCATTACTTTTCCTTAGATCCTCTAAGATTATGTGGTGTTCACCTCCTCCATTGCTTACAAGCCATGTCTTTGTTGCTCGAATCCTTATTGCCGCCGCTGCTGCCTGTTCTCTGATAAATATGTCCAAGGGTGACAGGTGCAGCAGGGCTTCTAAAGCCGCTGTTGGTGTTGTTCTCATGGCTCCTGTCGCGCTCAAAAGGGCGCTACGTTGAACGTGGTCTAGGAGCCTTGCGGCTGATTTCGTTTTTGACCACAATATTAATGATGCATATGCCAACATTGGCCGCACTATGGCTGTGTAGATCCATAGGGTTACCTTTAGAGTCCCCAAGTTTTCCCCACAGCTCGTCTGCATTGTCAGAGGGCTATGCATACTTTCTTAGATCTCTCCATCAGCTGGGCATTCCAGTTTAGTTTTTTGTCTAGAAGAATGCCTAAATATTTGACTTCATCTTTCAGGGTGAGGTCTTTAAATCTTTAATCTTCCTTCTCCTTGTGAACAGTACCAGTTCCGTTTTAGTCGGATTTACAGATAAACCCTGGTATGTGCACCATTTGTTTACTGTGTCAAGAGCCTTTGACATACGTTTCGCTAGCATACTTTCCGAGTTGCCGGAAAGTAGGATCGTTATATCGTCGGCGTATCCTATTATATAAAAGCCCTGTTTATTCAGAGCCTCCAGTAAGGGAGACAGCACTCCTCCCCGTGGGCAACCTTTTGCGACCCGGCATACAAGTTTCGTGTCGCCTATTGAAATCTTGGCTGTCCTCCATTGCAACATGTTGGAGATCCACTGGCTTAGAGCCACCGGAACTCCCCTGCGTCGAAGTGCCTCTGTTATCTTTGGGAAGGAGGTCTTATAAAAGGCTCCTTCAATGTCCATAAAAGTCGCCTGAGTGAAGGTTTTTTGCTCGAAGGATCAACCAATTCTGCTCACCACGGTGTGCAGGGCCGAATCCGTCGACTTGCCTTCACAGTACGCGTGTTGATTGGGATGTAAGACTATTTCCCTAATGTATCGATCGCAGAGCCTCTCAAATATCTTTAATAGAAAAGATGTGAGACTTATTGATCGGTATGCTTTCGCTGTGGTGTAGCCCAAGCGTCCTGGTTTTGGTATGAATATTACTTTAGATTTCCTCCAAGCATAGGATGTGTAGCTGAAGGCAATACACCCCTTGTACACGCCTACGAGGGTGTCCAGGATAACATCCTTGCCCCACTGTATAAGAGCCGGATAAATCCCGTCCAACCCCGGGGATTTGTATGGAGAAACTCCTCGTTGCCCAGTCTACCTTTTCTCTGGTAACGATGGAGCCCGCCAGGTCCCAATCCGGTTTGGTTTTTTAACTCTGTGGAGGTATCTGTGGGTCTCCACTCCTGTTTAAAGGTACAGCCCGGGAAATGCGTCCTCAATAAGAGTTCGCCTGGGTTTTCAGGTGAGTCCATATAAGAGCCGTCCTCCCTTTTAAGGCTAGTGAGTTTTGGTAAGGAGTTTCTGGAGAGGGCCTGTTTTAGACGTGATGTTTCCGAGGCATTTTCTACTTTGGAGCAGAAAAGCCTCCAGGCCTCTCTCTTCCTTTGTCTTACCAGTTTTTTATAGTCACGTTGTACTATTTTATATTTGTTCCTTTAGGACTCGTTTTGCATATTCATGGCTCTGTTGTGTGTCCCTCATCTGTTCTAGTTTTTAGAGGGCACGCTTTCTTGTACGCTGATATGATTCCCTTCTGAAGAGCGTTAGTTATATTGTCTAGTTCGGGTATATCTTTTATAGGCTCTTTACCTAGATCCCTAGTTTTGGAGATCTTAGTGAGGGTCGTTTTGAAAATTTCCCTTTTGGTCAATCTTGTATCCCTGTACAGGGTAGTGTTTGAGCCTCTTAATGTTATTTGGAATTTTATCCATGTATGGTCTGACATTGTGACTTTTTGAGATACGTGCCAGTTCTCTACATACCTTGTAATGTGAGTACTAGCAAGCGTGAGGTCAATACAACTTTGGTAACGGGAGCTTACAAAGGTCGGTTCGTTACCTCTATTTACTATATCTACGTTCCTACTTAGTATAAAGTCATGCAACAACTTACCCCTGCTGTTGTTGTCTTTGCATCCCCATACCTGGTGGTGTGAGTTGGAGTCACACCCCACTAAGAGGGGTATGCCTGCCTGCTCACAGTGCACCACCAGCGCTTCCAGCTCCGGAGTTGGGGGTGGGTTGGAAGCTTCTTGTGGAAGGTATGCTGATCCTAGTGTCAGATAGTTTACCTCGTCTTTCAAGCAAAGCCTTACCCGAACAACCACAAGGTCCTCAGTAGATAGGTGCTGCATGAAGATGGGGTTGTATTTGTTAGGGCAGCATATGGCGGCCCTTGGTGTTTTACCTGCGAATATATAAAACAGATCATTGCCTGGTTTATTTAGTCCATGAACCCTGTTTTTAAAAGCCCAGGGTTCTTGGATCAAAGCAATGCAATCCTGCACCATGTCAAGCTCTCGGCCTTTCTCTTTAACTTTTTCTTTTATTGTCGAATCAGATTATGAAGGCTGTTTGTCTCAGCTTTTGGGGTGGTATCGGCTATAGTTGATGAACATATATTACAGCTTAATCCCCTTCTTTTCGATGGCCTCAGCGTCCGCCTTGTCTACACCTATCACCAGGAGAAGTCCTTCCGATTTGTCCTGTGGTTTTGTTAGAAAGGTGCACCACCTTGCCACATTAATGCCTTTATTTAGGAAGCCCAGCCTCCTCAGAACCGTTTTCGGGTCCTCAGGTTTGCCGGGAATCCAGATTGTGGTCTTGGTTGGTGTCGGCAGCTGGGCAACACTAACTATCGCGAGGGTCTTTCCACATCACCCTTCTGACGAGGCACTCACCTTGGCCCTCAGCCACTCTAGAGTCCCTAATCGTCTCAGGTGACCCTAAGGATTTCCCCCGCCATATGTACACCACTGACGAGTGGGATGGTCTCGCTCCCACTCTGGATGTGATCGTCCAAGCTTCTCCAGAGGCCCGCTTTGACTTTCCCTGCCACTTCCTCTAAGATCTTTTCTAGAGGATTGGCTGGGTCAATCAGAGCGAATCTCACGTGGCTACTTGCCGCCTGCTTGTAAGATTTCACCGGTTTCTTAGTGGGGATTTTCGTCGATTTCCCTGGGTTCGTCTTTGCTCTCTTCCTGGTCCCAGGAGGAATTCGAGACGATTCCTTGGATCTCAGCCTGTTGTTTTTCTCATGCACATGTTGCTTCTCTTTCGAGTGGCTCGTACTGGCCTTCACTGCCTCTTCTGCCAGACGAGCCTTCCTGCGTCTACGTATTTCCGCACCATTGCGGTTTTTATTCTTTTTTGGGTACTGCCATGTGCTACCAGCGTCACTGGTGGCTCCTGTGGCAGTAACCATAGAGATTTTATTTGGTGCATCCGGGGATGCCTCAGAAAGATGACTTGGGCCCGCCTACGAGGAGCCCTCCTGTTGTGTCCCTGTCGAAGCTGGGTGCGCCAACGTGGTGGTCTCCCCTAATGAGCCCTCGTCATGAGGATTGGGTTTTTTTGTAGTTATATTTTCCATAATGGTTAGTTAGTTGTTAATCCCTCCTGGCTCCCAACCCACCATACCAAAGGGATACAGCTCCCTTGAGTGAGTTGCACACGTGACGCATCCGTGCGCCTGCGTGCCCCATCCCACCAAAAGAGCTCACCCTGCCGGCGCTCTGACGGGACGACCCCCCGTCTAGGAGAAATTTGGACCAAAGCAACGTGTTGCTGCAGAGCAGCTCAGTACGCCAATATTCCTTCATTCCCCGACACGGGTCGACATGCACGGCACAAACACGTGGGTGACCATAGCGTATCAGTGTGAACACTGATTCGGAAACTACCTTGTGCCGGCCACATTCACTAGGTAGGATTTTTGGTTCAACCTTCCCTGGTCTAGATCCGCCGTGTTTAGTTGGTAAACAGAGGCACCTCGTGAAGGGTGTGGTTCTTCACCACACACGATCGGTCCTGGATTCGAAAGGAATCCCTAAAGCCGAGGGCGGATAGGCAAGGACCAGCCTGCTGGGTCTTATACAGCGACAGGACCCCTCCTTACCGCCGCAGCTCCTTAACCCACAATGGGTTAATGGGCTTCAATGTCTTCCACTGTATTAAGTTGGCCGGTAGCTTCGCAGGTTCGCAGACTCCGCGAGAGGTTGTCTATGTAGGCATTCCTATCAGTTAGTCTCGGGTTGCCAAGGTAACGTGTTTTTTTTACCGGTTGTATGTATTAGTGTATATTTGATCCACCTATGATCTGACATTGAAAAGGACGGTGATACATGCCAGTCGTGGATTTTGTTTGAGATACCGCTAGTCGCCAATGTACTGTCTATTACAGTTTGGCTCCGAGTTCTCACGAACGTGGGTTCAGAGCCTCGGTTTAGTATTTCTAAATTGTTACTAATGATAAATTCATGTAGTGACTTACCTCTGTTGTTGGTGTCCACGCTGCCCCACATGATATGGTGTGCGTTAGCGTCGCAGCCAATGACGAGGTGAAGTTTCTCCATCTCATAGTATAGCACGAGTTGCTCCAGCCCCCTGGTTGGTGTTTTATGGGGAGAGTGGAGAATTTATAGCTAATCCTCCCTCCCTTTTCTTTGATGAACTGGGCATCCTTTTTTCCTACCCCGAAGACAAATAGGTGACCCAAGGGTTCCTTCTTCTCTTCAACGTGAAAGACGCACCAGCTCTTTTTTTCCATTTCGGCGTTTTGTGCCGCCAACCGCCTCTTTACCAGGTCTATGTTTTCCGGTTGCCCCGGAATCCACAGACGAGCTTTCGTCAGCGTTAGCAACTGGTCGACCTGGACGACAGTCAGTTTGGCCCCTTCCCACAGTGGTGGTAGACGGGGGACTACGTCCTTGAGCCATTTCAGGGCGGTCTCATTATCGCAGGTGATACGTAGTATCTCCCCTGAGTGTGCCCATTCCTGAAATGTAGGAATGTGGTCTGAGGAGTTGAGCAATTTGTCCAGCTCCTCAAGCATTGCTTTTTCGACAATTGCTACCTGTTCCTTGGTGATTTTGCCCAAGGGGTTGTTTTGGTCTATAATGGCTACTCGGAGGTGCCTTACTCTCGAGCGAAGTGGATTCGAAGTGTTTTTCCTGGAGGATCTCCCGTCTGCCTTTTTTGCCACCTTCCTGGGCTGACCGGGTGATGGCTCAGAGGCAGCGGATCGATTCCTCTTTTTCTGTGCGCTGCCAGTCGGCAGCATCCCTTTGCCTTTGGGCATTGGGTTGCCAGCCTGCCCTGGGGGGCGCACTTCTTTACCAGAAGGGGTCTTGGGGGTTTTGGATGTCTTTGTAGCAGCCAATGCCTCCCTGACCTTCCTTCTGCGCTTAAGCTCGGCTCCACAAATGCGCTTCCTTTTTGGGGGTTGCTTCTGTGGGCCGGCTTCTTTTGTGGTGACGGGTGGATCAGTTGATTTGCCCGCAGCCACTGTTTGTTGCGGGGAATCCAGGGACTCACCCACATTAGTTGTCTTTTTCGTAGTAGCAGGTTGATCTTGCGACCTGCCTGCTACTACCGTTGTTTTGTTTATTTTGTCCATGCTAGTGGATTTTATTACTTAAATATTCATAATAAAAAAACTACCACCTTCTTGTGGTTAAATATTTAATAATAGAACAGTTGTGAATGTTTTAATGATTTGAGGGTATGATAGTGGACACCCATCCACCCTACATATACCTAAAAATTAAAATTACCTCAGTGTTTAAGTTTATTTTTTAAACACCAATAATAACACTGTTGAAGTTTATGAAAACTACAACAGTAATTGTGATTGTAGTTTCAATGTATAGGTAGGGTGGGTGGGTGGTCTCTATCCCACCCAATGCTTATATAAAAATACATAAACTTTTTACAATACAAATAAATAAACTTTTATAACGTTAATAAACTCTTATAAGAAATGATTTATAAAGCAAGTATCCTCTTCACCCAATCTAGATGAGTGGCCAGGTCGGTGAAGATGATATAATGGTTGAGATCACAGCTTCTATTTTCTGAAACCGACGTTGATACGATACCTCATAGGTAATAACGATCGTCGATCTTCACGTTGAAGCCTCCACCACTATCTCCGGAGCACGGACCATTCAGGTTACGATCACCTGCACAAAAAGTATTTTCAGTGACCAAATAACGCAGACGTTCGTCACTGAAGAAGCATGTCTGTTGGGATACAATCGGTAATTCTATAATCTTCAACCATTCGGAGGGGTCGTTAATTTTCTTGCTGTACCTTCCCCAGCCGAGCACCACGCCCTTTCTACCGACAAACTGTTG
>OZ018399.1:29671008-29743627 GCA_963969525.1 Ontholestes murinus
CCGGAAACCCCCGTAATTAACGACCAGGTTGACCTGATATATACCCCCCTTTTTAACGCTGTTGTAAAACCTTAATTTTTAAGCATATATATACCTGTAAATTGTTAGTTTAATTACTTCTAGTTTGATAATGACAAGCTAAAATTGTCGAAACTATAGTCACTAAATAAAGTCCGTGTTATACAAACAAAGTTAAAAAGTTTTTTATTTGTGAAGAATTATGTATAACGAAGTAGAAGCCTCCACCGTTAACAGTTTAACTGGAATTGATTCATTCTCGTGGCGGCCTTCTAACAGGAAGGACGCACGTAATTACGACATAGCTGCACTGAAGAGCTGTGATACAGCGAAACACGTGTCTGCAGATTGTCATTGCATAACACTTTTCGAGACGCGGTTAAGAAACGATAACACCACAACATTGTTACATAGTGCTAAATATCATTTTAGACATGTAACGACAGCTAACAGTTATATCATTCAATGCCTGGCGGTGCTTTAGTACGGGGAGTAGTTTTAACTGTTAGCTGGAGTTTTTACATTATTATGTAAAACATTAGTGCAGAAATGCTCATAGAGATTTATTACTCTCAATATTAATTATTAATAAAAAAAAAATGTTTCATGAAAAAAAAAAAAAAAAAAAATGCAATCCGCATTCATTAAACTGTAACTTAAAAAAAATATCCTCAAAATCAAAGACTAAACAAAACCTCAAAACTAAAAACGATTTTTCATGAAGAGAAAAGAATATCCCACCTAATCGGTCACATGGACATCACTTGGTGCCAAAAAGGTGTGAACATTGAGAAGTAGTAATCGAGAAAAGTCACAATTAGGAAAAGTCAAGTCTGATAGGTCAAAATCGTTAGGTCATAATAAAAAATGCAGCATTAAGCAACACTTAATGTGCTGTACTGCGGGTCACGGTAGTCTGACCAACAATAAACACGCCTTCAATGAGCATGGACATTCACCGATGTACATTAAAGGCTCTTGCCGCCTCTGCCTCGCGACAAGTGATGGGATCCAAAACCAAAAGAAGAAAAATATTGATCCCTCTCGAAAACATTAAATATGTCTCATCAAAAGTCGTGACTCAGCGCGGAACGCTTGAGGTCCTTAATATGCTACCTTCTGACATCTTTACCATCAGCATCCTCAAGCCGATAACACAAATTCGAGAATTTTTTGTTACCTTACAAGGAAAGTTCTTGGGAGCTAATTTGGCCGAGAAGTGTCGGGCAGCATCAGACAGAACATAATTGTAACAGCAAAAGAATCGTCTCGTTTTCGCAGATCGTATGTTTGTTTGTTACGAAGATAGGCTTTATTGAGTCTGGCCAACATGTCAACATATAGGTCAAGGAGTAAAGACAAATCCAGAAAACGTTCCTCACGGTCGGCTAACTGCAACTCAACATCGTCAGTTACTTTACCGTAGAAATCTCCAGCAACAGGTACATTTCGCCCAAAAGTCAAAAATATAGAGAAAACCCCGTGACTTCATGAACCTCCGTTCTTAATGCACTAGCAATCTTAAATATGTCTCTGTCCCAAGTCCGCCGATTATCTGTGATATACGACCTAACCGCTGTTGTTATTACTCGGATTACTCGCTCGGTGGGCTTCACTTGCGGGTGGTATCGATAATACCAGATCCTCTGAACCTGATAAGTCTTCATGAGCTCCTTAAACTTGTTACTTATAAACTGGACACCATTGTCATATATCACCGTTTGAGGGACTCTAAAAATTAAAAACACTTGGTTTTCCACAAAATTTACCACCGACTTTGCTGTAACCGACCTCATTGGTTGTAATAAAGTGAATTGAGTAAACCAGTCTCACACAACTAGAATATAAGCCTAAGGACAACAGGGTAAGGGTCCTATAATGTCCATTGAAATGAGCTGGAAAGGCTGGTAAACCTTTTTTTCAGCACCCATCAGGCCAGGTCTAGCTTGCTGTGACATTTTTTGACTAGCACAAACCTTACAGTGTGAGACATAACGAGCAATGTACGTATCTTTCGCCAATAAAATTGTTTACCAATCCGTTGAAGCGTTTTAAAAAACCCTAGATGAGCAGATTTGGGCTCATCATGAAATTGTTTGAGGATTGAATCTCTTTTGGAAGTTGTTACGACAACCTTTTACTCGGTAAGATTGCTGCTAATCCTACACTTACTCGGAATAAATTTAAAAATTGTGTTCCCTTCAACACGGAAACAAGGGTAATTAATAAAGTGTGCTGCAATCTTTTGTCGCATCTCCCTATACCTATCATTCAACTCCTCGGACTTGAAAGTAGAAATCTCAACCAGCGCACGCGGAAGGCCATCAGGAATAACATTAAAGGCACCTTTGCGATATTGTAAATCAAAATCAAACTACTGAATTCGTACTGCCCAACGGGCCAATCTACCAGCAGAATGTTTAAGGTTATTTAACCATAGTAAGCTATAATGATCAGTCACCACCGTGAGGGGAACTCCTTCGACGTACGGACGGAAGTTCTCAATGGCAAATATCACCGTCAAACATTCCCTTTCCGTAACCGAGCAGTTACTAAACCTTCCTAAGAGTACGACTGGCATATGCCACGGGGTGCTCATCATCCCCTTCGCCTTGCGAAATGACGGCCCCTATGCCACAATAACTTGCATCAGTCTGAACTATAAACCGCTTGCTAAAGTCGGGACTCGCCAATACCTGTGCCGACACCAGTAGTTGTTTTAACAACTCGAAACACTCATTCGCTCTGTCATTCAAAACAATGCCATCTTTCTTACGTTTGCTCTTAATTAGGTCTGAAATGGGAGCCGTGAACGTTGAAAAATCTTTAATGAATCTCCTGTACCAAGATGCAACAAGAATACATTTTTTCTTCGAGTGACGTTTGTAGGTTTAGGAAATTTAGCTATTGTGAAAACTTTACGAGAATCAGACCTTGAACCCTTTTTTTTTTGGGACGTGGTAGTGGCCCCTACGAAACGAGACGCCAGTGGAACCATTACACTACATCACCTGGCGCCCCTTCCATCAATGACTTTATTGCCACGTACAAATACATACATACATTCAAGTAAATACATCACAAATCGTAACTATACAATATTGTCGACGTTAACTGCACACTGGTGGCCTCCTGGCCACCCCAGCTCTACCTTCCTCCGACTTCCTGCCCAATACCAGAGGAAGTAACCAACTTCCCCGTGCCTCCTCCCCACCCAGACCCTCAGGTCCGGAATGAGCCGGCGCGTCCACGCTCCCTTGGTGCCCTGGTTCCACCTTTCCTGCCAGCTGTCTAGTTGTCTTAATGACCCCCTTCTCCTGGCCGCCTGTTTGCCAGCTCCTCTCCTCACACAGTCGTGAACCCAGGCCCTGATAGTGACCACAAGATCCGGTGGTACCGTCCCTGCCAGCACCTCAGCCGCCTCAGTGGAGATGATACGGTACCCCCTAATGATGCGGAGGGCACCCGGCCTAAGCGCCCTGTCCAGCCTCTCCACATTTCGCCTGGACTTGACGCAGTTCTTCCACGCCGGTGCCGCGTATAGCAGCTTAGAAGCTGCTACACTGGCCAACAGTCTCCTTGATAGCGCCGATGGTCCACCCACGTTTGCCATCAACTTGGCCACTACTCTCATGGTGCCAGCAGCTGCCCTAGACGCCTCCGCCACCTGGGTGCTACAAAGGGGGTTTGAGTCAATCACCACCCCCAGGTACCTCATCTGGCGACCGATCCTTACATCCTGCCCCAGTAAGTTGATGCACTCGAGCGTCTGCCTCCCTGCTCGCCTCCTGCCCAGCCACGCCGCGTCCGTCTTCTGCGTGGCCACTACCAGCCCAACCGAGTACATCCAATCGGCCACCGTCTTGACCGCCCGTTGCGCCGGCATCTTATCTTGAGGTGCCCTATCTCCCTCCTCCTCACTACTAACAAGATGTCATCGGCAAAGCAGATAATATCTACCCCCTCCGGTAACTGCAGCCCAAAAACCTCGTCGTAGGCTGCGTTCCAGAGGAGGGGCCCCAGCACCGAGCCCTGCGGCACACCCCCAGACAGTGCCCTCTCCCTCACGAATGCCGCCTCGTCCTCAAACACAAGCACCCGGTCCTCGAGGTAACTTTCCACCATCCTCAGAAGGTACTCCGGCACCCCCCTCTTCGACAGGGCCCGCAGAATCACCTCCCAGGAGAGGGAGTTGAAGGCATTCCTGACGTCAATGGTTATCGCCAGGCTATGCCTTCGCCCCCTCAATGGTCCCCCGTTTGCTTCTTCCACGAGCCTCTGAACCTACAGCAGCGCATCCACTGTCGACCTGCCCTTCCTGAAGCCATATTGACGGATGGCAGGACCCCCCGAGGACGAGATCGACTCCTCCAGCCTGTCCGCTAGTAGCCGCTCCAGCGCCTTGCCTTCCCCGTCAAGCAGGCATAAGGGCCTGTAGTCTCCTGCCAGAATACCCGACTTGCCCCCCTTGAGTATGAGCACCAGGCTGGCCCTCTTGTATTTCATCGGAAACACACCCTCTCTCAGACATTCCTGAGGATTGTCCCTAACGACCAGTTTGATCGCCTCGTTAGGGACGCCCCCTGGCCCAGGTGCCTTCCGGTTTGAAAGCGTCTCAATTGCCGCCAAAACCTCCTGCTCCGTGAAAAGCTCCCCTTCTGTGGGACCCGCAAGCCTCCTCCAGGGCCGTTCCCCTCCTGGTCCTCCCGGGAACAGCTCGTCCACGACGGCGTACACCCCCCCCCTCAACCATGGTTCCAACATGAGGACACCTCGCCCCCAGTCTCTTAGCAACTATATGGTAGGAGCGGCCCCACACATCCGCTTCAACTTCCTGAAGTAGCTCCTTCCACTTCCTCTCCTTGCTAATGGCTTAATAGCCACCCTGAGGTCTTCCTTGGCCATCCTGCATTCCTCTTCAAGGATGCCGAGCTCCTTGAACCTTGCCCGTCAACAATATAACCCAAGAATTTCAAACTCGGTCTACAAAATTCACATTTTTCCACGTTAATTGTTAAATCCCCTGCTTCTAAACGCTTAAAATCTTCTAAAATGTTAAATGTTGATCGAATGTTTTAGTCACCACAATAATATGATCGAGACAAACAAAGACATATCGCTCATGACCAAAAAGTGTATCCATAAAACGTAGAAAACTGTGACTGACATTTCGTACACCAAAGGCCATACGAACAAACTCAAACAAACCTCTGCCTTTGTAGATTCAATCGAGTCCGGGTGTAAAGGTATATGTAAATATGCCTTACGAAGATCTATGGAAGACAACTAACGTGCATGACCAATTTTATTCAAGAGAGCTCACACAAAAGGCAAAGGATAATTGTCTGCCTTAGTTAACTGATTCAATTTTCCACCATCAAAACATAAACGAAACTTTCTACCTGACTTCTTGACTAACAACATATTACTCGACCACGCAATTTTGCTAGGTCGTACAACACCCAAGCTTAACATTTAATCAAGTTCTCTATTCATGTGTTCTTGCATTGCTAGAGATAAGGGAAAATGTCTTTGTTTAAAAGGTAAAGCATTAACAGTATCAATAATATGCTCTACATTACAAGTTATTCCAACAATTCCTAATAAATTTTGACACTTTCCATCCGACGTGCATACACTCACATCAGAGTTGTTAATAATAAGTCCCTTAATGAAACGTGATCCATTATAACCAATAATCGAATGATTGGCACCGGTGTTAACCAAAGTGGTGGTCAAAAATGAATTTAAGGTTGTATTCAAAAATTGTCGGTTATCGAACGGGTCACAATCCGTCATTGTCATTAAGGTGGAAGTTTTACAGAAATGGAAAATTTGGTTAAGCTATTTGTTCCTGTCATCATCACGTTTATAAGAAGGATCAGATGGAGACTTGTGGTATTTACGAAGAGGAACACTAGACACACCACGCTTCATTAATGTCCTCCTTACTAGTTTTTTGTCTATACGTTACATCTCAGAGAGTTTCGAGTGATAAACCTAATATTGCCATACTTGAAGCAGAAGACTCTCCTAGTTTTCGTACATTTACTGTATGTCCCTTCTCATTACAATTCCAACATATGATATCTATCACATCCTTAACAGGGGTAGTGTTTGAAACATTTGCATCATAAGCGACTACATTCAACTTAAATGAGATAACATTATGACGAGAGTTACTTCTTTTAGATTCTAGGTCTCTTTCCAAAGTACAACCCCTAATAGGTGGTGGTTTTGCAAATTGGTGAGAACCAAACTTTGCATCCTCTTTGTTACGGCAAACAAAACGAAGCTAAACCATTGTTTCCACATTTTGAAGGGCTAAGTTCTGTTGGAAATATGGATCTTGGTTGTGCGTGATCAAAGAAACACGACTTTTCTAATTAGGTAGTTTACATAAACCAGTAAAATAGTTTTCCATTATCGTGATATAAATAGGCACCTTTACATCAGACTCTTGTGTACGAGCACGTATCTAATCCCACAAATGATTCATATAATCAACAGGCAAAAAATCCATTTTAATTCGAAACACTAGCTCGCCCCAACTATGAATCGTATTCCTTATTGACCTAAACCAAAACAGGGCATTCCCTCTGAAAAAATCAACAGTTGACTGAAATAATTGATCCTCATTAATGCGTCTTAACAAACATAATTCCTCTACACGTTTGATAATCGTCCTCTCGTTTTGAAAGTTCCCGCCGAAATGAATACCTAATTTATGCACGCCAAGATAACACGGTATTGCTTGAACGTTTGACTGATCAAACGGGGAACTAAACGAAGATAATTACCTACATGATATTTGGCACTAGTTGAAGGTTTGCATCTTTTCACTACTCAAAGACGTACTAACACAAGGTTTGAATAAAACTTTTTTTTTCGGGCAAATAGCAGACTCGAATGGGATGTATCGATGTACCAATCAGTAAATCAATCAATGAGACAGAAGTCTCATATTCTTCATTCACACTATTCTGAGAAATTGTAACAGTTTCCACGTTTGCATCCAACTTAATCAATTTGGGAGTTGATTTAGCATCTAACTGACAAATAAGTCCTTGGCAAGTACGAGACAGACTGGATATTAATGAATAACGATAATTCTTATCATCCTGATATGGTTTTAGACAATATAACCTACGCAATACATGCCGGAATCTAGTTTGAATGCAGCTAAAATCTGGATGCTTACTGTCTGAACTAAACTGACTAACCATTTTTGTTAACTCAAAAATTTTTGATTGACGAATCGCGGTTTCTGCATTGAAATGTAATAATATGTCAGGGTACTCACTCGGACCTTAATTTTTTTCGGCGGCGAACTATGATCTAAACTGAGATCTCCCTGCTGCAATATTCCCCATCAGCTCGAATTCACGAACCCTTAGCCCAAAATACAGCTTATCTGCTAGCAGGTAATTCGGTTCCACTTTTATCATGAAAATTCCAAAAACAATTAGCATTACACCACAAAAATCACAAATAAACAATCTCGATTTAATTATTTTTCAGGGATTGAAAAGCAAAAGTATAGTAAAGGGTCCTACGTTGCATGCGACAATTTGTTAGATAGATAGAGATAGATGTTATATGGGTAGCACCAGCGACTGTTCCACCGCGACCTTTTAAGATCTATTGTAGATCCATGTTTATCTCAGATGACCAGCTCTAGCTTTGCCTCTTTTATTAGTCCTATTAGCCCTGCCAGAGGGGCTTAGGTATAGGTCTCCGCGCTTGTGTTTGTAGTGCCCAGCTTTTGATATCTAATCCTTGCTAGGCCCTCGCAGTGACATAGGATGTGGAATGAGTCCTCTTCTTCCTCTAAGCAGCATCTGCATGGTGCTTTTTTCACATGGCCTACTTTGCTCATATGTTTCTTGAGCTTGCTCAGACCTACTATTGTTTTGACCATTTTTCTGTCTTGGTTCAGAAGTTCGGTCGTAAATTTTAGCGATTGTTTCTCTGTCCTGGTGAGTTCGTCCACCAGCTATGGGCCTATCTATTTTTTAGATCATTTGACTGCTTTTGACGAGCATTGTTTGGCCAGTTCGTCTGCTTTGTCATTCTCCGGATGTCCTCCGTGTCCTGGGACCCATGCGATTGTTACTTTTTTGTGACAGCCAAGTTTATTAAGAGCACGTATATACTCCCATACTAACTTAGATTCGACCTGTGTTGAGCTTACTGCTCTTAGCAGCGCCTGGCTGTCGAAGAATATAGCAATTGACCTACTTTTGGTGTCTTGTCTTGCTATTTATCTTGTACAGTGGTGAAGAGCTATCGCCTCTGCGAACACCATGGTGTCCTTGGTGAGACTGACAAAAATCTTTGTCTCTGGTTTTGCACCGTATATACCTACATCTACCCCTTTGTCGGTCCTTGGGCCGTCCGTGAACTAGTATGATTCTGCTTTGGTAGGTTGGCATTCGGCCCAGTCTTCTCTTTGCGCGATTAGTATCTTGTATTTTTTTTCGAAATTGTATTTTTTCACTATGGCATCACTTGGCATCGCTGTGATCGCGTTAGCCTTCAGCTTATGGGCGCCTATCCTTGTATCAGTCTATATGATACGGAGCTGGCTTCTCCTTGAATAAAGATGTGTCGTGGTGGTATGTTGAAGATGGCGTCTAGGGCTGCTCTTGGGGTCGTGCTTAGGGCTCCTGTTGTACTTAGACATGCTAGTCTTTGTGTACTGCTCAGGAGTCTTATCGCCCCCTTTTGCTTTGTCCTAGCCCACCGCACGACTGCTCCATAGGCTATCATGGGTCTTATCACCCTGGTGTAAAGCCATAGAGTTATTTTAGGGTTTAGTCCCCAATTTTTTCAATACATTCTGCGACACCTACCCAATGCTATTGATGCTTTTGTGTGATCTCCACGTCATTTTGGCGTCGAAGGTTAATCCCAGGTACTTTGCCTCCCTACGAAGGGGATTTCTGTACCCCTGAGCATTAGTGGCTTAAGGCCTTGCAGTGCTCGTCTGTTTGTGAAGATGACAATTTGTGTTTTTTGCCGATTGATTGCCAGTCGCTCCTGCTTGCACCAATTGTCTACTATGTTTAGGGCTTTTTGTGCTTGCTCCGAGGCAACTCTCGCGAACCGGCCCTTCATGACAATGGCTAGGTCATCCGCGTGCCCTAGGCAGTGGATATGCTCTTTGGACAGTTTTCCTAGAAGGCCATCTATGGGTTGCCCATAGCAGTGGAGACCGCACTCCTCATTGTGGGCAGCCTCCCCCTGCCTTAGCATTAATGGTATGGCCCCCCAAAGTGGATATTATTGTCCTTTTCTCTAGGCCTTGATCCATTGGAAAAGGCTTGGCGGAACTTCTTTCCTTACTTGTGCCTCCACCAGAGAGGTTGTTGCGACGTTGACTTTGAAGATTTTTGACAGGCGCGGCACCAGTTCCTCTATGCCCATTTGTAATAGAATCCCATCCAGTCCCGCGGACTTGTACGGTTGGAGCCTGCTCATGGCATATTTAATTTGAATGGGTCTTGTGTGGCTTGTTATGTTCTGTCAGAATTGTTGAGGCTGGAAAGTGAACTTTTAATAGTTTCTTAAGACTTTCCTCTATGGTTTCTGTGTAGGTTCCTTCCGGTTTCTTGAGAAAGCTTACCTCTTTGGCAACACTGCCGTCCTTAGCCAGGACTTTGTGAATGCTTGAACATGTCGGAGTGTCGTTAATCTCCTCGCAGAACTTCCTCCACGAGTCTTGTGGCTTTTCGGATTTCTTTATTTTATTGTGTGAGTTTTCTCTCTGTAGGTGTCCCAGTCCTGGTGATTTTTGGCCCTATTGAATAGCCTTCGAACCTCGATCCTTATCTTTTCGAGGTTCTTGTTCCACCAGACTGTTCCGCAGCCGCTCTGCTTGGCTGTTTTTTTCCAGGCAGTTTTCCAGCCGTCCTGATGGCGTCATTGGTTTGTTCCACTACCAGCTCCAACCCATCTATTTTTCTTGTCGATGCTGTACATCCCCTGAGAGCTTCTCTGAAGTTCTCTTTATATCCTGCCCAGTTCGTCTCTCTTGGGTTTCTGTACTTGCTCGTCGTGAGAGACGTGACTAAATCGAAGCGGATTTGCCTGTGATCGGAGCACGATGGTTCTTCTGACACATGCCAATTTGCTGTACTATCACTCATTGTCCAGGTACAGGTCTAGTACTTCTTTGTGGTTTACTACAACAGTGAGTTTTACTAAGACTAGAAAGTCATAGTAGATTCACGAAATGTTTTCGTATTTTAATATTTATTAAATTAGAATATCTTAGAATATCTTTATAATAAAATTGCCTGGCGGACAGACGTACACAATATAATGTGAGGTGTCGTGGTCTAATCTCTCCGCCAAGTAATAAAACAACACTTTTTGAAAGAAGTTTCACGTTTAATATATACAGGACCTACAATAACCTACACTTGCATCTAAAAGTATTAAATTTGCCGTCTTTTTAAGAATTCCTTACCAAGAAGCTTGCTGCTGTAATAAAAATTTACCACTTCCTCTTTTTGATACTCCATGTTTGAATTGTGTGAGTTTCTAAGTTCACCGAGTTTACCAATTTTTGCTATTGTTTACCAAGTTCACCAAATGTTATTTATATGTTACTTCTAATTATAATTAATGTTTCTTGAATAGTACTTGTACACATATATACTTTGTTAAGTAGGTTAAGTGGAATAACAGTAGTAGTTTTATGTCAACTACCTGAACTTCGCCTACACTAGAATAGATTTTATGTATTACATTATTTCTTTAAATAAATGAAGCTGTAAATAATAATAATATGTTAATGATCTATCAAATAAAATAAAAAATTGCGGAAATGGGAATGGATTTAACATTATATGTACAAATTCAACGAATATCGGCAAACTTTTAATAAATAACAAAAAAGTAATAGATACATCCAACAAATGCGGCATATACGAGATCCAATGTGGTGAATGTGATGCTACATATGTTGACCAAACTGGAAGAACATTCAGTATAAGATTAAAAGAACATAGAAAAGCTATATTAGACAATAAAGGCACCACCGGTTTCGCCAAACATTGCATCACACATAACCACTTCTTTGAAGAAAATAATTTTAATATTTTGAATGCAGGTAACTAAATCTCCGAGAGGGATTAGAAATTAACAAAGCGCTAAAACGGGAAAAACACCTCGTAAACGAAAACGATGAAATCTGAAGTTCCCCAATTATGACCGCCCTCATTACCTGAATGTATAAATTTTAATTTTTAAGCAAAAATGATTTACCTTCTGTACCATTCCTAGATAATGATGTAAAAATCGAAACTAGTCGGAATAAATCATAAAAATTGTAAAAAAAAACAAGTGCCTTTCTATAAACAACCACGATTTAATAATAGTACGAGTAACAATTTAGAATAAATTGTTACAGTGATTTACATAGAGTAACTGACATAGCGGTTGAAATAAAAAATGAATTTGCGTACCTCGGTACGCGTCTCGGCGCTGTTCTTGGAACATGAAAATTAAATTTAGCTAAGAGATTGTTGTGAATTAATTTATGCATGAATGATGCGCTTTTTAATTATCTACGTTTGGAAAGAGAGATAAGACTATGATTCAATAGAAATTGCGCATAATCTATACTCCATTTAGGATGCAATCCATCCTCTTTAAAATTTATAAATTTCTTTCAACTAGGAGCGAAAGGTAAGCGTAGTGCGGGTACCAAATTGAAGAAGCGTATTCTAGCTGAGTGCGGACATATGCTAAACACAGACATTTAATTAAATCACAATTGTTAAAATACGTACATGTCCACATATATAAAACATATGTAAAACGTCAGTCAAGTTGACATATAATTCCCACATTTGGGACAAAAATGCCTGAATATTTGGAAAAAATAAACCTAAATATGGTTCAATGGTTTCTAATGAATTCCTGTACGACAGCAGCGTCAGCAGAAGAAGTAGGGTACTAGTGGAAGATCATCTAGGATGAACTCTGCCCAATTCTCGTGCATTCTAAATTTTGGATGAATATTATTTATAGTATGTTTGTACGTATTAAGTTTTTATGTTAGCACAGAATTCAAACAAGGAAATAAATAAATATATAAACATAATTAGCGCAAATGACCTAAGTTGTCGAAGCCCCCTATAAAACCAAATAAACATCCACATAATTGATTATTTTAGAAGCTGATGTACACAATGCATATATGTGTATAACAAAAGTGGTTTGGTTTTATTCAATTTTTTTTTGAAAAATCAAAAGTGCACGTTTTCATTTATTGGTAGTTGATTATCACCGGAAGTATTTTTTTTTTCAATGTATTAATACTGTTAATGATATCAGACTTATTCACACGAGAACAATTAAATGGATTAGTATATTCAGTCGATTGAGTTAAAGTAGTACTTGATGCTAAGAAGTTAGCATTTTAAAACTCATTTGGAAACCAGTTATATTGTTATCAATGGTGTATTCCAAAGTGTCTTGGAATTACATTTCATTTCTTTGGTAAAGAAAGACACTCGTTATGTTCCATGATATTATTTTCATTTTCAGTCGCCTGATACGTGTGTTCATCATTACAGATCATTTTCAAAGGATAAACTAATTCAAATTGTAAATATAGATTAAATGTACAAATTAAAATAGATTAGTGCAATAATTCTTGCTGATTGTTTAAGAGATTAGCCCCGTTGTTGGCTTTGTAGGTGTAATCTTTCCCATGTGGTGTCCTATCTTGATATAATGTTCGGCTTATCCTGTTGTTGCTTCTCCATATGTAATTTATTTACGGTGTTCATTAAATCTAATTTAAAAATTAATAATTACGGTTCGAACTGTAAATGTTAGGTTTGGGTGGAGGTTCTTAAGAAATTCTAGAAATTGTGTTAATTGTCTAGTTGTTCCTATAAATGAAGCTAAAATATCATCGACGTATCTAAATCACATTTCAATATGTTTTTTACCTAATGGAGATTATAATCTAACGTTTTTTAAATTACACATGAAAATTTCGGCTAACAATGGACTCAAAAGTGAACCTTATGCAAGTCCTTCTGTTTGTTTATAAAAGGTATTTTCAAATGAGAAGTAGTTATTATTATTATTATTATGTTAAGTTTATCAAATGATGTTTTTATTAAATCTAAATAATCTATGGGTGGAATTTTAGCAAACATGTTAGATACGTCGAATGCTACTAGTTTGCTGTTTCTTCAATTAATAGTATTGAATTTACATAGTGAGGGAACCAAATTAGGGAAGCATGTTGTTTGGTCGACAACAGAGATATGATTTTAAAAAAAGTTAATTGTACGAAAACAATTTCCAAACGTAGAAAGTTTATTTAACAAAATAGTATAATTAATGCTATTAAACGCATTGGGAAAATCTATATAAATTACATCATTGCAGATCTACCCTTCAATAATCATGTTGATGCTTTTCAAGTTTTTATCTGCCTGCACAAGAAAGGGTATAATATTTGCTCGAAAACTTTTTATATACTGGGATTAAACGGGCACGTTTCCATAAATCTGGAAATGTCTATGTACTAATAATTAGAAAAAGCACGAAAAAATTTTCTACTTATTAGTGAATTTTCTACAGCGTAAAAGACTTATATATTTTTATTATTGTCTATGTACTGTTATTTTTAAGCTTGTTAACACTTTTAATAATGTCGATTTCATTAAATGTCGGTATATCATAAGGAATGATAAATTTAAAGCGTTTAGCAAAAGTAATATTTGATGATGATTGTACATAAATATCAGAAAAAGCAAACACAAAGGTGTTAACAATTTCATCGGGATTATCAAACATCCCATCACCATTATGCATTTGGTAGAGAGTTTTTGTGGTACCACTTATAATATGAACAAAGCTCCAAAGTGTTTTGTGGTCAATTATCCTGTCTTGTTCAATTTTGTCTAAGTAGGTTATAGGTTAACATAGGGTGCTAGTGAGGTGTGTTAGCCTCTCTTGAATTGCGACCTAAAAGATCTATTTTTCTATCCTTCACTTCCCAATCAGTCCAACGTCTTCCATGAACTTGGTAACTTTCTTGGGGGGTGATATTGCTCACTTCTTCCTGGGATAATCGGTCCCTACCGAAGTGTGAAAGGCGCTTGTGAACAATCGCGACAGAAGTGCATAGAATGTACTCGGTCGTTTCATCTACCGAATCACATAATCTGCAGTTTCCACTTTGGTCTTTTCCCATTTTCCACAAAAGGTATCGGAGGTCATAATGCCCTGTCATGAGTCCGGCGAAAGTTCTTAGCTCGTTCCTTGTGAGTTCAAGCACCTTGTGGCTGTGCGCGAGTTTCATAAGACCTGGTACATTGTTCCAATGATTACGTCGTCTGTCCTCTTCCCATTTTTGCACCATCTCTCTTCTGTGCGCCATGGGGAGTCCACAAAATGGCTCTGGTCCTATATGAGTGGCATTTGCACCTATCTTTGCGAGGTCATCGGCCTCTTGGTTGCCTTTAATATCCCCGTGCACTGGGACCCACATGAGGGTCAACGAGTTGTTATTCGACAGTTGCGAGAGGGATCTTCGACATTCCTAGACAGTCCGTAAGCCGTGACTATAGGCCCAAACGGCCTTTAATTCCGCTTGCAAAATCGTAGGCATCGTGCCGAGAGCCATGAAGCTCCTGTGGTTTTGGTTAGGGCCATAAATGCCTACTAAAGTACCTCTGGTATTATTGGCACCATCCGTGTACCAGGCTGATATCCCTCGTCCAAACTCCTTGACTCTCATCAAAGTCGTTTTGGGGTCCTCGATCGACACCTTCCTGGAAATAATGTCCGTCGATTTGGACGGAAGGACCGGGTCGATTTGCTGCAGTATTTCTAAGTGACCTGTCTAGTCCCCCGGCAGTGTTTTCTTCCTCTGGTGTTTTCTTCCTCGGAAGGCTACCACAAGTCCCTCTTTTAGTACCACTAGATGGAGCGGTGTGAGACCAATTATTGCCTCCATTCCCGCGGTTGGGGTCGTTTGCATGGACCCTGTGATGCTTAGACATGATAAACGTTGAAGCCTACTCAGCTTATTTTGCGTGTCTAGTTTTTGTTCCTTCAGCCACCACACACAGTTTCGGATAAAGTAGTGATACTTGAATGAGATGGACGCATACCGTATTTAGTAGAGGAGGGAGGATTTCTTCCAATTCTGGAAGTTTGCTGACAGACTATTTTTTGCGATTACTGGCACTGGGACAATGTCCGATTTCGAAATCTAAACTCTGCAACAAAAAAACCTTTATTGGCATTAAAACTATAAACATAATAACATTTCTTCCCCGTCATCATTTTTTTCTCATATCTCCTCTCTTCGCTCCTTTCTTTCTCACTCCAACCTTCTCAGAATCCTTAGGCTGGCCCCATCTTCTCTCATCCATTCCGCTAACCTTCTACAATCTTCCACCCATTCTGCGTCCACTCCCAAACATTAATCCGTCAAATGTACCCACCTAAAGGATAGGTGGGTACATTTTCTTGCATAATACTCATTGCCCGTAACTTTCTCCATCCATCTCTTTCTCCCTCTCTTTTCTGCCGCGCATCTTGCTCTTGCCAAGGTTACCCTTTCCTCCCTTTTCAAGCGATTATCCTCCAGGTACCTTGGCCTCCTTCCATGCACCTGCCACTCCTTGTAGTTCTCATTGTATTAACTTTTCTCCATACACCCTTGTCTCTCTTGCCCTTCCACCTCTTTCACCTTTTCATGCACCCATCCCGCTACATTCAGCCATTGTTCCACCCACTCCTTCACAATCCCCTCTGACAGTCCCACCCTCTTATACATCCTTCTTCTCTCCGCTCTCCAGTCACCCATACCTCCTTGACCTTCTCTTCTAAATCCCACAATTTCATTTCAAATCCAGCCACTCTCTTTGTAGTTTCACACCACATACTCTCCTTACATGTTTCCTGAAACAGTATGTATTCGTGTGTTGACTGTTTAAACCCTAACATCTGCTTCAGGAAATACCGTTGCTCTCTCTCTCTCAACCCTTTCATACCTCCTAACACCCCATACTTCGGCATACATCAAGATCGGTCACACACATGCATTCTATAGATCACACGTAACTCTCACATTGCTGTCCATCCACTTTCCCCATCTCGCCCTTACAACCCCCCACGCTTTTCTGGCTTTTCCCTGTATGCACCTAATATGTTCTTCATACCCCCCGAGCTCTTAAACATAAATCTCAGGTACTTAAACACTCTCACTCTTTCTATTACCTCATCCTTCCACTCTAGCTCTTCTATTCTTCCCTCTCTTCCTTTGTTCGCCACTCTTCATGTTTCTTCATACACCCTCTATACAAATTTCACCATTGCGTCACTCACTCCTCCCCTTCTCATACATTCTATCAATCTCTCCCTTGGCACAGAATCATACGCTGCTCTCAAATCTAAAAAAAACGCATACACACTCTCTCTTTCTCTCATCACATGCTCTACGATCCTGGTCAGGGTAAAAATCTGTTCTCTTGTTCCTCTTCTCTTCCTAAAACCTCCTGCACCTCTTTCACCATTGTCTTTTTCTCCATCTTCTCCTCTAGACTGTTTTTCACCACTATCATTGTCAACTTATATCCAGTGTTCATTACTGTAACCTCTGTAATTGTCCACTATTCCCCTTTCATCCCTTTTATGTATCGCACCTCCATATTCTGTTCAAAATATTTCTGAAACTTCTCCTTCCTTTGTCACCGCTAACGGCAGCTCTTAGTGAGTAGGCAGTGTCGTGGTTCAAAAAAAATAAATAATAAATAAATATTCAAAATAGACGATAAAAAAAAACAAAAGAAAAAATATTAATAGGGCGCCACTTGATTTATAAGGTAGATCTCAATAATGTATTTACCCCCTTAAAAAAAACAAGAAAATATAGGGAGTTGAAAATAAAATTTGTAATAAAAAAAGGTCTAAATTAAATAATATATTAAAAAATATTTGATTCAAATAGCAATAAAGAAAATAAATAACTAATGCTTATAAAAAAATACAAAATAATACTACTACTTTGAGAAACTTGAGAATATAGAAAATATTGACCACAAACTATCAGTAATTTTTAACAAATAAAACAAATCAAACCGCGTGAACCTGAAAATTCTCCAAGGTAAAAACAACATTCGTTCTTTCGCGCCTCGTGAGCGAAATCCCGCAGCGCCTTCGTACTCGTGCGTCATCCGATCGCTCGAGCCCGAGATAGAAGACGCGGCTATCAGCGCGCATTTAAATTCGGCCGGCATCGAACATAGGTTCTGCCGTTGAATAATTTCTAAAGCAACCGGACTAAAAACCAGAATGGTGCGAATGATAACTGCTTCTCATAATGCGTATACTAAACTACTCCAACAACAGATCAAATATATGTGCAAGGTATACCCGGTTGAAAAGAGTATGGCACCACAACCTCTGCTCAAAATTCGACCACACAACAGCCGACTGCAAAAATAAAATTCGCTGCGATAAATTCACTGGTGAACATTTCACCTCCGCCTGCCCGACACAACTCCCGGCTAAATGCAGTTCCTGTGGCAAAGATGATCACGGCGCCTGTTCCATCAAGTGCCCCAATCGAACTCGCTTAGCTGGGAGCAAAGGTGTGCCCTCAATAAGCTAATTTCTGAGGTGACCAAGTTGATGAGTACTTCTTTAGGTCGTGCTACCTTAGTAGAGCACGTAATAGAGGTTATCCCTGGCACTAGGCCCATTAAACAGCGATTCTATCCTGTCTCTCAGTTCAAGCGTAAGCTAATTGATGATGAGATAACGAAAATGTTAAAGGATGGTGTGATAAAACCATGCAAGAGTCCGTGGTCTTCACCGGTTTGTCTAGTGACCAAGAAGGATAATTCGTATAGGTTCTGTGTTGATTATCGCCAGCTAAACGCTGTCACTAAGAAGGGCGCATATCCTTCGTGGTGGATGCTAACGGACTGCATCCAGACCCAGAAAAGGTTGAGGCGATTGTGAATATTCCCTCATCTAAGACCACAAAACAAGTTAGGTCCTTTATCGGTACAGCTTCTTGGTATCGAAGATTTGTCCCTGATTTTTCGAGAGTCATAGCTCCGTTGACCGATCTAATGAAAAAGAATGTAAATTTTAATTGGTCGAGTGATTGTGAGGAAGCTTTTAACAGAATTAAGGAATGCTTAATTTCTGGTTCCGTACTCCACTGTCCGGATTTTAACCGTCCATTTGTGCTGCAGACCGACGCGTCCGCATTTGGTCTTGGCGCTGTATTGACTCAACAGTTTCCTGAAGGTGAGAAAGTGATTAGTTACTTACCTCGATCGCTTACTCCGCAGGAAAGGAAATACTCCACTACTGAGCGAGAGTGCTTGGCGGTAATTTGGTCGATTGAGAAGTTGCGTCATTATCTGGAAGGCTATCACTTTAAAGTGATAACCGACCATTATTCCTTGTTATGGTTGCATCGTCTGAAGAATCCTCAAGGTCGTTTAGCCAGTAGGGCTTTACGCCTACAGCCTTATGACTTCGAGCTAATACACCGTAGAGGGAAGGAACATGTGGTTCCAGATTTTCTGTCACGCAGTGTTCCACTCGTAAATTCGATCGATGTCTCTGAATCCATCAACGATCAATGGTATTTGAAAATGTTGGAAAACGTACGTAAGCTGCCTAACCGTTATCCTACGTGGCGGATTCAAGATCTCCAGCTGTATAAGTATGTCCCTTCTAAACTGTCGAAGTTTGACGAAGGTTATAGTTAGAAGATTGTGCTTCCAAAAGAAAGGAGACTAAGCGTAAGCGATCATGATGATCCTACTTGTGGTCACGGAGGAATTTTCAAGACAGCTGCTCGAATTTCCGATAGGTATTATTGGCCTAAGCTTCGATTAGATGTAGCACAGTTTGTGAATCGATGTAACGTTTGTATCAGTACGAAACCTTTGCAGCAGCGTCCTGCTGGGTTGATGTTAAGTAAAACACCTACTGTAGACAAACCTTGGCAATTGGTTTGTGCAGACCTTATGGACCCATTGCCTAGGACGTCGAGAGGTTACTGTTATATCTTGGCAGTGTCGGATAGTTTTAGTAAATTTGTGCTGCTGTTTCCGTTGAGAAGTGCTACTGCTCAAAAGGTGGTGGAAGTTATAGTATTCTTAGTCTCTGGTGCTCCTTCTGTCTTGATCGTAGATAACGGAGTGCAGTTTAAAATCAATATCTTCAAGAAGTTGGCGTCCTCTTAAATGTTAATGCAGCGTATACTGCTAATTATCATGCCCAAGCTAATCCCACGGAAATGGTGAATCGTGTGGTGAGAACCATGCTTGCTTCCTACTTGCAAGCTAAGCATAATACTTCGGATAAATATCTTGCTCAGGTCGGGTTCGCAATTCGATCTGCGAAACATGAGATGACTGGTTTTAGTCCTTATTCCCTTATGTTTGGCCGGGAGATTTATTTAGATAATCGTAGTAGCAAACCGCCGATTGATACCCAGGATATTCAGATAGATCGTGGCAGCAACTTGTTAGAGGAAAGGAAAATTGCTTTCACAAAAATATATGTCGACGTTGAGGATAAATTAAAACGGGCATACGAACGCCCTCGAATGCAATATAATTTACGGCGTAGGGATGTACGGTTTCGGCAGGATCAGAAAGTATGGAAACGTTACTATGTACTGTCAGATGCTAGCAAGAAATTCACATCTAAATTTGCTCCTAAATTCATTGGTCCTTTCACTGTCTCTCAGGTAGTCTCGCCTGGGTCGTATCGCTTGACTGATAAAGACAATCGAGATTGCGGCGTCTGCCATTCCAATGACTTGAAAGCTCACCCACCCGATGATCCAAGTGGAGTTTAACTTTTCTTTAAGATATGTTCGGATTTCCTAACATTACGCGAAAGTGTGGCGTCTTCTCTGCTCTGGATTGCTTCGATTATTTGATTGTCTTCACTCTTTATCATCTTTATGGGGTCCGCAATCATAGCATTTCCTCTCTTTATTTGGTTCTCTCTTTTCTTAACTCGTTTCTCCTTTGTGTATCTTGAAATTTAGAATATAGTTAAGTACTTCGTCATGTACACATTGTGCTCTATATGAGCTCAGTTTTTGCTGGTTTTAAATGCATGACAAAGTTTATTACGCGGTGAGTTAGGAATTTGTTTGGAGATTAGTAGTAAGGCCCGTAATAAAACGCTTCGGCGGATATTTAGGTACGACTAAAACATTGTCCCAAGAAAACCCTTTTCGTTATTTCTCTTCTTTCTTCAAGTCATTGTTTCTTTTATTCTCTTTCTACATAGGGGCTAGACGAAAGAGAATATGGTCTTGTTAGTTTTGGTGGTTGAATGGAAATAAAGCGCGGAGTTGTCTTGGTTGGTTTAGGACTCCATCTTTTATTGCGAGGTTGGGGCAATAAAACCTCTGACGACAATCTTTGTAGTCAGAAGGGAATGTTTAGTATCGATTGTGACGTTATACCTGATGTGACTTCTTATATTTTACCGGAGTTGAGGATTTCTTGTGGGAGGTGTGATGCTGTACATCTCGCTTGTCACCCTTGAATGTGGGATGTCGGTTGGGTTAGGTAATGTTCATTGGATCCCAATGGCGCAGCATTAACAACCAGCAGCGAGGGACCAGTGAACGGCCTACCATCATTGCTCTGGACGGGGAGTCGGGTGGGATCTGCTGCTTCACTCCGTTCTTCGGAAATTCGGGGCGACTATTTGTAGTTTGGCCTGCTGTGAGATTTGGTAATCTTGCCGTAGTGGGATTGCTTTCGTTAGTTATTGGGGTATAGGAGCTTGCCGCATGCGGGGCCTTCACTACGCCAGACCCTTATTTTTTCGGGAAGGGAGTTCGATAGTGCTGGTGAGGTTAGTGTGCGAGGGGTAAACCGCTGTCTTAGGCTGCGGAAGATTAGATTAAGGATATAGTTACACTTGTTTGTAGCTTGTTCTACTCTTGCAGTGAGGAGTAGTCCGCTTTTTAATCCAGTAGACTTTTTTTTTTTGGTATGGATTTTCCATTTTCCAGGTCATTCCATGAATTTGTTGTATGTTGAAGTTCTCGAGGTTTAGTCAACTTCGAAAAACTTCATACGAAGTTTTTCTCGGGGGGATAAAGGGGGAGTTGTTACGGCGCGAAATTGCACTGCCTTTTATTCTCCATCTTATCTCTTGGTGGTGTTACTTTTCGGGGCGTTGATTTAATTCGATTAAGGATGGGTAATATCGGCAATCATATTTACACTTATAATTGTTTATCCGATAAAGTTCACTATTAGATCGCGCTAGATTCTCATTTCCGCTTCCTTTTCTTCTTGTTGTTATTCTATAGTTTCAGTTTGTAGTGAAATAATTAGCCGAATTAGTGGCCTATTATTTTGAGCCCGTGTGCTGGAGTTCTCCAGCGTGGTGCTTTGTTTTTGGCACTGAAATTGGGTGCTGCGAGACCTTATCATCGTGGTGTTCGCTCTGCTGATCGGAGGGATTGACAGACACGGCGGAAGAAGGAGTTAGCGCGCTGTAGCTCTTTAATTCCGGGGACTGTATTTGTTCATGTTATTCCGTTTCAGTTTAAAGTATAACATTCACATTCAGTTTACGTTATTCAGTTTCTGTTTAAACGTACATCATTTATGTTTAGTTTACGTTATTTAGTTTCAATTTAAATGTATATCATTTATGTTTAGTTTACGTTATTCAGTTTCAGTTTAAACATACATCATTTATGTTTAGTTTACGTTATTCAGTTTCAGTTTACACGTATATCATTCATGTTCAGCTTATGCCATTCAGTTCAGTTAAGCATATATATTATTAAGGTTCAGTTTAGTTTGACACTCAGTTTCAGTTTTATGTTCATGTTATGTTATTCACAAATTAAACACAATAATTACTTTGTTTTGTATAACAGTTATTTATTTAAACGGTAACCAATGGTTTCAATACATTCACGTATCATTTTCAAACCGAAAGTAACCTAAACTACATAACGTGCGGTATTTAAATACAAATAGATTATGGATTTACAATGGCATTAAAAATAGGAGTGTATACTAGGTCAACCTGGTCGTTAATTACTGGAGTTTCCGGATTAGCGCGTGCTTTATGGATTTCTAATGATTCCAGGAAGTCCATTCTACGACCCTTTTCGGCAAAATGAATAACCGACAGTACATCCTCGCCAAAAGAATGATTATTTTCAATTATGTGTTTAGCGAATGACGACTTGTCGATTAAATTTTGCCGAAAAGAGTGCAAATGTTCTCTCAGACGAGTCTTAAAATTACGACCAGTTTGACCTACATACACACCTTTACAAGATTCACATGTCAACTTGTATATCCCTGATCTGTGAGCAGTTGGTATTTTAGTTTTGGGGTTAAATAAACTATTCTTAATTTTGGAAAATGGTTTAAATGCAACATTTATGTTGTGTTTTGTAAATTATATTTAATTTTAAATGAAACATTGCCAAAATATGTTAGGGGGATGTATGTTTTTGTATTAAAGGTTTCTGAACCTGCGTATATGTATTTTTTGGTTTTTTTATATTTTTGTTGGTTAACCAATTTGTCGATAAGAGAGTGTGTGTATCCATTTGAACTAGCAATTCTTTTAATCGTGTCTATTTCTTTTTTAAATGAGGCATCTGAGAGGGGAATGTTAAAAGCGCGATATATCATTGAATTAAAGGCCGCTAGTTTGTGTTTATAGGGGTGGTTGGAACAATTAGGGATTACTCGGTCTGTGAATGAAGGTTTTCTATATATGTCAAATGTTAGTGTTTCATTAGTTTTAGTTATTGAGAGGTCCAAAAATTTTATGTTGTTATTAGTTTCAGTTTCTACTGTAAAAATGATGTTAGGATGTAGGGAATTAATATAGTTTAAAAATTGAGTTAGTTGTCTGTTAGTACCTGCAAAGGAAGCTATAATATCATCTACGTATCTAAACCACATTTTTATATGTTTTTTGCCTAATTGAGAATTTAAAATTAAATTTGTTATGTTACACATAAATATTTCAGCTAGCAATGGACTCAAAGGTGAGCCCATTGCTAGTCCTTCTGTTTGTCTGTAGTATTTGTTTTCAAAAGTGAAATACTATTTGTATTTAAATACCGCACGTTATGTAGTTTAGGTTACTTTCGGTTTGAAAATGATACGTGAATGTATTGAAACCATTGGTCACCGTTTAAATAAATAACTGTTATACAAAACAAAGTAATTATTGTGTTTAATTTGTGATTAAAATGTATAACGAAGCAGAAGCCTCCATAGTCAATGAATTATGTTATTCAGTTTGAGATTGAGTCAGTTATACGTTCGAAGTTGATCATTACGTCCTATTACCGTGTTGATCTTTCGATTTGCATTATATATCGTTACCTTTTATTATTTAACTTTAAAGTCACCAATTTATCAGTAATTACACCGGCTCAGTTCTCGCGTTGTGTAAATTTTGTTGTAGGTTAACGACGCGGGATCTGCAGTAAGCGCTTGCCGCAACCCCCTCATATGAGTTTAAGGGATATAGTATTTACTTTTTTTGTTTTATCCATGTAATGTTGAATTTATTTTTTTTACGATATAACTGACGCCAATATTCTGTGTAAATTTTGACTCAGGCCGTAGAGTTTACATTACGTCTAGGGGTGATAAATTAGATTTTGTAATTATTACTATTGAATTTATCTACTATTTTGAATTATTACTATTGAATTTATTGATTGCCATATTATTGTATTTTGAATTACTACTATTGAATTTATAGATATGTATAAGATTGTATTTTGAACTACATATTACCATCGAATTAGTTTTTTGTTTATTCATCTTTATATCTGTATATTCAAAATATTATAATATTTTGAATTACTACTATTGCACTTTTATTTTTGTATTTTTTTTGTTTTGTATCAACGTGATAATTTCTTTGGAAATTTTAAACCCGACCTGAAAAAATTAATTGTCAAAGTAGAGATTCAAAACATCATTAACACAAATTTATTATTGACTCAATCTATTTTCTTGTCCAATATTATACATATTTAGATGTTTGCATAAATTGTTGTTATTTTACATTGTCTTTATGTAAAATAATTTAGTTTTTAGAAAACATAAATTGTAAAAAAGAATTTGGATGGTTAATGTAATTTAAATATTTATTTACTTTTGCAACGTAGTTCATTTAATCATAAATTATTTCATTAGATTGAAACACTACTAAATACCTCATTATTTAAAAACTATTAGTTCTTTCTCAAATTCACCTGTTTATACATTAAACGGCAAAATATTTAACTTTATCTTGTTTCATTAATGGAAACTGGTAATTTTGTTTGAAAATTAATTTATTATTCTGAGCACTTGCCGTCTTTTAATCGTATTTAGTCATTTGAAATCGCGACGGGCCGTGTTTCATTGCAATCATTTATACGGTTCATTATTTTCTTTATTCAAATTAATTCATTTATTTTTTTATTAACTTATTTTAGGGCTTAACCATATTTACTTAATTGTATTGCATCAATATTTTAATTTTGAATGTAATACGTCAATAATTAATTAAATAATTTGTGCAAATTTTCTTTAAAAAATAATCTTACGGGGCCGTCGTAAGCAAATATAGAATCATTTAATTTTATATCTTATTTTCTACTGGATCGATTTTTTGTATTTTCCATCCAATTAAGTGAACGAAATTATGTCAATTTCACATTCGTCGGAAATTGAGTTCGATTGTGGCTCGACAACGACCACTCTCAATCAGCGAAATCAAGTTTCTTCACAGAATGGTAATCCGTTCGCATCCCAACACCGCGAAGTGCAAACTATCATACGACCACCACCGCCTCCACCAGGTTTCGAGTACAGGCTCACTCGGATTGAGGAACCACCTAGAGAGACCGATGTTGCATCGAGAAGCTGCGCTTCCCATCCAGATTAGACACGTACACGACATTCTGAGTCTCGTAACCCGTTCCTTGATGATCACCGTGATACCCCTGACACATATCGCGAATTGTTGGAATTGCGCGATTATTATGATCATTCGCGATCCGGAAACAAGTACTTTTCCAGAAGTACGGCACCAGCTGGACGGAAGAGTACATGACATCTTCGGAGAGGCTGCGTCAAGATCTTATTTTTCGTCCATTATTAATGGACGACTTCGTTCAGAAATCTGTGAGGATTTCTAACAGGCAGGCGTTCTACAACGAAAACAATAAAATTGAAATTCCGAGCGAACAACAACCCCACAAACAAAACTCTCCTCGAAAATTTCCGTATCCACAAAAGCCCCATTCGCCAAACCAAAATAACTATTCACAGAATAATCGTCGCCCACAACCTCATTTTCGAAACCGCGATAATCGTGCGATGAATAATATCGAAACAGAAGGGAACCGCCCACGTACACCACCACGTCGAAACAGGCAAAATACGCGGCCAACCACACCGCCGAACCCAAGGGAAAACACCCGCAGACAATCACCGTCAACGGAAGAACCAGGATCCCAGCATAATCGGCCGAAATCACCATCATTTCCTTTTTGCCTAAAGTGCAAAAAGGGTTATCACTGGCACAAAAAATGCCGAAATGTACCGGGAAATGGAACAACGGGCGGTCAGTCATCGAATTACCAAAATTAGAGTCTCGACTTCCAACCGCCCGACGAAAACGACCTCCACGTCAACCAAGGCTCACATATGTGGACAATGCATCGACAAACGGACGAACATCATAACATTTAGTGCCCAGTGTGAAAACTCAGACGTTGAAAAGTGCTCATAACAGTGAAAATGTGAACTATAGTGTTACTTTTCCTCGCTATAAAGACGTTTTTCCCCAACACAACACAGTTTTACCGTTATCGTCATTCCCTCAGCCAAGTCGATTAACTTTGCTTCCAATCACAATCGAGAATCAAACGATTGTTTGCCTGCTCGATCTGGGTGCCGAACAAAATTACATTCAGCCACACTTGGCCAACAACATAACCCCTCTCCATTTAAAAGCTAAGTTGGCAGGTAAAAATACAACTGCTGATATTACCGGTATTTCGAAAATAAACTTCCCCCTGGATAATATGAAGTATTTAGAAAACTTCCTGGTAATGCCAGAGCTAAGGTATGTTGCCATCCTGGGAATAGAATTCGTTAAAAAACACGAAACTATCATCGATTGCCATCGTCATTGTATCCACATCGGAACCGGCCTACGTCAGGCAATCTTTCGGTCCGAAAAGCAGCCACAAAAACAAATTGACCCACCGATATTTGACCATGGATTTACTGGAGAAACTGCAGCAAACTTTAACGACCTTATTCATCGATTTTTAAGATTATTTTCACCTAAGGATCAATTCACATATCAACCTCATAGCACAGAACACATTCAAACCCTATCCGCACGCAAAATTATCGTTATTTACCGAATAAGAAACAAGAGATTGATCACCTAGTTCAAGAGCTACTCGAAGACGGTATAAATGAAGCCTCTACCAGCCCATAAACGTCACCCATTGTTTTAGTTCCCAAAATGGATAGAGAAAGTAGATTTTGCGTCGATTATCGACGACTCAACAAAGTCACGATCTCGGAATCGATGGAAATTCCAGTAATTCAAGAAGCACTGCGCGATTTAGGGGACGAGCATGTATTTTCAACCCTTGATCTAAAACAGGGTTACTGGCAAATTCCAATGGATGAAACATCAAAAGAATTTACGGCTTTCAGTACACCAGACGAAGGGCATTACCAATTTAGAGTAAGGCCTTTCGGGCTTAAAAATGCGCCTGCAACATTCCAGCGTATGATGAGTCAGGAAGTTCTCGCAGGAATGCTTCACGAGTTCACAATGGCATACCTGGACGATATCATTGTGTATTCGCGTACTGAAGAAGATCACATACGACACCTTGCCTTGGTTCTGGAACGATTGGACCAATTTAATTTACATTTGGGGAGAGATAAATGTATTTTCGGAAAATCCTCATTAGAATACCTCGGTCACAATGTAGAAATCGACGTAACTCGTCCACTGGAAAAGCATTTATCGCAAATTAAAGATCACCCCGTTCCGAAAACCAGAAAACAATTATGAAAGTACATCGGCCTGTGCAACTGGATTCGTCAGTACATAAATGGTTTTGCTGAAATAACCGCACCACTGAATGACTTAACAGCTACAACACGACCATTTAGATGGACACCAGAAGCTACACTCGCCATGGAACAAATCCAGAAAGCAATTAGTAAACCCCTCCGATTACATCGCCCGGTACCGAACCTCCTCTTCACGGTGCAAACGGATGCTTCTCAATTAGGTATCTCGGCAGTACTATATCAAACGGATCCTGATGGAATAAAACGGATTATCAGCTTCGATTCGGCCAAACTTAATGCCACACAACGTCGTTATCACATAAGCGAACAAGAATGTTTAGCGCTTGTGTGGGCATTAAAAAGATATCGACCGTTGCTTGAGGGACGACATTTTAAAGTTAGGACGGACTCAAAAGCACTTAAGTGGTTAGCTAACTTTAAAGACCAACGATCGAAATTCACCAAATGGGCTCTAACCCTCCAGACGTTCGATTTTGCTATTAAACATTGCCCCGGAAAGGACAACCAGCTCCTGGACTTACTTAGCCGCGACCCCGATGAACAGTCAATAGGAGATATTACTCGCCTGTTGGAAGAGCAGGTTTTTCACCGATTTGGATATCCGCAGGCAATTATTTCAGACAACGGCCGACAATTTATTTCCGTCAAGTGGAAACAACAATGCCTCCGATTGAGTGCTACTCCGTTTTATACCCCAATATATCATCCTCAAGCAAATCCCGCGGAACGACGCAACCAGGAGCTGAAAAAGTGTTTTGCGCATTAAAATGCAAGAGCAGCCAGGTAATGGATGGGCCAAATTTGTTCAAACTATTGTGATCCAACTACGAACACGAGCCAATGCAGCCACTGGAATTAATCCTGGAAAAGCTCTTTTATTATATTAACCTGCACGTGCCGGCGAAAGAGATATCGACATCGAGCAACCTACAGAGGCACCAGCAATTCACCAGAGAGAGGAACGCCTAGCTGCCATTCGAAATCATCAACGCCGGTACGACCGCCCAGAAGAGGAAGCACGTTTTCAAAGAGGTCAGTCGGTATACATCAGAAATCACCCATTATATCAGCCCAATAATCCTGCTGGTTTAGTCAAAATGGCTGGGACCCCTTATCATAGATGAGGTGATTGACGGACGCGTATTTCGCATTCAAAAAGGCAGACAAATCATAACAGTACACGCAGACGATATACGACCTGCGCCGTATCACGCCATCACGCAAACGAATCCCCCACGTCGCCGCCGGAGACGCCCACCAAACAGAGAGGAAGAAGCGGAAGAGGACAACGACGACATCGATGATCCCGTCACCGCACCAGATTCCCAGGAATTAAACCCTATGAACATTTAGTGTTCCTGTTAGTGAGTGTCGTGAATTAATTAGGAACGTTTAATCATATATTTGATTCCGACTAGTTTCTATAGACGCTTCAGTGTGCATAGAATGGGTTCCGGCGAGTGATTGAACAATTTTCGCAGTGTAATCACATAATATATTCAGTGAAGACATTATAAACGGTTTTAGAAGATACATACCAGGATTAGATGAGGGTAACATCTAGATACATCCTGTGACGCCGGACGGTAACAAATTATCATCTCTGTCATTCAGGGAAATATTATGTTTCAAGATTTTTTTCCACCGCTCGCCTAACCAAAGAAGAACAGTCTCAAAATTAAGGCGTCGAGACCCTTATTCGCCACCGCCATTAACCTGACAATGGGCAGTTTCCCATTGAGGCGCCCAAATCCAACGTTTTGGCTCATCCTCGGATTCGCATAATATAATATGCCAATCAGAACGTCATACCTCTGGTTTATCATAAGAATTGTGCTTCACCAAGCGCACCCACCAGACGGTACAAAAGTACTCCACCCCCTTCGTCAACAACTGGTTCATTGTAAGACGAGTGTATTCCACCAGGCGCATCCACCAGACGGGTACTAGTACCTCATCCTCATTCAACAGCAGGTACGACTAGTATTCCACTAGTTTCTATAGACGCTTCAGTGTGCATAGAATGCGTTCCGGCGAGTGATTGAACAATTTTCGCAGTGTAATCACATAATATATTCAGTGAAGACATTATAAACGGTTTTAGAAGATACATACCAGGATTAGATGAGGGTAACATCTAGATACATCCTGTGACGCCGGACGGTAACAAATTATCATCTCTGTCATTCAGGGAAATAATAATAATAATAAACATCTTTATTTACAGAAAAAAAAAAGAAAATAATTTACATATAATTAACAAAATGACAATGGAATTATATAATAATTTATTTTTCCTGTCAAACGGCTATCGACCCGCGGTCTTTCAGCCTGGAGTTATCTGTCTTACAAACGTCATGATTGCTAATGTCTAACGGAATTAACTGTCGGTTGTTCTTCAAACGTCGTGATCACTAATGTCATTATGAAATGCGGAAATGTACTGATGAATGGTGATTTCTGGATATTTATATCGGGGTGTTATTAAAGGATTGCTAGGGATACACATGTGGTTAAGGATGTCAATGGTATTAGGGTTAGTGGCGAATTTTTGAGCAAGGAATGTAAGGCGTTGTTCAATGGGAGTTAGGTTGGTTAATTGGTACAGGAGGGTGTTGGATGGGTTATGTAAGGGGTTAAGGGGATGTCTAATTTTGGTGAGTGTACGAAGGGCTGATCGTTCAGATACCTGAATACTTTTAAGAGCGGAAGGATGGGGTTTATAGAACAGGATAGCGGCGTAGTCAAGGAGAGGTCGGCAGATCATCTTATAAATATGTACAGCAGTTTTTGTCGATATTCCTTGATTTTTATAAGTGAGGCTTCTGAAATGCCGAGCTCTCTTCTTGACACTCGCTTTGAGGATTTGGGCGTGTGTTTTAAAAGTTAATTTGGGGTCAAAGGTTATTCCAAGGTATTTGCAAGAGGGAGATGGTAAAATAAGATGGTTATTAATGATTATATGGAATGGAGAATTCTGTGGACGGTGAAAAGGGATTAGGAGTTGAGATTTATTAGGATTAATGGTTACTCTCCATTTTGCAAACCAGAGCTGAATGGTATCAATCAGCCCTTGTAATGTGGTAAGTGCTTTTTGTAGGGTGGGGGCATGTACTATTAAAGCAGTATCGTCTGCGTATAGGAGCGGGTAGGATGAAGGGTTGATGTATTGTGGATTAGGGTTATAGATATCGTGAACATAAATGTTATACAGGATTGGTGATAGGGGAGATCCTTGGGGAACACCTTGTTGTGGAGTAAAGGGGCGTGATAGGGTATTTCGGATTTTAACTTGTAGGAGTCGATTGGATAAGAAGCTGTCAATTAAGTTAAGGAGGTAAGGTGGGATTTTTAGGGAATTGCATTTAAACAGCAAACCTCGATGCCAAACTGAGTCAAACGCTTTTTGTATATCTAGAAAGACAATTGCGGATTTTTGGCATTCGAGGTGTGCTGTTTGACAGTTAGAGGTAAGAATTGAAAGTGGTAGGGAGGTGGAACGGTGTTCAAGGAAACCAAATTGGTAAGGAGGGATATGGTGGGATATAAGGAGCATTAATTTGCTTTTAAGAATGGTTTCGAAAATTTTACCCAAGACTGGAAGAAGGGTAATCGGACGAAAACTTGACACGTCTGATGTATCTTGGCCAGATTTAGGAATACATGTGATAATACCCTTCTTCCACTCCTTGGGTATGGTTTGGGACTGGTATATGTGATTGAATATGTGTAGGATGTGTTTATGGATGTTATCAGGGAGGGATTTAAGGATTGCTCTAGGAACGTTGTCATAACCAGGGGCCGTGTTTTTACCTCTATGTAGGCAATTAAAATATTCTTCCTCTTTTATATCATCCTCGGGTGTATGGGATGTGGGGGTATTTTTAAAATTGTCGTACCAAGTGTTTACAGTGTTGAAAAAGTCATTGTCAAATAGGTCATTAACTGTCATAGTGTAGCTACTGTCAAAATGGTCTCCAAAAGCATTTGCTATCAATTGTTCGTCCGTAATTAAAGAATTTGAAATTGGGTCATGTATTTTCTGTAACAAGTCTGTTTTTCTGTATTTGGTCAATTTTTTAATTTCGTCCCAGTATTGTTTTCCTTGTTTGTCGTTGATGTCCTTACATGTCGTAGTCCATACGTCAGTCTTGTATTCCCTTATCAGTCTTTGTATCGTTTTATTTAGTGCATTAAATTTCTGTTTTAATTCGCCGTTATCTGTCAAACGTATGTCTCGGTACAGTTGTCTTTTGTATTTAATTAATCTCAGTATGAACTTTGGGAGGGGATATTTGTATTCTTTTCTTGTATAAGTTGGTGTGTATTTTTTAACAGAGTCTGATAATGTCTTGAGGAATAAGGAAATAGAGGATGGGTTAACTTGCGGATGGGCTGAAATGATGTCATTTAAGTCTTTGGTCACTTTGTCAATGTCGCAGTCTTTATGTTTATATATAACTTTGGGGGGGTCTGGGGCAGGAGGTTGTTGTAGGATTGAGAATTGAATGGATAAATGGTCTGAGCAAAGATCAGGGATTAGGACAACATTTTGAAGAAGGTGTTGGATGTTACTTGTACATAACAGAATGTCGGGAGTGGTGGATTGGTTTTGGGACATAATAAATGTAGGAGCAGTATGGATACGTACAAAGTTTGAGTTTGATATAAAAGAGGAAAGCTGCCTCGCTTTTGTTTTATTGATGTTAAAATCCCCAATTATGACAACGTGGTCGTATAAGGATGCTTTTGTGAGGATCGTATCTTCAATGGAAGAGGAGTGATGGATGTAAATTAGAAAAAGGTGAAGTGTGAAGGATGGAAGTTCAATAGTGCAGTGCAGGCATTCATTCATTATATTATTTATTCTGGGGGGGTTGGCTTTCCCTAGTTTAATTCCTGGCCTGGCTGCTACTATTGAACCACCGCGAATGTTTTGGTTAGGAATGGAAGACGGGATTTGGATTGAGGACCAGCTTTTGAAGGAAAAGGGTTTAGTGGTTTTGGTTTCTACCATTAGGGTTACATCTATTGGATTATTGGAGAGGAAATGGGACAGGAGATGGGATTTTCTCGGTAATGAATTGATGTTCGTATATATGAAATTAATGCTAGACATTTCTTACCACCTCTGTGTGACCTACATGGATACCTGAAATTGGTTCCACTGGTGGAATGACGTTCGGCTGGTCCATATCGAACATGACAATATACATTCTATTACCTGAGAAATTTATATGAGTGTCGATATGAAATGAATCAATGAAACGAGCTTTTAATTTATTCAGTAGTGCTTGTCTGTCTGTATTCGAGGGTGAATTAATTTTTGTCGTATATATGTCTATGATATAGTCGTGAATGGTAATGGGAGTGTGAATTCTGGAGTCTTTTGTCAGTTTTTGGTCGATAGCCGCTGATTTTTTGTTTACGTTCTGAATTTTTACGTTCGGAATTCCCTGTATAGGCTGAAGAGGTCTGTTCGGACATCTAGTGGACCAAGCTCCATGTGTTGTTTCCCCGCATGACTTGCATTTGATGGGTAGCGTAGTGTCGCAGCTAGTAGTTGGGTGCGCGCCTGAACACTTTGCGCAGGATACGGCTTCTTTGCAATCTGCGGTTACGTGGGTAAATTTATTACATTTTCCGCAAGGTACAGGAATTGGTGTTGGTGGTCTGCTTTCGATTACTGGATATCGTTTGCACATATACATAAATTGATCATGAAGCAATTTGGTGAATGCTTCATGCGACGGAGTTATTACGCGAATCATGTGTGTTCTTATATTATCCAGTTTAGCTATAATTCGGCGACAATATCGGTGCGTTATTCCCAGTTCGTTTAATCGCGCGCTAATATTTTCATCGGGTATTTCGGGTTCGACACTTTTAATAATCACGCAGTACGACGGCGCCGGCGGCGTGCGTTTCGTTCCTGCGTCTGCGCCTGCTGCGGATGCGTGTGTTGCCGAGGACCATTCACGGAATAAATGCACCGTTTTTTCAGCTTGCAAAATTTTGAGGTTGTTTTCCACATTATTCTTATCTTCGTTGGATTTAATAATGAATCCATTTTTGGTTTTGATTATTAATGTATTATCGTCGAACTTGTGTTTTGCCCATATTTCGGCGAGTTGAATTCGGGACAATTCCACAGTGGTTGTTAGTGGGAATGTGTGTTTGTAATTTTGTGTTTGTTTTGCAGTTTTGTGTATTTGTGGCGCAGTAATTTGGGTGCATTGTATGTTTGGGTTCTGTTGTGTTTGTGTAGTAGGTGTTGGTTGAGAGGTGGTTGTATTGTTTTGTGAGTTACGTTTTTGTATGTTTAATACAATTTGTTTAAGTGTTTCGCTTGTTGTTTTCGGTCTTACTTGATCATGTTTTTTCTTTGCCATGTTGCCGGTTTTATTCCCTTTTGGACGCCCTCTCTTCCTGAGCACCGTGGTGAATCCTGCTGGCGGCTGCGACCGTGATGAGGTGGGTATGGGATCCACCTCCATGTCCGTTGAGGATGAGTATTCCTCCGTACCCATTAGGAAATATGTTGTATAATTTTACTTTATACAATAAAACTGATAGATCACTTTAAACACGTGCGCTCTCACAGAGTTCTCGGACTCCCCAGGGAAATATTATGTTTCAAGAATTTTTTCCACCGCTCGCCTAACCAAAGAAGAACAGTCTCAAAATTAAGGCGTCGAGACCCTTATTCGCCACCGCCATTAACCTGACATTGGGCAGTTTCCCATTGTGGCGCCCAAATCCAACTTTTTGGCTCATCCTCGGATTCGCATAATATAATATGCCAATCAGAACGTCATACCTCTGGTTTATCATAAGAATTGTGCTTCACCAAGCGCACCCACCAGACGGTACAAAAGTACTCCACCCCCTTCGTCAACAACTGGTTCATCGTAAGACGAGTGTATTCCACCAGGCGCATCCACCAGACGGGTACTAGTACCTCATCCTCATTCAACAGCAGGTACGACTAGTATTCCACCAGGTGCACTTACCAGACGGTGTACGAGTACTACACTTTTATCAATAGCAGCTGGGCCATCGTACGACTAGTGGTCCACCAGTTGCACCCACCAGACTGTATACGAGTATTTTAATCCCTTCAAGAGTAGCTGGTTCATCGCAAGACTTGTGCCCAACCAGGCGCACCCATCATACTGTATACGAATACTCTCAGCAGGAGCATCTGGTTCATCGTAGGATTGATGCCTGACTAGACACAACCACCAGATCCTGTTCCATTCATACAGAAGGCGACATCATCTTAGATTCTTTTCTAATAAGAGGAATCCACATTACCTATGCTTCATCATGCACCTTCGAAACGGACGTCAAGCGATGTAAGAAATTTGTATATTTTGTATATTTCATCGTCACATTCTTGCATTTATTCCACTGTCATTCATGTAAACGAACTTTACTCATTTACGGGGCCGAATTGTTACCGGCGTTTTATTCAAAACGTCAGAACTTGATTATTTTAATTAATTTAAGTAAAACATCGGACTCCTCTTGTTTTGTTCATTCATTGTCATAATCATCTTAAGTTCAAATGAGTCAAGTTCGTATTCATTCATTGATGTTCACATTGTATATACTTTCTGTACATATGTTAGATTAAGATTAGTAAGTTCTCATTTCATTTTATTTCATTTTAAAGTGATTGAATAGAGTTAGTATTGGCATAATTATTCACGGGATTCAGAACTTTACGATATTTTACGAGCTGTTATAGTTGCTCGGCCGCGAGCACTAAACATGATGAATCCGTGCGTTTTATTTAATTCAATGTTATTTTTTTTGTCGGAACATCGAGCCTCATTTCAGTACATTTATCCGTCACATTTTTAAATATTATTCCAGGTCATAAACCACCAGCATTCATCTTAAGAACCGAATGCATTAAGTTCGTAGAAAATAATTTCACCCAAAAAGGACATTTGTTAATATTTAAGGGTAAATTAGAAAGTTCCATCTGGTCACCATAAAATAGAAATTCATACAACAAGACAGCAATGAAAGGCTTAGGCTAACGCTTCAATTCGATACGGACGTGCAAGTCACAAAAGGACCAGGGATTAAGGGTACCGTTACAAGCGTACCCAAACACTTGCGGAACTAACAAAATATATTTCCACTAATTATTTTAATTTAATTAGTTTTAAATCTCAATATTAATATATAATTTATATAAACAATGACCAGATGAGAGAAAAATAATAATAATCGACCAAATGAAAACGCCAAAATCGTATAATATAATTCACAAGAAACAATACAAGGATCAATTAAATTTGTAAAAAGTCACATCACATAATTAAATTCACAGTTACAATACACGAGAAACAGCCTATCAATAATATGTAAATAAAATTAACAAATTAAAAATGCAACAATCCGACAAAAAAACAATACAGCTTGCGCCCTCTACAAAACAGTCATTTAACTGAAAAATGAACGCTTCACCAAAATGACCTTAGAGGGAAGCAATGAGGAAGACCAACAGCGCCCCTTGAAGAAAGGCGGGATTCAAACGGTCCAATCAGGACCATGAAAATAACACCCCCACTAGATAAAAAAGGGATGCATCCCGACCTGGAAGAAAAATCTTCGAAACATTATCAGTGGTGTCTCGACATTCAAAGTAATCACTTGCAGTTTTATCAATCGCGAGTCAACTGCATTTTTAATTTCAAAACAAGTTCACAAGCCGCGTCACAAGTTCATTTTTATTTTTTTAGTGTCGTAACCGTGAATCTCGTTCAATTAAAGTTCAATTCAATTCTATTGTAAATAACTAAAAATCCTTCCTTTCTTTTTATTTATTTGTAATATTTTTGTACCTGTTTCTAAATAAAAGCTGCGTAGGGAATTCCTACCAGGAAGGAAACATTAGATTTTTTTTATTCATAAATAAATCATTTAAATCGCGAGTGAATCATAAGCCTTGCTGCCCAAGGAAGCAGATAGCCATCGTCCAGAGGTATCAGATCGATCTAGAGCCGCAATTCCAGCCAAAATGTACAAACCAAAGGTAAGTGCTACAAATTACGATTGAAACAAGTATCAAAAACTGAGCTAAGCCGAAAGTTACGTGGCGGGTAAGTCAATCGAGAAAGCCAAACGAACCGCCCCGATAACAACTGGCGCCCAACGTGTCTTTATTAAACCTCAAAAGCAACTGATGTTCAACGTATTTAATTAAATCGCGATAAATACTTACGCTCAACGCGTTTTCTTTACGTCGCAAGAAAAATTATCAATCTAAATCTAAACCCACTCACTGAGCGATCATTTAATTCAGCAATAATCCTAAATTAATGTAACAAGTGTTGTTTAACGTTTAAATCTATACGCACCTCATGAATTTATTATATTTACAATTTATTACAATTTTCGGCTCAATTTATTTATTTATTTATTTTTACGAATTTCGTTTTTGTTAATAATTGTTGCTATAAACATCCTTGGGAAAATTTAAATAAATTGTATATTTCTACTAATTTTTAACTTGCTAAATAGCAATAAACAAGCGCCAGTTATTGATAATTTTTAAAATTGCTATTTGAGCTTTGTTTTTCAATTGCCTTCAGATTGCAGTCATCTTATTATCTACCTGAATTACATACGCAATTTGCTCGATAGTTATAAAATACTATAATTTTCAATTAATATTTTAGAATTCGTGGTAATTAATTAGTAGAGAGCGGATTTCTAGCATTATGCTAGAAAGATGCTTATGATGATGAAACCACAGACGCTTGTTTAATTTAATAATAGAAGTTTAACATGAAGACATCCGACCAATAGTATTTTGATATATACAAAAGAATTGAAGAAAACTGATAATAACATTATAGCAAAATTCATAATAATAATAATAATAATAATAATAATAATAATAATAATAATAATAATAATAATAATAATAATAATAATAATAATAATAATAATAATAATAATAATAATAATAATAATAATAATAATAATAATAATAATAATAATAATAATAATAATAATAATAATAATAATAATAATAATAATAATAATAATAATAATAATAATAATAATAATAATAATAATAATAATAATCCTCCTCTTTAATGACAAACATCGTCATTAAAGAGGAGGAAAACGGATAAAATATCAGAATGCCGTCATAAAGCATACTCGCTAACCGCATGCATGCAGAAAGCGGTTATCCTAGGGTCACTACGTCTGCTCAGGACACATAGCAATAGGCACCTCTAGTTGCCCTACCTCCAGGCTTGGAGGAGGCGACTGGGGGATACAAGTGGCACCCTCTCCGCGCGAAATCGGAGGCGCGTGGGTAAAGTGGGCGACCACATTAAAAAAAAAAAATAATAATAATAATAATAATGTGTCTTTATTTTCAAAGTGTCAAAAATTTTTACAAAGTGAAAATTGCGTCAGGTTACATAATACTAGTTGTATATACAATTAATTACATAGTAGAAATTACAATAAATTCCTTAAGTATACATATTATGCATTCAACTTACAAACTACTTATTTATTAAATTAAAAAATATAGTTTATAATACGTCTTGGAGCGAATATGGTTCCTTCTCAATTAGGTGTTTTAATAAGGATATTTTGAATCCTTTCAAATTATTTTTTTATATGCTCCGGGAGAGCATTAAAGAGCTTAATTGCCGAATAATGTACTCCATCTTCTGTCATTTTTCTTTTATGGCGCGGAAAAATGTAGTTGTTAGTTCTGGTTTTGTATGTGTTTAATTTGTTGTCACCTCCCTTAGCGTGTTTGTGATAAAATATTATGGTTTCCATCGTGTACATTCCATAGAAGGTGAGGATGTTATTTGACCTGAATACCCCGCGACATGATTCTCTGGTTTTTAAACCATATATGATGCGAAGTGCTTTTTTCTGTAGTGTGAAAATTGCCTTAGCGTATGACTTCTTTCCCCAAAATATTATGCCATATCTCATTATGCTTTCAAAGTTGGCGTTGTATGCTGTTTTCACCACCGATTTGTTTAGATACTTTGAAAGCTCTCTAAGTGAGTATAGAACTGACCTGAGCTTACTTTCAGTTTTCTGAATATGATTTTTCCAGTTTATTCTGTTATCTATGTGAACCCCTAAAAATTTAACGGACTCGGATATGTTGATTTCTTGGTCGTCTAAATTTATGGTTTCGATTTCGTATGTATTTTTAGATGAACTAAAAAGCAGGGCGTTGGTTTTTTGGTTGTTAATTAATAATTTGTTTTTTTCAAACCATTTTTGTATTCGGGAAAATACCAAGTTTGTATCGGTTAACAACGCATTGATGTCTTTACCTGCAACAAGTACATTTGTGTCGTCTGCATAGTTAACAATCGTTTTATTATCAGATTTTATTTCGAGATTTAGGTCGTTGATGAACAATAAGAAGAGAATTGGTGCTGTTAAACTTCCTTGGGGCAGCCCGGTAGTTATTCCAGCTGGTTCAGATTGAGCCGCAATACCGTCCACATCAATAACCACCCGCTGGTTTCGATTGCTCAAGTACGACCTAAACCAGTTTAGGGCGTTACCTCTAATGCCATTTTTTTCGAGCTTGTACAGCAAAATTTTATGATCGACACAATCATAGGCTTTTGTGAGATCGATAAATATACCTATGATCGTTTCCCTGTTTTCTGTGTGCGATATAATATTTTCTATGAAATCATAAATTGCCGTAGACGTGGATTTCCCTTTGCGATATCCATGCTGTGTATTGCTAATAGTGTTGCATTTGTTAAAAAATGTATTCATTCTACTGATCATAGTTTGTTCAAAGATTTTTGAAAATACGGGTAAAAGGCTAATTGGTCTATAGTTTTCAACATTTTTTGTATTTCCTTTTTTAAATATCGGTTTTATGATCGCAGTTTTTAATTTGTCAGGAAATATTCCATGTTCAAGTGAATTATTTATTATATATGTTAGGGGCTTTATTATTTCTAGTACACAATATTTGATCACTATACTGGGAATGTTGTCGTAGCCACAGGAAAGGGTGTTTTTTAGTTTGCTGTGTTACGGTGCGAAACTGCACTGCCTTTTATTCTCCGTCTTATCTCTTAGTGCTGTTACTTTTCGGCGCATTGATTTAATTCGATTAAGGATGCGTAATATCGGCAACCTCATTTACATATTTATAATTGATCTCTCTGACAGAGGGCACTATTAAAACCGTATTAGGTTCTCATTTCCGCTTCCTTTTATTCTTATTGTTGTTCTATGCAGTGGAACGCACGTGTTCATATAGTTTCAGTTTGTAATGAAATAATTAGCCGAAGTAGTGGCCTATTATATTGAACCCGTGTACTGGAATTCTCCAGCGTGGTGCGTTGTTTTTGGCATTGAAATTGGGTGCTGCGAGTTTTCCATCGTCTTCGACGGATTTACTTCCACGTGCAGACTTAACCTAAAAGGAGCCGGGAGAGGAAGGTAGGTGTTGCATTTCTTGTTACATCCTTAATTGAATATTCAGGCGTATGAGATTCTAATATTGTTTTCGTCCAGGTTTTCCACCTGGCTTCTTTTCTTCCTTCGTTTCTTCATTCTTCAGTCCAATTGGATACCCGTGTTGATTACGGAGCCCGTCCTTCAGTTGGCATTAGTCCACTGCGAAACGTCATTCCGCCAGGGGTGCAGACGTAATCGTAGCCTGTGGACCATATCATCGTGGTGTTCGCTCAGCTGATCGGAGGGATTGACAGACACGGCGGAAGAAGGCGTTAGCGCACTGCTGCTCTTCTATTCCGGGGACTGTATTTGTTCATGTTATTCCGTTGCAGTTTAAAGTATAACGTTTACCTTTAGTTTATGTCTCTCAGTTCAGTTAAACGTATATCATTTATGCTCAGTTTACGTTTTCAGTTCAGTTAAAAACGTACATCATTTATGTTTAGTCTACGTTACTCAGTTTAAACATATGTCATTCATGTTCAGTTTATGCTATTCAGTTCAGTTAAGCATATATATTATTAAAGTTCAGTCTAGTTTGACACTCAGTTTCAATTTAGTTAGTGATTGAGTCAGTTATACGTTCGTAGTTGATCATTACATCTCATTACCGTGTTGATCTTTTAGTTTGCATATTATATAGTTACCTTATATTACTTAACTTAAAGTCACCAGTTTATCAGTAATTACACCGGCTCAGTTCTCGCGTTGTGTAAATTTTGTTGTAGGTTAACGACGTGGGATCTGCAGTAAGCGCTTGCCGCAGGTCAACGGATATTTGGTGAGTACGTTCATACCTTACTTAGCCAGTGTATATTGCAACCCCCCATATCAGGGTGGTGAGTTTGAGGGATTCAATATTTATTTTTTTTTTTTTTTTACCTAAGCGATCTTACGTTATTTTTATGATATAACTGACGTCAATATTCTGTGTAAATTTTGTACTCAGGCCGTAGAGTTTATGTTACGTCTAAGGGGTGATAATTAGATTTTGAATTATTATTATTGAATTTATTGATTGTCGTATTAATGTATTTTGAATTATTACTATTGAATTTATCTACTATTTTGAATTATTACTATTGAATTATTTGATTGCCATATTATGTATTTTGAATTACTACTATTGAATTTATTGATTGCCATATTATTGTATTTTGAATTACTACTATTGAATTTATTGTTATGTATAAGATTGTATTGTGAACTATTACCATCGAATTAGTTCCTTTGTTCATTCATCTTGACATTATTATATTTTGAATTATTATTATAGTACTTTATTGAATATTTTGAATTACTATTATTAATTGAATATCTTATTTTGTTTTGTTGTTCTTGTATTAGAATATAATCCACTGCGTTTGGAATTAAATATCTTATTTCTTTGGTTACTCATTCGTTTTATTTAACAACATAGGTTTCGAGCTTTTACCTCCCAACCTTCCTGAGAGTAGACTTTAATTTTAAGCTCGTGGCGCTCCTTTACAACTTTGAACCCAGCCACTCTATCGGCTGACAGCAGGGTAAGCCTACTTTAGGGGAGGATACTGGTTGCTATAACGAATTCGAGTGAACGTGATTATTTTCTTTTGTATTTGCAAAATTTTGTCCTTTGTAAAGCGAGCTCCAACGTTACTGCTCTAGGGCTAATCATTGGCTCGCGGGTTAACGTAATATAAGTGGCGCCCAACGTGGATTTTAAATTTTAACCCCACAACATAAATATTCTTCGGCCGAATTTAGTTGTTTGTTTTTCGTGTTTTAGTAAAAAAAAAGAGGCCTAGTCAAATCTCTTTTTTTTTTTCGTTGAAGGAAATGGCGGGAAATCTGGAGTTAAACCCTGTATATTTGAAGAAGGATGAGCTAAAGTACGAATTATTAGTTCGTGGTGTGAATGTGTCTGCTTCTCAAACGAAGTCTGATTTTATCTCTTGTTTAAGAACTTTGTTGGTTTTAGAACAACAGCAGTTGTCTTTGACATACCCGAAACTAGATTTAGATGTGACAAATGAATTAAAAATTATTTCCGAATTGGTAATAGAACTTGATAGGAAAATTAAAAGATTTGTCGAGGGGAACAGTAAGTTGAAAGTTGAAGGTTTGCAAGCTCGTTGTGCCCATGTCATTGGCCGTATCAATAGATTAGCTCAGCTTACATTATCGAGTGATCAGGAAGCTCAGAAATCTTCTTTATACTCGAATATCTTATCATCTGCAGGTAACATTGTAAAATCTAAATCTGTTAGTGCTGAACCAGACATGAGTATGATATTTTTGGATGATGAGGAGAATGTTGATTCTGAGGTGGATGACGATGATGATGACGTCCTAGTTGAAACTCCTAATCTTAGGAATCGATCTTACCTTTGTCGATCACAACCAGTAGAGAAATGGAATGTCAAATTCAGTGGCGATCACAAACTATCTTTGCATAATTTTTTGGAACGGGTCGAAGAGCTGAAGTGTGCTAGGCACGTCTCGGATGAACAACTGTTTGCGTCCGCAATCGATCTTTTTGAGGGAAAAGCGCTTATGTGGTTTCGCGCTAATAAAACACGATTCCACGATTGGACTGGTTTAGTTGGATTGTTGAAAAAACATTTCGAACCGCCTGATTATCGTTCTAGATTATTTAATGATATTTTATCTCGTACTCAGGATCCCTCAGAAACCTTTATCGAATATTACTCTTGTATGGCGGCCATGTTTCGAAGATATGCTGGTATGTCTGAGGAAATTAAATTGAATATTCTCACTCGGAATTTAGCTCCTTTCTATACCATGCAATTACCTACTGTATGTACCTTGCAAGAGCTTGAGGAGGAATGCTTGAAACTCGAAGCAAAAAAGTATCGATCCAAGAATTATAAACCCCCATCCAAATCTCGCAGCAAATATGTTGAGCCTGACTTAGCTTTTGTGAATTCCGTAATTCCTTCTAGTTCGAACTCTGTCCACGAGAGCCAATCATCTGAAAGTTCTAGTGGTCAATCCAGAACCATTGTTTGCTACAATTGTAGAGGGAAAGGTCATGTAGCGCGCAATTGTCCTAACCAAAAGAGGAAGGTTTGCTATCGGTGTGGTGCTGAGAACGTTACTGTCCTAACTTGCAAGACCTGTAATTCGGGAAACGTGCGAAGGAGGACCTAAACGGTCGTATTGGTTCCTCCAGAGCAAAACCCTCGACCGACTTTGCTCATACCTCCAATTCAATTATTTTGGATTATGTTCTGTCGCATGTGTCGTCCGATAAGCGTCCTTATTTGGAAGTAAGTGTTTTTGGAGCGAAAATATTAGGGTTACTTGATTCCGGTGCGAACAAAACAATTGTAGGTTCGACTGGATGGTCTTTTCTTCAGACTTTAGGTTTTAAATTGAGTGGTAAAAGTAGTAGCTGTACTATAGCTGATGGTACTTCGTGTCTTGTAATTGGTGTTGTGTATGTTCCTTTTGAATTAATGGGGAAAACCCGTATTGTGGAAGTGTTAGTTGTCCCTGATTTGTCCCATAAGTTAATTCTTGGTATTGACTTTTGGTTATCTATGGGAATTGTCCCAAATTTAAGGGAAGATGTTTGGCATTTCCTTGGTGATAAGGAAATCGCAGAAGTAAGTAGCATTGAAAGCGAGAACTCGCTTAGCTGGGAGCAAAGGTGTGCCCTCAATAAGCTAATTTCTGAGGTGACCAAGTTGATGAGTACTTCTTTGGGTCGCACTACCTTAGTAGAGCACGTAATCGAGGTTATCCCTGGCACTAGGCCTATTAAACAGCGATTCTATCCTGTCTCTCCGTTCAAGCGTAAGCTAATTGATGACGAGATATCGAAAATGTTAAAGGATGGTGTGATAGAGCCATGCAAGAGTCCGTGGTCTTCACCGGTTTGTCTAGTGACCAAGAAGGACAATTCGTATAGGTTTTGTGTTGATTACCGCCAGCTGAACGCTGTCACTAAGAAGGACGCATATCCTCTGCCATTGATTTCGTCTATCTTAGATATGCTTCGTGATGCAAAGTACTTAAGCACCCTAGACATTAAAAGTGCTTATTGGCAAGTCCCCATTGCTCAGGATAGTAGGGATTATACCGCTTTCTCTGTACCTTCTGGGTTGTATAGGTTTCGAGTGATGCCCTTCGGTCTTTCAAACGCTCCTGCTACTTATCAGAGACTTATGGATCAAATATTAGGGAACGATTTGGGTGATAAGGTTTTTTGTTATCTAGACGATATCGTGATCGTAACACAGGATTTCGAATCTCACTTAAAAATTTTGTCAGTTGTTTTCGAGAGGTTGCATGCTGCAGGGCTTGTGCTGAGTTTTGATAAGTGTCATTTTTGTTGTCCGAAAATTAAGTATTTAGGATTCGTGGTGGATGCTAACGGACTGCATCCAGACCCGGAAAAGGTTGAGGCGATTGTGAATATTCCCTCACCTAAGACCACAAAACAAGTTAGGTCCTTTATCGGTACAGCTTCTTGGTACCGAAGATTTGTCCCTGATTTTTCGAGAGTCATAGCTCCGTTGACTGGTCTAATGAAAAAGAATGTAAAATTTAATTGGTCGAGTGATTGTGAGAAAGCTTTTAACAAAATTAAGGAATGCTTAATTTCTGCTCCCGTACTCCACTGTCCGGATTTTAACCGTCCGTTTGTGCTGCAGACCGACGCGTCCGCATTTGGTCTTGGCGCTGTGTTAACTCAACAGTTTCCTGAAGGTGAGAAAGTGATTAGTTACTTATCTCGATCGCTTACTCCGCAGGAAAGGAAATACTCCACTACTGAACGAGAGTGCTTGGCGGTAATTTGGTCGATTGAGAAGTTGCGTCATTATCTGGAAGGCTATCACTTTAAAGTGGTAACAGACCATTACTCCTTATTATGGTTGCATCGTCTGAAGGATCCTCAAGGTCGTTTAGCCAGATGGGCCTTACGCCTTCAGCCTTATGACTTCGAGCTAATACACCGTAAAGGGAAGGAACATGTGGTTCCAGATTTTCTGTCGCGCAGTGTTCCACACGTTAACTCGATCGATGTCTCTGAGTCCGTCAACGATCAATGGTATTTGAAAATGTTGGAAAACGTACGTAAGCTTTCTAACCGTTACCCTACGTGGCGGGTCCAAGATCTTCAGTTGTATAAGTATGTCCCCTCTAAACTGTCCAAGTTCGACGAAGGTTATAGTTGGAAGATTGTGCTTCCAAAAGAAAGGAGACTAAGCGTAATTAAGGCTAATCATGATGATCCTACTTGTGGTCACGGAGGTATTTTCAAGACAGCTGCCCGAATTTCGGATAGGTATTATTGGCCTAAGCTTCGATTAGATGTAGCTCGGTTTGTGAATCGTTGTAACGTGTGTATTAGTACGAAACCTTTGCAGCAGCGTCCTGCTGGGTTGATGTTAAGTAAAACACCTACTGTAGATAAACCTTGGCAACTGGTTTGTGCCGACCTTATGGGCCCATTGCCTAGGACGTCGAGAGGTTACTGTTATATCTTGGCAGTGTCGGATAGTTTCAGTAAATTTTTACTGTTGTTTCCGTTGAGAAGTGCTACTGCTCAAAAGGTGGTGGAAGTTATGGAAGAGCAAGTATTTCTAATCTTTGGTGCTCCTTCTGTCTTGATCGTAGATAATGGAGTGCAGTTTAAAAGCAATATCTTTAAGAAGTTAACGTCCTCTTACAATGTTAAAGTAGCGTATACTTGCTTCCTACGTGCAAGCTAAGCATAATACTTGGGATAAATATCTCGCTCAGGTTGGGTTCGCAGTTCGATCTGCGAAACATGAAGTGACTGGTTTTAGTCCTAATTCCCTTATGTTTGGCCGTGAGATTTATTTAGATAATCGTAGTAGCAAACCGCCGATTGATCCGCAGGGTATTCAGATAGATCGTGGCAGTAACTTGTTAGAGGAAAGGAAAATTGCTTTCACAAAAATATATGCCGACGTTAAGGATAAATTAAAACGGGCATACGAACGCGCTCGAACGCAATATAATTTACGGCGTAGAGATGTACGGTTTCGACAGGGTCAGAAGGTATGGAAACGTAACTATGTATTGTCAGATGCTAGCAAGAAATTCACATCTAAATTTGCTCCTAAATTTATTGGTCCTTTCACTGTCTCTCAGGTAGTCTCGCCTTGGTCGTATCGCTTGACTGATAAAGACAATCGAGATTGCGGCGTCTGGCATGCCAAGGACTTGAAAGCTCACCCACCCGATGATCCAGGTGGAGTTTAACTTTTTTGGATTGCTTTAGTTCTTTGATTGTTTTCCCTCTTTGTCATCTTTGTGGATTCCGCCATCATAGCATTTCCTCTTTTTATTTGGTTCTCTCTTTCATTCACTCGTTCTACCTTTGTGTATCTTGAAATATGGAATAATGTTAAGTACTTCGTCATGCAGACATTGCGCTCTATATGAGCTCAGTTTTTGCTGGTTTTAATTGCATGACAAAGTTTATTACGCGGTGAGTTGGTTTAGGAATTTGTTTGGAGATTAGTAGTGAGGCCCGTAATAAAGCGCTTCGGCGGATATTTAGGTACGACAAAAACATTGTTCCAAGAAAACCCTTTTCGTTATTTCTTTTCTTTCTTCTAGTCATTGTTTCTTTTCTTCTCTTTCTACATAGGGGCTAGACCAAAGAGCATACGGTCTTGTTAATTTTGGCGTTTAAATGGAAATAAAAAAGCGAGAGGAGTCAATTGTTGTCTTGGTTGGTTTAGGACTCCATCTTTTATTGCGAGGTCGGGGCAATAAAACCTCTGACTACAATCTCTGTAGTCAGTAGGGCATGAGAAATGTTGAGGGAGGTGTGTTGCTGTACATTTCGATTGTATGGGTTTCACAGGTCACTCTCTAAGTCCATTGTGTTCTCACACTTGTTATTTAAGTTTGGAAAAACGCGAGAGGAGTCAATTGTTGTCTTGGTTGGTTTAGGACTCCATCTTTTATTGCGAGGTCGGGGCAATAAAACCTCCGACTACAATCTCTGTAGTCAGTAGGGCATGAGATAATATTTAGTATCGATTGTGACTTTATACCTGTTGTGACTTTTCTTATATTTTACCGGAGTTGAGGATTTCTTGAGGGAGGTGTGTTGCTGTACATCTCGCTTGTCACCCTTGAATGTTGGATGTCGGTTGGGTTAGGTAATGTTCATTGGATCCCAACGGCGCAGCATTAACAACCAGCAGCGAGGAACCAGTGATCGGCCTACCGTCATTGCTCAGGACGGGGAGTCGAGTGGGATCTGCTGCTTCACTCCGTTCTTCGGAAATTCGGGGGGGCTATTTGTAGTTTGGCCTGTTGTGAATTTGGTAATCTTGCCGTAGTGGGATTGCTTTTGTTAGTTATTGGGGCATAGGAGCTTACCGTATGCGGGGCTTTCACTACGCCAGACCCTTATTCTTTCGGGAAGGGAGTTCGATAGTGCTGGTGAGGTTAGTGTGCGGTAGGTAAACCACTGTCTTAGGCTGCGGAAGGTTCTCACGAGGTCAAGGTCCATTGGATCAGTAGTACCTTGTAGTTAAGAATATAGTTACCCTTGTTTGTAGCTTGTTCTACTCTTGCAGGGAGGAGTAGTCCGCTTTTTAATCCCGTAGACTTTCTTTTTTTTCTTGGTATGAGTTTTCCATTTTCCAGGTCATTCCATGATTTTGTTGTATGTTGAATTTCTCGAGGTTTAGTTAACTTCGAAAAACTTCATACGAAGTTTTTCTCGGGGGAGTAAAGGGGGAGTTGTTACGGTGCGAAACTGCACTGCCTTTTATTCTCCGTCTTATCTCTTAGTGATGTTACTTTTCGGCGCATTGATTTAATTCGATTAAGGATGCGTAATATCGGCAACCTCATTTACATATTTATAATTGATCTCTCTGACAGAGGGCACTATTAAAACCGTATTAGGTTCTCATTTCCGCTTCCTTTTATTCTTATTGTTGTTCTATGCAGTGGAACGCACGTGTTCATATAGTTTCAGTTTGTAATGAAATAATTAGCCGAAGTAGTGGCCTATTATATTGAACCCGTGTACTGGAATTCTCCAGCGTGGTGCGTTGTTTTTGGCATTGAAATTGGGTGCTGCGAGTTTTCCATCGTCTTCGACGGATTTACTTCCACGTGCAGACTTAACCTAAAAGGAGCCGGGAGAGGAAGGTAGGTGTTGCATTTCTTGTTACATCCTTAATTGAATATTCAGGCGTATGAGATTCTAATATTGTTTTCGTCCAGGTTTTCCACCTGGCTTCTTTTCTTCCTTCGTTTCTTCATTCTTCAGTCCAATTGGATACCCGTGTTGATTACGGAGCCCGTCCTTCAGTTGGCATTAGTCCACTGCGAAACGTCATTCCGCCAGGGGTGCAGACGTAATCGTAGCCTGTGGACCATATCATCGTGGTGTTCGCTCAGCTGATCGGAGGGATTGACAGACACGGCGGAAGAAGGCGTTAGCGCACTGCTGCTCTTCTATTCCGGGGACTGTATTTGTTCATGTTATTCCGTTGCAGTTTAAAGTATAACGTTCACCTTTAGTTTATGTCTCTCAGTTCAGTTAAACGTATATCATTTATGCTCAGTTTACGTTTTCAGTTCAGTTAAAAACGTACATCATTTATGTTTAGTCTACGTTACTCAGTTTAAACATATGTCATTCATGTTCAGTTTATGCTATTCAGTTCAGTTAAGCATATATATTATTAAAGTTCAGTCTAGTTTGACACTCAGTTTCAATTTAGTTAGTGATTGAGTCAGTTATACGTTCGTAGTTGATCATTACATCTCATTACCGTGTTGATCTTTTAGTTTGCATATTATATAGTTATATTACTTAACTTAAAGTCACCAGTTTATCAGTAATTACACCGGCTCAGTTCTCGCGTTGTGTAAATTTTGTTGTAGGTTAACGACGTGGGATCTGCAGTAAGCGCTTGCCGCAGGTCAACGGATATTTGGTGAGTACGTTCATACCTTACTTAGCCAGTGTATATTGCAACCCCCCATATCAGGGTGGTGAGTTTGAGGGATTCAATATTTATTATTTTTTTTTTTACCTAAGCGATCTTACGTTATTTTTATGATATAACTGACGTCAATATTCTGTGTAAATTTTGTACTCAGGCCGTAGAGTTTATGTTACGTCTAAGGGGTGATAATTAGATTTTGAATTATTATTATTGAATTTATTGATTGTCGTATTAATGTATTTTGAATTATTACTATTGAATTTATCTACTATTTTGAATTATTACTATTGAATTATTTGATTGCCATATTATGTATTTTGAATTACTACTATTGAATTTATTGATTGCCATATTATTGTATTTTGAATTACTACTATTGAATTTATTGTTATGTATAAGATTGTAAAAAAGGTTAAATGAAAATAATTTTTAAGTTTTTATACCACTATTTATTGTATAATATACACAAACATTTAACCTTTTTTAAAATGAACTACCACATAGTAACGGTCGCTACCATCATTTTCGTATAAGATTGTATTGTGAACTATTACCATCGAATTAGTTCCTTTGTTCATTCATCTTGACATTATTATATTTTGAATTATTATTATAGTACTTTATTGAATATTTTGAATTACTATTATTAATTGAATATCTTATTTTGTTTTGTTGTTCTTGTATTAGAATATAATCCACTGCGTTTGGAATTAAATATCTTATTTCTTTGGTTACTCATTCGTTTTATTTAACAACAAGTAGGGTAAGCCTACTTTAGGGGAGGATACTGGTTGCTATAACGAATTCGAGTGAACGTGATTATTTTCTTTTGTATTTGCAAAATTTTGTCCTTTGTAAAGCGAGCTCCAACGTTACTGCTCTAGGGCTAATCATTGGCTCGCGGTGGAACGTAATAGCTGATTAAATTATAGCATTCGGATTCAGTTATAGGATTGATAAAGATACTATTAGTGTTGGGTGGAATATTGTCGGAGTAATCGATACGTGTATTATTTTTTGTTATTTCGTCAATGACATTTTTATAATATATGTTAAATTTAGATGCTACTTCTTTAGCTGTGCCCGGTACATCTATTTTGGAGATATTCTTTTGCTTTCCTCTGATATTATTAATGATATTCCAGACACTTTTGCCTGTATTATTTGAATATTGAATTTGAGAGGAATAGTAAATTGCACGATTTTGAATTAATAGTTTATTATACTTCTTTTTTGTTTCATTGTATTTGTCGAGATAATTCTTATTATGGCGAGACACTACATATAATATGTCCAATTCATTTTTGCAAAGTTTTAATTCTTCGGATGAATTTATTTTATGACTTTTTCTTTTCTTTATGAATGAATTTTGTCCAGCTTATTCACATATATATGGTTTACTCATAGTGCGGATGTAATTAAGTTCTTGATATATCAGACCTTCTCTTATATAGATTCCCACTCCACCATGTTGATTATAATTTCTACAAAATGCGGTAGCCAGGGTATAATTATTAGGCTTAATTGCTTTTAATTGTTCTTCGTTTTTCCAATGTTCCGTTAGGCAAAGGATGTCACAGTTGTTGTTATTTATTTCTTCAGCAAGCGTTTCACTGCAGTTTCCAATTGATTGAATGTTTTGATGAATGATTGTTAATTTTGATGTGCATTGGTCGTCTGGTTTAATGGATGGTGATGTCGATCGTGTTTTTTCTGAAGGTGGAATAAAAAAGGATCGATGTAAGCATTTTTTGGCCATAATTCGGGTTTTAATACCTCGTTAGCATTATCCGAGGGTACCGAAATTTTAAAAGATGAATATTCCTGTGGGTGTCTGGAATTCATTTTCTCGCACTTTACATCTTTAACTTTATTCTTTGTTAAATATTTAACGATGTCATCTTCGTTCAAGGCTGGGTCCAATTTACACACGTAAATGGACTGACAAGCTTATTTTTGCCGTAGACAGTACCAAGTTACAAACATCCGACCAATAGTATTTTGATATATATAAAAGAATTGAAGAAAACTGATAATAACATTATAGCAAAATTCATAAATGATGCACTGACAAGCTTATTTTTGCCGTAGACAATACCAAGTTACAAAATTTTACTAATAATGCATTTTGTGCATTGTACAAGTTTAGCACATGGATAGAAACGAATTTCTGAAACTATAAGAATGAAATTCCATTTGTAGATTTAATTAAATATGGAAAAATAGTTCTTATATTCTTCTGTGAGTGCAATTATTCAAGGAGTCATTGTTGTTCTCGTTATTAGAATATAATTCACTGCATTTGGAATTAAATATCTTATTTCTTTGGTTACTCATTCGTTTTATTTAACAACATAGGTTTCGAGCTTTTACCTCAAAACCTTCCTGAGTTTAATTTTAAGCTCGTGGCGCTCCTTTACAACTTTGAACCCAGCCACTCTATCGGCTGACAGCAGGGTAAGCCTACTTTTGGGGAGGATACTGGTTGCTTTAACGAATTCGAGTGAACTTGAGTGTTTTCTTTTAAATTTGTTCTTTTTTTTTCTTTAGCTAAAATTTTGTCTTAACCTCATATATTCCAATATAAACTCGCTCGCTAACAAATCATATATCCTCTATAATTATCTTACAAATAATCCCACACACGTCTGCATGCTTGTCGAAACCAAATCCCAACATCCTTTCTCATTTCATAACTGGCCATTTTTGCAAATCCCAGCTACCATTCATAATCGAAACGTCAGAGGGGGGTGAATTGCGGCAGCTCATCCTTCTATTAAAATCGGCAAAGCTCATCCCCCAAAAATGAACAATCCTCTAATGCCTCCATTTCACTCTATCCTTTCCCCTTTTCTAAATTAACTTGTTCCTAGTATATATACATCCTCATTCCTTAATTGATGACTCAATATTTATAAAAGCCTCTTTTTTCGACAACGCCATCATTGTTGGTGATTTCAATATGAATAAATCAAAATTCCGTCATTTGTCATCATTCCTTTCAACTCAAACTTCATCCGCATTCCCACCCCTCCTACCTTTATAAGGAACGACTTCCAAGCCACCACCCTTGATGTACTACTTTGCACCCAAAATATCCGTAACCTTATACAGTCCGTCACTCTAGTTCCTGATTTGTGTTCCGACCAACTTGCCATTATTTTCCAAATAAAAATCCCTCTAGATTCCCCCCAACAAATCCCTAAACTATTTTACAATTCTACAAAATACAACATCGATAAAGTTAATTTAGAAGTATCACAATACATTACCGCCAATCCTATTATTAACCCCAACTCTATCACCCACTTCAATGAAATCCTCTCTTCTTCCATTAAATAAATCACACCCCAAATATCAAAACAATTTTATAAATACCCCCTCCCAAAATACATCCTCCGACTTATTAAATATAAAAGCAATTATACAGAGACATACAACAGACGGACACAAATGAACTTAGACAAAAATTTAATAACCTTAACAAAGACATTGAAAGACTTATAACTGAATACAAGACGGACGTTTGGATTAATACTTGCAGCAAAATTAACGATTTAAAGAGAAAAACAATATGGTCGAAGATAAACAATCTCGTCAAATACAAAAAACAGACAATTTACAGAACATCTTCGACCCGTCAACCAACGAGACCATTACAGACCCTGACTTAATTGCTCAAAAATTTGCTGACAATTTTAACACGACCTATTCAATGACACATGACCCAAACTTTGATCGCACACATTTTAATAAAGTAAATTACTAGTACATTAAATATTTTAAAAAAATGACTGTTCAGAACCGACTGATATTTTTACTCATGAGGAATACTTTGACGTTCTAAAGGAAGGGAAAAATACAGCGACTGGACACGACCATATACATAGACATATACTAAAATCCCTTCCATTCCACATCCACGATCACATCCTCAATAATATCAACTTTCTCTACAAAAAACAATACTTCCCAGAAGTGTGGAAAGTGGAAGTAGTAATTTGTATCCCTAAACCCCCTTCCTTATTATCCAGCTATCGTCCCATCACACTCCTACCTGTTATAGAAAAAATCTATGAATCCCTCCTCAAAAAGAAAATCCTTTCTTTAATTTTCAACCACATCCCTAAATACCAATTTAGTTTTCTTCCCCGCCGATCAACTTCCCTTCCACTCACTATCCTTGTCTCAAATATTCAATCATTTCACCTTGAAGGCAGAGCTTCTGCAGCCCTATTTTTAGATGTCCAGAAAGCTTTTGACTCTGTCTGACATCAAGGCCTATTATACAAGTGCCACCTATTAAATATCCCTCCTCATATCATATTCATTATTAAACAATTCCTCTCTAATAGATCCTTAAAAGTCAAAATCCATAATTCTTTCTCCTCTTCCTTTACTCCCCTGTCACCTCTGTTATATAACATTTTTTGTGCTGACGTCTACAACCCTGATCCTCTCTACTTTAATCCATACAAATCCCTTCAAAGATCGTTTGCAAAATGGCGCATTAAAATCAATCCCTACAAATCACAGCTCCTAATTCCTTATCATCGCACAAATAACTTACCTTACAAAGTCCATATTTCCCAAACCATAATCCCCCCACAGCTTTCGTTAAGTTAAGCAAAATGCTCTAGAAGTTTAACTTATAATATAATATAATATTATATATAATTACCTGTAGATAAAAGTTGGCCTCCAATGATTTAATTATTTATTAATATATTATTGAAGAGATCACACAGATGCTCTTGGAATTTGTAAATTTTTAAAACCGCACACAGCACATGTCTTTCTAAACAATGTTTTTTTTCTAATGGACCTCTCGAGCACACAGTTCTACCAAGATTGAACAACGAAAATTTAATTCAACGATTCGTTGATATTCACGCCCCCTATTTGAATTAATTAAAAGATTGGTAGTTTCGATCTATTGACAACAAATAACAAAATTAAGTGAATTAAAGTGGATTTTTGAAACAACCTGATAATACCACCAGTGAGATATTTGAATTGCCTATATTAAATGCTGGTTTTAAATTTATTTACATTTATCTTTCTATTTTCTCCTTACTATTATATTATTTATTTTACGTTTTAATTGAAAATTAAAGAGTCGCAAAACGTGCACGTTACACTACCCCATTTCCCCGTTAAAAAATAGTGAGAGCTTGCAACTATTTTTGTGTTCTCGATCACTACTTTAGAATGTGTTGCCATCACAAACTAAATTTATACCGCTAGAATTGCATCTTAAACCTACTTATAACTAATTTTCTTATTATCAATTTTAACTATTATTTATTAACACTATTTTTAACCTAAATATACTTGCTAATGAAAAACCTAAATAATTCTAAGGGAGAGACAGTTGCTGTAAAGATTAAAAAAATCAATCAAATAGATGGATAGCAAATATAGCATTATATTTTCGACAACTCGATCTTAATTCTTATTCGTCAAACTCTGAATTTTGCCCAAAATATGGTTTCAAGTCCTTTATATGTCAACGACCTAATTCTTTACCGTCTTTACATCTTTTAATTCATACACGAGGAGGGGATGCACTTTCGTGACATCACTAAGTATATACTTCGAAGCCAGTTTCGCCGCGAATTTCTCAGACGCTTTAGAGAGAACGTATTTCCTTTTCCATACCATATGTCCAACTTTGAACTTCGTATTCCACGTATTCTACCTTTGGGTCATTTGTGCCACCATAGAAGTCGCCTCTGGCGGGTCACATCTGCCAAAATTGGGAAACTTATCACTGTCACCTCATGAGTTGATGACCTAATTGCGTTCGCAGTTTCATGTATGTGTTCATATCAGGCATTATGATTGTTGTCCGTGAGATAAGACCTAATAGCAGTCCCTATTACCCTATTATCCACAATTATGATTTGTGGAATACCGTATAGAAGAAAAAAAATGATTCTCAAGGAAGTCACAAACCTCCGCGGCAGTTGCTTTCCTCAGTGGGTATATTAAAACGAATTTAGAAAACCAGTCTGTAACAACTAATAAATGACAATAACCTTTTTTCGACCTGGGTAGTGGACCTATTAGATCTGTATAAATAATTTGAAATGGAAATTGAGCGTTTTTCTGATTGCCCATTAATCCCGCTCTTGCTACGTTTGGCACTTTCTTTTCTCCGCACATTAAGCATCTTCTCACATAGTTGGATATATATTCGCGCATCTTTGGCCAATAAAAGATATCACTGACTTTTCTTAATGTTTTAAAGAAACCAAAGTGACCGGAAGTTGGTTTGTTATGCGCCCATTTGAGCACATTTATCCGCTGTGAATTGGGCACCACCAGCTTCCATTCCGGCAAGTTTGAAGTAATCGGAGTACTACTGGGTACGTGTTTATATACCTTATTCCCTTTCACTCTCCATGAAGGGTATTTTTTCGGGAAGCTAGTAATCCTTTTTATCAATCGCTGATACCATGAGTCTAATTCTGTGCAGTCTAATCTACTCGTCGTAATTGATTCTTATCCAGCATCAACTATCGCTATATTTTCGGTGTCGTTATTGTGTGGTGCAAGTATCCTTGATAATGCATCGGGAACAATGTGAAATTAACCTTTACGATGACGTAACTCCATGTCATAATGGCTAAGCTTGAGTGCCCATCGAGCCAATCTGTTAACTGAGTTCCCTCAACGTATGACCGAAACTTTTCAACTGCAAAGATCAGTGCTAAGCACTCCATTTCCGTTGCACTATAATTTCTCTCCGCCCTTGACAAGGATCTGCTTGCGAATGAAATCACGTGTTCTTCTCCAACATCGCCTGTACCAGGAGCATAAGCCTAAGAATCGTTTTGTTTCCGTCACGTTGGTAGGTGTAGGGTATCCAACCATGGCAGCTAGTTTATCTGGGTCTGTCCTCAATCCTCCGTCATCGATCACGAACCCCAAATATTTAAGATGTGACCTAGGAAACTTATACTTTTCGAAGTTAATTCTAAGATTAGCACCTGCCAATCGCCTATAAACCTCCTGTAAGGTTGTTCCTCTATAGTTTTATTACAAATTATAATATCGTCTAGATATACGAACACGTTCGGTTCTAGTTCCGGCCCAAAAATCTGGTCCATCAGGCGTTGTCGTGTTTAAGCCGAGTTGTGTAAGTCAAAAGGCATTACCACAAATTCATACAATCCTCGACCAGGGACAGCAAAAGCCGTTTTTTCACAAGAAGTTTTGTCTAAAGGGATCTGTCATAAAGCATGTTTAAGATCTATGGTTGAAGTTATCCGGGCCTCCCTCAATTTATTTAGGGTAGCATCTACTTTTAGAAGGGAGTAATCCCTTTTCATCGCCAAGTTTAACCTTCGACCATCGAAACAAAACCTGAACTCGCCATTGGACTATTTCGTCATCACCACTTGAGACGACCAGGGGCTGTAAGATGGTCCAATTACCTTAACTCTCAACATTTCATCTAAAGCTCCTCAGTAGTAGGGGGAGATAGCCGATTCTAGAACCTCCTCTGACCTTGACTCCAACCAACTCAGAGTGAAGGTCAGAGGAGGTCCCAGAATCAACTGGAGGTGAAGGTCGGAGTCAAGGTCAGAGAAGGTTCCAGAATTGAGTGTACCTCCCTTGACCTTGGCCCCAGTAAGGGGACCCTTTATTGGTGTCGGAGGCCTGGAACTGCGACCTTGATCCCAATAAAGGGCTACCTTATTAGTCAGTCATAGTATGGTTCCATAATTTAAGGTTATGTTAGAAGATCAGCTAGGAGCGATGCGTGATGTTACCCCTACGACGGTCCAATGGTGAATGACCTTAAATGTGTAAATAGCTTCTAATATAGACAATAAACTTGATAGGGGAGCATACATATGGACGGCAGGGTTCATAACCTTATTTGGGTAATTTATTAAATGTAACTCATTTCTATAAATATTAATTGTTAATCATTTTATATTAATAATTATTTATTAATATTAATTAATTATTAATAATAATTTATTAATAACAAATATTTTTATAAACAAAATGTATCTCGCGAATGGGATAACATACGGTGACACAAAGTTTTAGAGACGGGCAAACTTGCCTCCTCATTATGTTTGTCGTGTTTTTTCTGATGCGAGAAAACGAGTTGGGTCATTGAACACCGGTGAGGAGTGATATTGAATACCGGTGAGGAGTGATTTGAATATGTAAACGTATTAGATTATTTGTATCTTGACATTAACACGCGGTCGGAGGAGGTCATTGTGTATTAGTGTTTTTTTATTTTCCGAGTCGGATTTTAGGTATAAAAGTAAGGATATTTTGAAAATATTTCGCAGTGCATCATTTAAGTTTCCATCGTCAATATCAAAAAAAAGCAAGTAAGTAGTACATGACTTAATATTAAAAAAGTAAATAGCACTAATATATAATTATGTAATTAACATCTAGTGCAACGCTACCAGCCGTATTCGATGAGAACTTGGACTAATAAAGATGCAAATCGTAATCGAAGTAATGAAAATAAATTGCCGAGTCAACAATCGTTGGACAGTCTTCATGGACTAGACGGTGGAGAAGAGGAAGGGTTTTTTGAATAATTTTTACAAGAACCAGAATTGGAGTTACCAAATTTGAATATTTGTTCGTTTCATGATTTTGGCGAAGAAGAACGCGAACCACTAATTGTAAGTAATAATGAAAAATGTGTAAATGGAGATCAGTCTACTAATAATACACCAGTAGGAATTGACTGCATGTATCAAGCGGACACTATTCATAAAAGTGCCGTAGAAATCAAAGTGGAATTTAATACGAAAGAAGCTGTACCAGCTGGTAAATCAGCTTATTGCCTAATTTTACACGATAAAGCTTATTACTATACTCCTCTCACGAAAGTTGTCAAGGAGTTATTGCAAGAATACTACTGTAATTATATTTACGTAATAATTAGTTTAGTGCAGATCATCGTCGAAGGCAGTGTCTAGTAAGTGAAGTGCAAGTGGCTTACAACAATGGAAGTAAAAAAATATATTATTATTGATATACAAGGATTAAAAGTAAGAAAAAATCATTTTATACCTAAAGAATTAGCAAGTTATGATAGTAAAGGATGCATAAGCCACTTCATATTCAAACCTCCCTATGAATATACGTTTTTAAGTAGAAGGGATAAAAGGACTGTCGATTGGTTGACAAGAAATCATCACTGTTTAAAATGGAGTGACGGATTTGTACCATTGGAAAATTTTGATGAAATTTTGCAAAGTTTGACTCGTAACATAGGTACTATATATGTAAAGGATCACGAAAGAGCAATGCATATCAGCAAAGTAATTGATAAACCAGTAATTGAAGTGAGTGATAACATATCAAACATACAAAAATCTCTACCGTATTGTACATTTCATACATCAAGTGATTGTGTGTGTGCACTTACCAGTGTATTAATTAACTCCATTTATACGTAATTATTGAAATCGAATGATATGGACGAGGAGGAGGAGTCAGCATGTAAAGGTGTACATATATAAACCGTGAACTTGTAGAATTTTGCTATTGCATTTGTGTTGTTCATGACGACAAGTCTGGGTTAATGGATAATTCGTTCAACATATGGACAATGGATTATAAACAAAGTTTGGGAAGTTATAGAAAAGTACGAAAAGGATTTCGGTACTGCAAGTTTTACTGATGAAGATCTTGAGTTTCTGCCCCTGAACTACATACTGAAAAGGATGACCGCTCAAAACGTCGCCATGTTGTGGCATCAATTGCCATCACATTATCGATCAAATCAAGATTTAAAGCTCCCTTGTCACGGATGTATTTTTAAACATTTAGAAATTAATCAAAAAGTGTAAATTAACTAACGTTTTTTAATAAAGAAATTGTAGTTTATTTTTAATGTTTTATTTGTATTCCTGTAACCCAAGTTTAAAAAGGTGTTATTTTTTTTGTTAATATTTTTTTTAATCGATTTATTAACTAATGATTAAACTTAAACAATTATTGTTAATTGAATGACCAATGAAGTTTTTTCCAATTGGAGCAAAAGAAAAAAGGAAAAAGGAGGAAAGGAAGGAAAGGAAGGGAGAAAAAGAAAGGAGGAAAAAAGGAGAGGAGAAGAATATTTCTTTTTACAGACCACTCCTCCTTACCAAAGTCTCCTCCTTTTAACACGCCTTCAATGCAGAGGGGATGGGAGTGGGAAAAATGGAGTGGGGATACCATTTTTTTTTTTCATATAATATTTACTTTTTAATTTATTATAAATTGGAACTGAAATAAATGAAAAGTATAATTATGTATTTTTCTTTCTTTTTTTTACAGATTCCGGAATGACAGATATTTTGAATCTTGTTCTTGTTGTGCCGAGAGGGACATGATGAGAAACAGGAGGAGAACAGTAAACGTTGACAGAAGTGACGTACAACAAGGATCTCTACTTCGAAAACTGTTGGCGGTTCCTGAATCGATGTCGAGTATATATAATACCCACCCCCAACAAACTGCACCGTCAACCAGTACTCAATCCCATCCTAAAATATCATTAATGAATGTATCATCCATTCCGAAGGAACCCGAAATAGAACCCGAAATAATAACAATCCTTTCCCAGACATCCGTAACTTCTGTGAATGTGCAAAAAGTCACAGTTCTAGAAAATATAACAGTTAAACCACCCACTAACGTAACTAACGTAATCCCTTGTAACGCACTCCCTTCCAACGAAATCCCTTCAAACGTAATTGCTCCAAGCTTGTCCCGACCCATGTCTCCTATCATCAATTCTTCCAGTCAATCGATTGCTCGACAAGTCGGTAATAGGAGTCGCCAAGTAAAAAGATCTCTTGCATTTTTTCAAAAGTTGTATGATACTTTGTGTGAAAGCGAAACACGTGTGAATAACATGATTGAATCGTTTACTTTCGTTGCCTCTAATATTTCTAATTGCAATATAGGTTTGTTGCCCGACTTAAAAGAGCAATTGAGAAAAAATAGAGCCGAAAAGACTGCGTGCAAAAGATCATACCAACAATAACAGATTATGTAAGGGAATGGGATCATTGATGACTTCTGTCAACGTTTCGTTCCCTGTTACCACGGATATTCGCTGCTGTTTTGGACCTATAAATAAATTTCATACGGCTAGAGAAAGAAAAACCAAAGCTATCATAAAATCATACGCATAGAAAGAGAGAAAAGCCAAAGTTATAAAAAAAGCTAGAATAACCAAATATGTGTACATAAATTAATAAATAAGTGTTTAAGAATAAACGTGTGAATATTTTCCTCCATCCTAAAATAAAACCTTATTATCATAACATGTAGGTGAAGTCTATAATTTATAAAACGCAGAATTAATTTTTACCGCTGCTTCGGGTGAACAACTTAATAATTTATTTATATATTCAAACATGTTCATTAATATGTATGCTTAAATATGCAATAAGAAATTGAAAGTGTTTTTTTTTTCTTAATAGAGCAGCTACATTCCATAATCAAAATATCTAGGTGGGGTCATAAATTGTCCAGTTTATTGTATTCCGCATTTAGTTCAGTAAAATCCTTCTTGGTGAGATGACATGCATCCCGTAAGTGTAACTCCACATGAATTATCATTACCGATACAAAATTTTGATAATGCGTAATAATGCATTATCAAAATTTCGAGATTTAAAAAACACAGTGACCTTTTCGGAGGTGAATGTAAGAGAGGCTTAATAATAGGACCGAGTGCATGCGGAAAAACCAACATACTTCTTACACTACTTATTGCAAGGCATGGGTTAAGATATTTAAATATTTATTTATGCTCAAATTCATTGTACCAAGAGAAATATACATTTTTACGTGAATTAATAAAAACGATTCCAGAATGTGGTTATTATATTCGGATATCGCAAGCCTATAAGTTCCGACATGCGTAAATGAATATTGCATTGTAATATTTGATGATGTGCCACCCACAGGTCACAATACAAAAAAAGACTATTTTTCATACGGTCGACATAAAAATATTGACTGTTTTTACTTATGTCAGAGTTACAGTGAAATTCCAAAGCAGTTGATTAGAGATAATAGCAATTTGTTAATACTTTTTCGACAAGATGCAATGCATTTGAAACATATATATGATGATCACCTTACGGGGGACATGACTTTTGAAGAATTTAAGGACATTTGCCAAACGTGTTGGGTCAATCCTCATGATGTATTGGTCATTAATTTAGACGGTAGTAAAGAGGAAGGGAGATACCGCAAGGGTTTTGACAAATTTTTATTTGTATAAATTTGGGTACAACTTCCTTTACCCTTTCAGTATAACTGTGTACTTCGATAACACAATGGACAAAAATGTCGCTAAAGTTTGTTTAGCTGAGTCTAAACAACATCTTGAAGCTACGTTCTCACCCCTCAGTGGCTTACAAAGAAATATCAAGTAAACTTGAGGCTAATCGTGTAGAACCCAGTGAATTTCTAGAAGATGATAATGACTTTGATGTATCATTAATTAAACCAGTTTACGCACCATCTCCAAAACAGTCTTTTAACATAAAAAGGAGGAGAAAGCTTTCAAAAATATACCACGAACCGAAAAAAGAATTACTCGATGATACCTTAATGACACCTACTGCAGAAAACATTCAACGGAAAGGAGATGTTAGTTTTTTAGATGATGAGGAAGTGATACAAAGTGCCCCATTTAATTCAACTCAAATAGTAGAAAAGCATGATGATTCAAAGACGGATTTTCAACAACAAGAAGAAGAACAAGCGTATAGTGATGACGATTGTTCGGTTTTAACGATAATTTGTGCGTTAAATTATCGTCTATATGACCGATTTCTATTTTATAACCATTGGGCCTGTTCGTGACAGTTACAAAGAAGCAGTGGATGTTGGAGGGATGCAGATGTAACCCCCGCGGAGAGGATACGCGATTTGTAAGGGGCATTCAGCATTTGGCATCGACCTTCTTGGAAATGCACAAATCCAACAGGATGTGTTTGTGAGAGTTTAGGACCGCGCTTCCGAGGGTTCCGAATCGGGTACCTGAAAACACCCTCACCGAGTGCAGTGACGTTTGCGCCTGTTTTGCCCCCACTAGAAAACACACTTTATTTCCTTGTTTGTAAATAGTTTTAAAATTAGTATTAAGAAAGATTTTGTACATAGCACATAAATATACGAAAGTTAAAACGATTTCACGACATATTATTTCTGATCAACGTTCCTACTAGGAGAAACAAAACAACGCTTTCCCTTCGGAAACCCCAACAACGATGATGAAGGAGAAGTAACACTTCCTATGTATCATGCCCAGCAAAGTTTTAGAGATCAATTGAATAGTCCAGAAGTGCAAAGTATATTACAACAATTTGATGAATTACCAAGACAATTTCTCATATATTTCAAAACTCATACAAAAACTGACCGCGACGAAAAATATGGCGTACATGAAGTTGACGGAAATTTAAATGTTGGAAATTCTGAAATACAATTCGAAGGAGGAGACATAAAGATAAATAATCAGATATATACGGGAACAAAAGGACTCTATGAACTCTTATTTAAGAAAAAACCTTCAAAATTTACTTTAGTGGATAGCCGAAACTACAACGAACTAATGCCGCGCGTGTACAATATAATCCAAATAAAGCGATTGCAGCCAACAGAGGGTACGAGAGACCCCAGGTATGGTGGGCAAAATTATGGAAGAATGGAGGATCTTTGAAGAAAAACACAATGAAAAGGCAATTAATTCCAGGATCCACTATTGAGTACAAACATTGGGATGACCACAATGAACTTGTAGGTAGGTTACGTTTATTAATAGCTTGACAGCATGCAGGAAATTCATCACACAACAATGAAATTGTTTCAATAATCGAAGAATTAAAAGAGGCAAAAATTATTGTATAAAAACATATTTTTTGAATCTACTCGTCATTCAGTGTGCAACCAGGATACAGTTAGTTTACTTATATGACTCTTAATAAGTTTGGTGAACATCTTACGGGTGCTACCATGTCTGTAGACAAATTTAGTAAACATCTTTACGGACACAGCATTTCAAAACATAGACATTTTCAAAAGTTGAAAGACGATGTAAAGCAGCAGAAAACGCGGAAATCAATACAAGTTATTGGATTGTGGACTAATGACCAGGAAGCAGAACCTGGGATTTATCAAATTACAAATAAAGCAGCAACCTCAACGTTTGTTAATGAGGTGTACAGTGGTAAAGTAGTGAAGGTAGTTATGTATGGAGACAACCTTTGGGTCAGAATTAATGGTCAACCCTACAGGCCCGGAGAAAAATATTTAATAACATAGAAACTCAAAGATACAATTCAAATAACTAGACGATTTGGAGACAGACCAGCGTCAGCATCGGCCGTTGATATAGTAATTGAATCTGATAATGTCTAAACTAGAATTAAACAAGACGTAGTGATGGAACTGCATGCACCGGCTAGAAGAAACTTTAAAAGGCGTCGTGTTATTCTGAAGGGACTAAAAGTTTTATATCAAGCAGATTTAGTTGAAATGATTCCGCATTCAAAGGAGAACAAGGGATTTAAGTATATATTAATGGTTAGAAATGCTTTCTCTAAATTTGGATGGGCAGTACCTTTAAAGACTAAGACTGGGAAGGAAGTGACGCGAGCAATGCAAACAATACTGGATAAAAAGAAACTCCTACCGAAAACCATTCAAACAGACCATGGCAAAGAATTTTACAACGCAGACTTCAAAACATTTCTTAAACAGTACAATATCAATCATTACAGTACTTATTCAACATTAAAGAGTTCCATTGTGGAAAGATTTAATAGAACCATCAAGGAAAGGATATGGAAAGCGTTTTCATTGCAAGGTACATATAAATGGTTGGACTTACTACCAATTAGTACAAACACCTACAATAATAGCGTACATAGAACAATTGGAATGAAGCCGAAAGACATTAATAATCGCAATGCAAAGCATCTTTTGAATACAGTGTATAGTTCGTTAAAAGTGATTGATACACTACCTCGGAAATTCAATATAGGTGATCATGTAACAATAAGTAAACACCGCCAAGCTTTCTCCAAAAACTATACACTTAATTGGTCAAACGAAATAGTTAAAATCTCTAAAGTGCAAAATACAATGCCGCGAACCTATCTACTGCAGGATGCATAAGGTGAAAATATTATTGGAGGATTCTATGAAGTGGAACTGAAGAAAGTCGCACACCCTGATGTTTATTTGGTAGAGAAAGTAATAAGACGTAAGGGAAATAAAGTGCTCGTCAAGTGGTTACCATTGGATAGCTCACACAATTCCTGGATATCGAAGAAACATGTGTTGTAATTATGTTATATAACTTCATTGAATGTGTATTCGTTTTAAGTAAATAAAACTACTTTTTTTAAATATATACCATTTATTTACAACCTATACAATACATTAACAAATTATATATACAAAAATATGTACTTTAATATAAATACGTAATGAACAATGTATACAATTTTATTTACTACATATACAATACATAAATCAAACGTAATACATTGAAAACAAGTATAAGGTAACAATTTATACAAAACTTAAAAACATGAAATTAATTATATAACCTAACGTATTCTTCATTTAATATCTGATTTATACATTCATCTTCTTGAATTTGTTTAATTTGTTTATGACTCCAAGCCAATGTGCCAATTTTATCTGGTAAAATGTAACGTTTATCGTCAGTAGCAGATAAAGCAATTATATTTTTTAATTCTGTAAAAACTACGTGGTAGTCAGACCGGAATGTATAAATTTTCTTGAAAATTTCCCCCCCTCTTCTACTATACGTTTATAATCACACAGAGTCAATTCTTTTTTAATTACATATTTTTTTACAACATTTGCTTTCTTAACGCAATCTGAAAGTGTATTGATGCAGTATGCTTTAGCTTCTGTACCAAAAAACGATGTAATAATATTACCGGCAAATTCATCCTTCATTTTACCAATAAATGACTTGTTTCGAGGTATGTTATGAACATTATTTTCAGGATAATTGGAAGTATCAAAGTGTCCATATTATTTTTGATATCATCGTAAACATTTTCAGTAAATACTTCAATTATTAATGAATCTGTGTCTGTGTACAGCAAACGAACATTACCACCATACTCACGTTTTAAAAAATCATAATAGAATTTATAAACTACAGTTTTAGCTAACTCTAATATACTAAAACCTACGTACAATGGTTTATTGTAATGTATTTTTACAATAGACATTTCCACAGCTATTAAATTTTCACAAAATATTTTGGTAGATTTAAAATTTGGTTTCGCGATAAATACTTCCGCCCCCGGTTTTCTGTAACGCGTCTCCCAATGACTCAATAAACAAATGTCAACTCTATGTTCTACATTTTCCATGGTTTTTCCAAATACAATGTTATTCATGGCTTTGTAATGATTCCTTTCAAACGCGTTACTTGACTGTCTTCGCTTTTCCGTATTAAAATCAATATATGACTGCATCCAATTGCTCTGTTCAAATTCGAGAATTCTATGGGTGCGTTTCAATATCAATCCATGATTTAAACATTGCTTTAAATTCATGTAGTGTATAATGTACTTCTCCTTATCGTACAATATTGGTACTAATTTCTTATGTTTAGAATTTTCAGGGCTACGTAATTCAGGACAAAATGGCAAATCGTTATGTGTATCATGTAAACATTGAGGATAATCCAAGTCAACTTCCAAAACGTAACCGGTACTCGAATTATCATCAATCTGTAAAACATCAAAATTTTCTAATTCCCGAGCATTAAACCAGCGAAATTTACGTGTAGGCAGTTTTGATTGCATTGCAAAACCGTACAGGTTGGTAGCATCTAAATATGCAATATAAGATATTGGTTGCGTATCATTGAAGTCACTTAAAAATTTATTATTTGCTTCGGAATTACAATGATAACACATACTAAGCCCCCCGCGAATCCCCCTTTTAAAAAAGAAAAACATATCGACGTCTGTAAGGAGTTCCAATTGAACCCCGGTCATTTTTAATAACGCGTCCCACCCGAACCCTGGTGCCGTAAAGTAATGTGCCGGATCAAATGTATAATATTGTAATGAAACACTGCCATAATTTTCAAATATGTCAGCCAGAAGTAACACGTCTGAAGTTAAATAAACTAAGGAATAATCTCCCAATGTTTCACAATTAAACACTTGCCAGACAGTCTGTGCCCTGTTATAACTATCATGTGATATATATAGAATCTGTTATTGAATCATAAAACGCTTCACGTTCTGGTACTTCGAATAATTTATTTTATCAAAGGAGTCCATAAAATCATAAGGAAATATTCCTTTCTGCCTTATTAAATTGAACTGAATTTTGTTAGGAAAATGTTTTCGTACTTGTTCACATTGGCTGTCATCTAAATAACTGCCAAGTTTTGCAAGGGAGCAAGATAAAAATCAAAAAGAATCTACAAACCTTAAGTTTATAAATACCCGCGTCATTTTACCTTTCACATCTTGTGAATCTGCAACGTGAACTTTCTTAGTAAAGGAAATATACTTTTCTTTATTTTGTGCAATAACATCTACATCTTCACCACTCATCGCAATGTTCTTTATAACCATATGAGAATCATAATTTGATAAATTGTGAAAAAACACCGGAATAAATTTTGGAATTTTATAATTGACATTACATACCGAGTGAGCAGGACCTCGAAACAAGCCAGTTAAATGGTCATGATTATGAACTTTATCTTTTACATTACTAATTATTTTCTTACAAATATGACAAATATTTTTTTCAAACTCTATCTGATCAGCACTTGTCAAGGGAAGCATTTGTATCACTACTCCTAAGTGATTACTATAAATGTACTTTATATCCTCTTCTAACTGCTTTACAAACTCAATAGCAGCATCTTTTCCGATATATTTTTTAAAAATGGATAATGAATCATCGTAACTACATTCTTGAATTTTGGAGGCGTTTACTTCGTGGTACATTTTCAATTTTTAATAAAGAAAACACTTAACTTTTTTATACCACTTATATTTTATTTTCTCGTGACTAGTTTCAATTACAAGGTAATCATTATCAAACTGTACTTAAATTAAGAAAAATGCAGGTATATATACTAAAAGGCTTCAAATAGAGGGGTGTACAACAGGTCAACCTGGTCGTTAATGACGGGAATTCCCGGATTAATTTTTGTTTTGTGTAATTCCAGAGCTTCCAGTAAATCCATCTGTTTGCCTTTTTCGGCGAGATGGATTACCAAAAGTACATCTCTGTCAAATGTATGGCCTGTTTCTAACAAATGATTTGAAAACGTTGAATTATTTTGTTTTAATTTAATTGATCGTTCATGTTCTTTTAAACGTATGTGAAAATTACGACCAGATTGCCCGATGTACACTCCTTTACAATCTGGGCATGTTAAACTATAGACTCCTGATTTGTACATAATGTCTAATTTCGATTTTGCGTTGAAAATTAAATTACGTAACTTATTACTTGATTTAAAAACTATGTTAATGTCTCGTTTTTTAAAAACATTTTTAATTTTTGAACTTACTGTACCGAAAAACGTTAAAGTTTTATAGGAATTCTTGTTCTCTATAGGATTGATTGGATATAAGTATTTACTCATTCTTTTTAATTTAAATTTATTTATTAATGACTCCGAATAACCATTATTGATAGCAATTGTTTTTATTTTATTTATTTCTATTAATGATTCTGGGTTAATTTTTATGAATAACCTCACCAATAAGATATTAAAGTCACCCTAAGGCAAAAAACACATAAAATGGTGGTATAGATACGTAGACGATATTTTAGCATGCATCGAAGGTACTGACAGACAAATTAATCAATTTCTAACATTCCTTAACTCTCTCCACCCAACCATTAAGTTCACAATAGAAACAGAATCCAATAATAAAATTAATTATTTAGATTTAACCCTAACTAAAACCAATAACAAACTAACATTTGATATATATCGTAAACCCACCTTTACAGATACCATTATTCCCAACAAATCCCGTCACTCATTTAAACATAAAATAGCAAGTTTTTACTCAATGATAACCCGAGCATACAATATTCCCCTTAACCCAGAATCCTTAAAAATAGAAATAAATAAAATAAAAACAGTTGCTATCAATAATGGTTATTCGGAGTCATTAATAAATAAATTTAAATTAAAAAGAATGAGTAAATACTTATATCCAATCAATCCTATAGAGAACAAGAATTCCTATAAAACTTTAACGTTTTTCGGTACAGTAAGTTCAAAAATTAAAAATGTTTTTAAAAAACGAGACATTAACATAGTTTTTAAATCAAGTAATAAGTTACGTAATTTAATTTTCAACGCAAAATCGAAATTAGACATTATGTACAAATCAGGAGTCTATAGTTTAACATGCCCAGATTGTAAAGGAGTCTACATCGGGCAATCTGGTCGTAATTTTCACATACGTTTAAAAGAACATGAACGATCATTTAAATTAAAACAAAATAATTCAAAGTTTGCAAATCATTTGTTAGAAACAGGCCATAAATTTGACAGAGATGTACTTTCTGTAATCCATCTCGCCAAAAAAGGCAAGCAGATGGATTTACTGGAAGCTCTGGAATTACACAAAACAAAAATTAATCCGGGAATTCCCGTCATTAACGACCAGGTTGACCTGTTGTACACCCCTCTATTTGAAGCCTTTTAGTATATATACCTGCATTTTTCTTAATTTAAGTACATTTTGATAATGATTACCTTGTAATTGAAACTAGTCACGAGAAAATAAAATATAAGTGGTATAAAAAAGTTAAGTGTTTTCTTTATTAAAAATCGTAACTACATTTTATATAATATGCGAAAGCATATGGTTCGTGCCGAGAGCACTTCATAGTGTATGATTCATTATCCATTATATTATTTTTAACTTGATCCACTGGACACAATAATGCTTCAAAATCAGCATAGACAACAAACGGAACTTTCAGCTGCCTTTCGTAATGTTCAAATTGTAAAATATTAGACAGTACTTCTTCACCCAGACTATTTATGCGATAATTTGTGTCAGGTAAAACAGCTTTTACTTTACCGCAATCTTCTTCCCTATGTCTAGTAACTTTTTCTATAGAACTAATGTATAATAAACATCCGTCACAAATAAATTTTTCCATTTCTATGTAACGATAACTGATTTTCTACTAAACGTGACAAATTTCGAATCCAACAGTAGTGACTATTACCACCATCATCATTCGTTATATACAATAAGTTTACTGTAACGTTCCACAATCCCGTTGAAATTTGTAATGGTACTACTTCGTAACTAACCTTATTATCCCTAATCTCTTTATTGAGACAGTACACGTTCACGCAGATATTGTCCTTATTTGCAAACTTGTTGATGTCTAAGAAAGGTTAAATGAAAATAATTTTTAAGTTTTTATACCACTATTTATTGTATAATATACACAAACAAACTTTACAATATATTATCAATTTTGACACAACTATAGTTTCGACCTTTGCAGGTCATTATCAAGTGTTGAATCATTCAACACTTGAGTCCGAAAAGTCACACACTGTAGAGTAGTGGGGGTATGATGATGTCCGGTTAGATAATCCAGTCGGAGATCGTAAAGCAGAAGTTATTGCCCAAGCAAAACATGCCTGATCGTTGTTTTGCACATTTATTACGGCCTTCTTCGATTGTATGGACGTCGAAAGGTTTATATATGTAGACGCCCTCAATAGATTGTATTTATTAATGGTCACCTCCATATATAAAATTTCAAATAATGTCCACCCTATAGAAACAATTCATCATTACTTTCTACATAAAATCAAGTAATAAAAAATCTTTACATATTATATTCAACACGTATTTCTAGGAAATAAATAACATTAAATCAAATTATACATACATACCTGAATCACGTTATTGAAATTCGGACATTTTATTTAATATTTCATCTATAAACTCGTAATATTTTCCATAAACTTCACTGCCCACTGTTAACACTTTATTTTTGGTATTAAATGTCTTCATCTCCACATTTTCCTTATTGGATAAAAAGTACAATCCTCCACATTCCAGATTTACTTTAACTACCAAATATTTCGCGTGTAGCTTCTATTAATGTAAGAACTCGAGCATATCAACATGATGTCCACATTCAGACACTCTAAATGTTTCGCTTTTCTGCCCAAATGCAGATGCCAACTTTTCTACACCATCATCAACTATTATGAATCTATTATTCTCATGAGCAGCACTTTTCAGGTGACCAGACATACATTTCTTCTTCACTGGTACGTTGCAAATTTCACATGTTACGACGTCAGACAATGATCGCTTCTTAGTATTTGAGGTACTAGGATTTTCTTTAACTACTTTTGTACTTCCTACACAAGAATTTATCTTGTGACGCCTTACATTGTCTTTCCTTGAAAAAGTCTTAGCACAATCTAGGCAGGGAAACATGGTGATACTGGGTAGTAAATAAACAAATTTTAGTTAAACACTATGTGATGAATTAAACGTCGAACTGAGTGCTTACAATGAACTGAGAGACGAAAAGGGGTCCACTCTATAAAACAGCAGGTGTGAGTGATATTACTCCATTCAAGGTTAACCTTTATTGCCACTCCACTCAAGGTTAACCTTTATTGCAAGTAAACTTGAAGAAAGCAATTTGATTTATAATTTAATCTTCGTCAGTATCGTCCACGTCCGTATCTGACTCAGATATACTTGATAATTCATAATAAACTGGCTAATCTTCAATGTCTGACAAATCCGAGTTAGACATACTCGGAAATAAATCTCTAGCGTCAAGCTCAAATAGTGGCATGGCAAAACAGAAATCGCGGATTTCTTTTTTCCTGTCTAATGAATTCTATTACCTCACCACCACTCATTAGAACAGTTTTACAGTACCTAGTCCTAAACAACTTCATACGCTCTGGCTGATGGTAATTGAGCCCCCTACAATGCACACAATATCTCTTTCCATTTGTATCTATCCAGATTTTTTTTTCACCAGTACAATATATCTATGTATCCAAGATATCTGCATGAGTGTTCTAAAATTTTCAGCAAATAAGGCGACTGCTATATATCTTCGCAATCTAACCCCACAACTGAAAGGTAGCCGACGTTTGGGTAAAACTTTTCCGGTCTCTCGTCATTATACACCCGGTCCACGTGTTTCCACCAGAATTCCATTATACATCCCAATGGCTTCGGGATCTCACCCTGCACTACTAATTCTTTAATTTGGAATCTATTTTCCAACATCCGCACACATATAACTTTTAAAACTATATAGATCAGGCTGAGAGGCTCTCTTCTTCCTACTCTTCGCACCGCCACTGGATTCATTTTTGCAGATTGTAAAATACGAGTAACACAATTTACAAAACTAATTTCGAATATCAATTACAATTCAATTTATTTAATTCCAGCGTTCCCTCTCTCCTAATTTAAAAGGATAACACGTATTTTAAAGGTAAAGGTCGAGGTTACTTGAAGGTCATTTGAATGTCAAGGTCAAGGTCATTTAAATGTCAAGGTCATTTGAATGTCGAGACCGTTTCAAGGTCAAGGTCATTTGAATGTCAAGGTCGTTTGAAGGTCAGGGTCATTTGAAGGTCACTTGAAGGTCAGGGTCATGTGAAGGTCAAGCGCATCCTCTGACCTTGAACTAGCCGATTCTAGAACCTCCTCACGACCCTCAAAGTCAGAGGAGGTTCTAGAATCGGCTAGTTCCCCCTCTCTCGTTCATTATTTTTTGCATATATGGGGATAAACTACCTATTCTTAGAGCGTTAATTAAAGTATTTAATAAACCTATACGTAATCCTAAACTCTTCATTGTATCTACACCTAATATTAAAGAATATTTAATACTAGGAACTACCAAAGTTTTAACATTATATAACACATCTCTAAATAAAATGGGCAACTCCACCTCGCCATAAACAGAAATGTTTTCCCCACACTCTGTAAAAATTGATTTCACCTGCGCAGGAATAATTTGTAAATTATCTCTGCAGAGATCAACTCCGTCTCCTCCGATAATGTAACGGTTTGCTCCTGAATCCACTAGTGCTGTTACCTTTATACCAAATAAAGACACATCTAAATAACCTACCATCTTCGAGTTTTCTAACAAAAATAGAATGCACTCGATTACTCGAACAGAAAAATCGTACCACCCTTAACCATTAGTTCCATTCAGTCTTGTGGGCCTGATTTGGATTCGGATTGCGCTGACCCTTACGCAGCCTGAAACCTAGTTTTTTTTTTGGATTTTCCTCTTCTCTGATATTCTCCTTGCAGTACCTTGCAATGACCCTTCTTAGGACACCTATAGCATAAAAGAGAAGACCTGTCGCGAATTACTGTCACGGCCGCGGATCCTTGGCTGCTTCTGTGATAACTCGGTCTGCTGCTCGCTGAGTACGGATCATCTTCTGCATAAATTAGTTAGTTGGTGGATGCTAGTGATGTTCTGCAGGCTGAGGCGAGATATGTAATAAGGGAGGAGGTTTTGGCGGATCCTCCAAACTTGAGAAGCCTCATCGGGTGAATTTGAAAACAAGAAATATGTATGTTCCATGGCGGCAATGTAAATAGCTACTTTTTCATTGTGCCCCTGCTTCCTTTTCATAATGTCTTCTAAAAGGCTGTCGTCTATGTTTGGTAGGAGAAAATCTGCCTTCAGTGCTACCACCAGGAAATCCCAGTCCGGAAGTGTTTGTCTTTTGGGTCTGAACCATTGTAAAACGTCCCCTGAAAATAAATCTACTGCTGATCGGTATAATTCCTCCTTGATAACCCTTCTGCCCTCTCGTAGCTCCTCCGCTCTTTCTAGAAAATCTAGAAGTGATGTATCTTCTCCGAATGTTAAACCCTATTTATAAACTGGAAC
>OZ018399.1:29743827-29791257 GCA_963969525.1 Ontholestes murinus
CCTCCGCTCTTTCTAGAAAATCTAGAAGTGATGTATCTTCTCCGAATGTTAAACCCTATTTATAAACTGGAACGTGACCGACCCTAATTCGATTTTCTACAGACTTTGGTGGACTTAAAACAAAAGAGACATCCGCTCCATCGCCATCGCTATCACAAGAAGTGTTTGTTATATGAAGCGCAATTATCTCGTAAGGTCATATTACGAGATAATTGCGCTTCATATAACAAACACTTATTTACGGCGTCTATTTTGAATGATTTAATTTCATCATTTGATTCCTCTAACCTATCAATTCTATTAGTTAAATGTACCAGCCTTATCCAAACCCTTTTCTCAGTCGTCTTCGCGTCTTTACCCGGATACGTATCTATAGATTGATGGATAGAATCGAAGGATTCTGAAATGTCTTTATCATCTACGCCACTAACAAATTTATGTTTAATGAAAATTAATAGTGAGATAAATTAAATATCTATGAGCATTACTGCACTTATGTTTTACAATAAATGTAAAAACTCCAGTTAACAGTTAAAACAACTACTCCCCGTACTAAAGCACGGTCAGGCATTGAATGACATAACTGTTAACTGTCGTTACATGTCTGAAAATTATTCAGCACGATGTAACTATTTTGTGGTGTTATCATTTTTTAACCGCTTCTCGAAAAGTGTTATGCAATGACAATCTGCAGACACGTGTTTCGCTGTATCACAGCTCATCAGTGCAGCTATGTCATAACTACGCGCGTCCTTTCTGGTGAAAGGCCGTCGCGAGAATGAATCAATTCCTAATAGAATTGAACCATTGCCGATGTTCGATTTTCGAGACGCGATTAAAAAACGATATCACCACAGATAAAAAGCCCGCTCTCGGCGTTTAAATATGCGAATTAAATATTAAAATTCGTAGTGCAGTTATTAATAATGAAAATTAATAGTGAGATAAATTAAATATCTATGAGCATTACTGCACTTATGTTTTACAATAAATGTAAAAACTCCAGTTAACAGTTAACTGGAGTTTTTACATTTATTGTAAAACATAAGTGCAGTAATGCTCATAGATATTTAATTTATCTCACTATTAATTTTCATTATTAATAACTGCACTACGAATTTTAATATTTAATTCTCATATTTAAACGCCGAGAGCGGGCTTTTTATCTGTGGTGATATCGTTTTTTAATCGCGTCTCGAAAATCGAACATCGGCAATGGTTCAATTCTATTAGGAATTGATTCATTCTCGCGACGGCCTTTCACCAGAAAGGACGCGCGTAGTTATGACATAGCTGCACTGATGAGCTGTGATACAGCGAAACACGTGTCTGCAGATTGTCATTGCATAACACTTTTCGAGAAGCGGTTAAAAAATGATAACACCACAAAATAGTTACATCGTGCTGAATAATTTTCAGACATGTAACGACAGTTAACAGTTATGTCATTCAATGCCTGACGGTGCTTTAGTACGGGGAGTAGTTGTTTTAACTGTTAACTGGAGTTTTTACATTTATTGTAAAACATAAGTGCAGTAATGCTCATAGATATTTAATTTATCTCACTATTAATTTTCATTATTAATAACTGCACTACGAATTTTAATATTTAATTCGCATATTTAAACGCCGAGAGCGGGCTTTTTATCTGTGGTGATATCGTTTTTTAATCGCGTCTCGAAAATCGAACATCGGCAATGGTTCAATTCTATTAGGAATTGATTCATTCTCGCGACGGCCTTTCACCAGAAAGGACGCGCGTAGTTATGACATAGCTGCACTGATGAGCTGTGATACAGCGAAACACGTGTCTGCAGATTGTCATTGCATAACACTTTTCGAGAAGCGGTTAAAAAATGATAACACCACAAAATAGTTACATCGTGCTGAATAATTTTCAGACATGTAACGACAGTTAACAGTTATGTCATTCAATGCCTGACGGTGCTTTAGTACGGGGAGTAGTTGTTTTAACTGTTAACTGGAGTTTTTACATTTATTGTAAAACATAAGTGCAGTAATGCTCATAGATATTTAATTTATCTCACTATTAATTTTCATTATTAATAACTGCACTACGAATTTTAATATTTAATTCGCAAATTTATGTTTATTTTCGAGCGGGGGTACCTAATCTGATATAAACTTAAGTAACACGATACGTAAATCTTGTACTTTTGCGGTATTGCTACGGAAGCCATGGATACTAAGTTCATAAATTTACTCATGTTTTAAAAGATAATCAGGATCCATGATCATATTAAATTGAAAAAAAATCTGCGGTGATCTTCACGTTCCAAACCATATCTCTTAAATCTCTTAAAATATTTTGAAAATGTCTGTTTAGGAATCTCCTACGAAATCAATATGAATTGCCAAGCTCATGTAATCAACAAGAAAGTATGATTTCGCCTAATATAATTTGTTACTCTAACAATTCAATCCAAAATTCTATCAAGACAAAAACAAATCAGTAAAGACTATCTTTTGTGTGTAAATTTTTCTGTTTCTCTAGTTTCTCCTTTAAATTCCGCCCCACGTTGGGCGCCAAAATGTTGTCACCGTTAACGGCAGCTCTTACTCAGTAGGCAGAGTCGTGGTTCAAAAAAAATTAATAATAAATAAATATTCAAAATATACAATAAAAAAACAAAACAAAAAATATTAATAGGACGCCACTTGATTTATAAGGTAGATCTCAATAATGTACTTAACCCCTTTAAAAAAATCAAGAAAATATAGGGAGTTGAACATAAAGTTTGTAATAAAAAAAGATCGAAATTAAATAATATATTAAAAAAATATTTGATTCAATTAACAATAAAGAAAATAAGTAACTAATGCTTATTAAAAATACAAATAATACTACTACTTTGAGAAACTTGAGAATATAGAAAATATTGACCACAAACCATCAGTAATTATTAACAATTCAAACAAATCAAACCGCATGAACTTAAAATATATTAACCACACAAAAAATTGTAGAGAAAATGACGTCACCCCTCTTTACAATCATTTATAAAATGCAAGAAAAACCAATAACTATCAGATTAAATTAAATTAAACTAAATTAAATTAAAGAATTTGACTTAAAAAAAATTATAACGATTCTTTCTTTTATTTACACACGGCGATTAACATAAATTAAAAATAATACTGCATATATTTGCCTTAACAGAAAAATCTTAAAATTCTATTACGATACCTACTAAATTATTTATTTTTATTTAGTAAAAAATTTTCCTTTTTATCTTGGCGTGTCTGACAAATTGATTTACGTCTATCTTTTAATTATTTTTTTTACAAAAATTTAAATAATATTCCTTTTACACTATAGCAAAATAAACTTATCTTGATTTCGTAGTGATTCCTCCTCCCGTCACGTCTCCTACAATAACCGCTCTCGATTCCAACTCCCACCCACCGGAACCATTAGCTAATTCCTCATGATAACGAACCGAAGAAATAATAGTACCCTCGCTCGGAAAAACATCCACGAATCCACCAATACTCAGCTGGATTCCAAATATAATCGGGGTGGAATTAATTATTATTATAACTGAATCTTTGAGGCCTAAAAAAAGGTCGAATCTGACTTCGAAATTCCAACAAAGGAAATAACCGTCCAAAATGATAAAAATATATAATTACCTGTAGATAAAAATCGGCCTTCAATGATTTAATTATTAATTAATATATTATTGAAGAGATCATACAGGTGCTCTTGGAATTTGTAAATTTTCAACACCGCACACAGCACGTGTTTTTCTAATCAATTTTTTTTTTCTAATTGACCTCTCGAGCACACAGTTCTACCAAGATTGAACAATGAAAATTTAATTCAACGATTCGTTGATATTCACGCCACCTATTTGATTTAATTAAATTATTGGTACTTTCGATCTATTGACAATAAATAACAAAATTAAGTGAATTAAAGTGGATTTTTGAAATAACCTGATAATACCGCCAATGAGATATTTGAGTTGCCTATATTAAATGTTGGTTTTGAATTTAATTACATTTATCTTTCTATTTTCACCTTACTATTATATTATTTATTTTACGTTTTAATTGAAAATTAAAGAGTAGCAAAACGTGCACGTCAAACTTTCTACTCCTATAATATTCCACATTTCAGCCCTTAAACCGTCCAGTCCCGGTGGTTTCTCTCTTTTCAGCTGCTCGAGGGCTATCTCCACCTCCTCTTTCGTGAAGTCTGCCACCTCTTCCATATCTCCTCTTCTCCCCACTCCTTCTGGCTCGCCGCTATCTTCTTTGCACTTTGCTATCATCTTTCCAGGTCTTCCATCGCCCACGTTTGCAACCTCCTACCATTCATGTTTATATATTTAGCCTGCGACTTTATATGATATCGTCTTCCGGGTTCATTAAATTTTACCCTATCAAACGAAATAATCCTCCTATATCGTTGGTCTGCAACAAGATAGCTGATATCTCTAACTGCGATGCAACCGCCTGTATAATGAACATCTAGGAGGGGTCTGTGAAGCTGAAGTGGTTCCTGAACTCGTTGATTAAGGGCTTCAGTTACATACATTGCAGCCTTTGTCCTCTTTAACTGACAGGTCGTTGTAGTTAGGTCGTTCATGGACATGAAACACCTTTATTGGCATAAAAAATCAAAATACAAATTACATTTCACATCCTTTTCTTTTTCTTTTCCTTGTTTCGTTTTTTTTTTTCCTCCCCGAAATGGGGGGAAAGTGCAGGAATTAACTTATGTTTTTGTTCATTATTCTTAATAAGTTTAGATATTTAGATAATTTCCTCAGTTCACCATTAGTGCCAATAAAATTGGACCCATTGTCTGAATGATATGGGCGATTCTTCCTCGACGAGCGATAAATCGGCGAATGGCAGCTATAAATGCCTCGATAGACGGGCTACTAATTAATTCTAAATGAACGGCTCTGCTTACAAAACATATAAATAAGGCTGCGTACACCTTACGAGGCTTAGGGTTTCTACTTCCCTCCTTAATCAAAAACGGCCCCCAGTGATCAATATCAGTGGTACAAAAAGGCTTTGCAATATTTTCGCATGCGGCAGATAAATCCCCCATGAGTGAATATTCTATCGCAGGGTTCGCCTTAAACCAAGTAATGCAATAAAAATATATAAGTCCTTTACGTTGTAGAAAATTCACTAATAATTAGATAAAACACGAATTTTTTTTTGTAAAATCTACAACAAATAAGTCTTATTAAAACTACAAGAACAAACCACTACTTCTCTAGCTAATACTTCGACAGACATTGAATGATACAAAAGTAATTTGAGTTTGTTTATTAAAAAAAATTGTAGGGTCAGCCTTTAGTTTCTCAAAGTTATTCTTGTTACACGCGAGGGAGGCCGAATGATAAAAATAATAAAAATAGCTTAGGTAAACCAGGCTCTCCTTGGAGTAACTATCGACTAGCTGCAGGCGAAGATGTCAATGGTAGAGCAAAAGAAAATAGGTGTACTTACCCTCGGTCAGCGGTACTGGTCTCGTGGCACTTTATTAGGGTCAATAATAAATAAGCAATCAACAATTAACACAAAAGATTAACAAACACGGGCACAAATTAGTATAAGAGCAAAACAAAAAAAAGTTCGCAAAAAAAATAATTAACAAAGAGAATTAAACAAATATAACACTGTTGTACAAATGATTTACGGTACCGATCACGGATCGCGAGCAAAAGGCCGAAACGACGTATTTAGGGAACAAACCCGAAGTCAACTGACTTATTTAAGGAATAAGCACGAAGTGGCCGATTGATAATTTTTTGTCGTTGTCGATGAGTACTGTTTACTCGCCCTCCACTAGATGGCGGTACCGGTCTCATTATCAGTAATTATTATAATGAATTACTAAATTACTAGAAGGAACTAAATCCTTTTATACGTAAACCTATCCTATACTAGCTAATTATATATACATGTGCGTATGAGGATCATCTCTCATGATTCGTAGTAATCCGCTACCCGTCTAAGAAAGTACCTCGAGTGGGATGTCAATTTATTGGCCACGACGTCGTCTCCGTGATTTTCGAGGCCTCGTAGGGGTCGCGAGTCGATTCGCGGCGTAATTGACGATTTTCTAATTTGATGGTATAATTTTGGGAAACATGTCGTGTCGTGGACGTGAATTTTACAAAGGGCTTCCTTTACGGATCCGATTTCCTTTTTTTGTTCTTAATGTCTGGACTTTCGGGTGTCGGCTGTCTGGGTACCAGATTTCGGATGGTCGGTGCATCGCATTGTTTAGCCGGACCGTACCCTGAACAATTAACGACCATTTGGCACGTTTCCGGCCGGGCTGCACTTTCGAAACGGCCGTGACATTGCATTGATAAATGAGGATTTATAATTTATTCTTGGGCAGCGGATTCTCGCGAGAGACTTACTCATACGCCCCTAATTCCCTAATTTTATGATGCTTAATCTAACATGCTACATCCTATATGCACATGTCTAAAATATGATATGTCAATGTATGTGCTACGAACGTAACTCATTTTTAATTTAAAAAAAATGCTTATGAAATTAATGAAATATAAAATTGAATTTGAAATATCGCGCGGTTTGAATTAATAAATAAGCATTGTTATCGACGATCAAGGTAGATCGCCGGTAACAATTCGGCCCCGTAAAAAGGAGTGAAGTTCGCATTCCATCTAGATTCGCGGAATATACACAACGACATATATTGACGATATATTAATATGTATGTGATATACGACAAACGATCATGCAGATTGGTAGAGGTAATATTTACATAAACCTGCTGTGTAGGAACCGTTTGCAGAGCGGGCAAGATGTTTTCTGGTCATCTCACGCAGGAATCTGGGGCTCTTAGGATAATACTAACGGCATGTTGGTCCTGCTGACTCCGGGGTCGAGGTTGTAAGAAGCAGTATTGGCATTTTTTATATGGAACGGCCTCGGCCTCGACTTAGTGACCATCATGCTGCACTGGCGGCTGACGAACGGTGGCACTGGATATCTGCAGAGTACTTGGCGCAGAGAACGAGGGATCGAACGGCGTTCCCCATGACGAGAGCTCTGGCCTTCGATGGCGGTTCCGGACGGGACGAACGGCATCCCGGAGAATGGCTCATGGACCGATTATATTTTTGGGCGCCACGATGGGTTGTTGTTGACTTGAGCTGCCCATTGTCAGCTAACTGGATGGCTGGAAGGTGTTGCGACGTCTTTTAAATTTGCAACGTTTTGCCTTGGTGAAATCCAGGTCGGAGAAACCCGACGAACGGCATCGGATTCTCCTATTAAGACGGTGGACGAAACATCACCGTCGCGACGTCACGGGTTATGCTCGACGGCACTCTTAACCCGTAGAGTGATATAGTTTATATACATCGGAGAAATATTTACACTAAATGTTTATTACACTATCCAGGGTCGCAAATCCTGGTCGTTTGAGAGCGTCTATTACCTTAGTTTCACTATCCGGGGTCACAAGGCCTGGCGGTTAGAGAGTGTCTATTATCAGTTTAGCGTCTTTTTCGCGGTTACAAAACGTCACTGTTTAAACGAACGTACGCGTTCACTGGTTGTAGGTGGAAGCGCCGGGTAGGGCAGGATCGTCGGTTGTCTGCTCATTCAGAAGGAGCAGGTGATGTCACGCGGCGTCGTCTTTGGCGGGCAGGAGTGGCTCTTCCCGGTGCTGGCCATATGTCATCTGAATGGACGCGCACGATAGCATTTCCTCGATTGACGCGATAAACGTGGTCGGAAATCCGATCGCGGATTGTATATGGGCCAAGCCATTTGGGCGCAAATCCTGCAGGGTTTCTAGCGTCACTTATCGGATGGTTACGTATAACCACCCTCTGTCCTTCTTCGAACCGTGGCTGCTCCTCTGGTTGATCGTAACGGCGAGCATAACGAAGTTGACGTCCTTTGATATCCTCTAACCGTATTTCTCGATCCTCGTGACCTGGAGCGGCCGCAGGTTGTGTTCGCGAAATTCGATGATCTCCGGGTCTCGCTAGCTCGTAGCCCAAGAGCGCTCGTCCTGGGGCAAATCCAGTAGCTGCATTAGCGCGGGAGCGGAGCTCGAACAAGATTGATGGCAAGTGTTGAGCCTTGTAGCCGTATTCTCAAGCACTTCTTCAGCTCTTGATTTCTGCGCTCAGTGGGGTTGGCCTGTGGATGGTAGACGGGCGTATAATGAGTAGCAATGTCCCATTGTTCACACTGCGTTTTCCATTTTTTTTAACGAAATTGAGGGCCGTTGTCGCTGATAATCGTCTTAGGGTAACCGAACCTGTGGAAAACCTGCTCTTCTAATATTCGGAGAATGGTTTCGGTACTGGCTCTACCGATAACGAAGGCTTCCACCCATTTTGTAAACAGGTCGGTTACCACTAAGATGTTTATTTTTTTAGGACGGGCCTCTGGATAAGGTCCGACAAGATCCACTGCTACCGTATGGAAAGGGGCGGTAGGAATACGAGCTTTAAACGGGGCGGCCTTCTGACGTTTTCCACGCTTCGTGGCGATGCATTATAAGGCAATCAGAGACGTACTTTCTAATTTCCGATTGCATGTTGGGCCAAAAGTAACGCGATCGAATGCTCCTTACTGTCTCATCGCGGCCTGGATGTGTTGTCTCATCGTGGAGGGCATATAATATCCGTGGATGGGCCGCAAATGGAACGTAAAGTGTTCTGTCGTATTCGTCGGTTGGTTGATGGTACAGAAGTCCGTCTATTGCCTCTAGGGAACGTGTTTCGCCTGCTGGATTCTCCCGATCTGTGAGGGATTGGATCTTTTGCTGGGTTTACATTTATTGTTGGCGGAAGGATTGTGTCGAGGTCCGGTATTTCGCCGACTGACTTTTCCTCCGGGTCGCGACTCAGCAGGTCTGGAAGCTCGTTATCCTTTCCTGGACAGTGTTCGATTGTGTAGTCGTAACTTTGTAATAGCAGAGCCCACTTTGTTAATTTGCTGCGCGTATCTTTTAAATTCGCGAGCCAAGTCAGTGCTAGCGAATCTGTCACTATTCGGAAATGATTTCCTTCTAACAGAGGACGGTATCGTCTTAACGCCCAAATGAGCGCCAGGCATTCTTACTCATTTATATACTACCGCCTCTCTGTTTCATTAAGTTTCGCCGAATCGAAACTAATTATTCTCCTCTCGCCATCGTCTGTTGTTTGGAATAAGACGACCGAAATCCCAAGTTGTGACGCATCTGTCTGCACGGTGAATGGGAGTCCCGGCAATGGACGATGTAGACGCAGTGTTTGCAGGGTCTTCTCGCGGAGCATCTCCATGGCGGCGGTGGCTTCAGGTGTCCATCGGAAGGGCTTTGTGTTCGCCGTTAATTCATTGAGAGGTGCAGCAATATTCGCAAACCCATGAATATATTGTCGAACCCAATTACACAATCCAAGGTAGCGTCGTAATTGTCTGCGGGTTTTCGGTACGGGGTAGATCCTTATCTGAATAAGGTGTTTTTCCAATGGGAGTGTTTGGTCTGCATCCACCATATGCCCCAAATATTCGAGTGATACCTTGCCGAATGTACATTTCTCTACTCCCAGTCGCAGGTCGTATCGATCCAATCTTTCAAACACGAGTGCCAGGTGTCGAAGATGGTCTTCCGGCGTTCTGGAAAATACAATGATGTCGTCCAGATACACCATGACAAAATCATGTAATATGCCAGAGAGAACTTCCTGCGACATCATTCGTTGGAAAGTAGCCGGTGCGTTCTTCAAACCGAACGGCATCACTCGAAATTGGTAATGACCGCCATCAGGAGTGCTAAAAGCGGTATATTGTTTCGACGTAGCCTCCATCGGTATTTGCCAGTATCCGCTTTTGAGGTCTAACGTGGAAAATATGCGGGCATTACCAAGATCACGTAGTGCTTCCTGAATGACGGGCATCGGCGTTGGTTCTGATGTCGTCACCTCGTTGACCTTGCGATAGTCGATTCAGAAGCGATTTTGACCGTCTTTTTTCTGCACAAGAACGATTGGAGACGCGTAGGGGCTAATCGAAGGTTCAATGATGCCTTGTTTAAGGAGTTCGGTGATTTGTTGGTCGATTTCTTGTTTTTTATTGGGATTGACGCGGTATGGTCGGATACGGATAGGCTTACTGCTCGTTAAACGAATCGTGTGTTCCGTTGTTCGTGGACGATAAGCGAACTGATCCTTTGGCGAGAAGATCCTACTGAATCGTTCCACCAATTCCTTGAATTGAGTTTCCGTCATGTCAGTGAATCCATGATCGAGATTAGGCGGCAGCTTGTAACCGTCTGTGTCGGTATCTTGCGACCAATATACGGTTTGCCTTAGCCCTGTTCCGAGGTGTACACAGTTCCGACTGCAGTCGATTACGGCATCGTGCTTCATGAAAAATTCCAGCCCCAATATTGCCTCGTAGCGTAGATTAGGCATTTCAAGGAACTCTTCGTGGAAAGTGGATGTTCCCAGCGTAAAATCAAGACGCGCTACTCTGGTTATTTCTGCGGTTGTGTATTGATCGGCCAAATTAGCCTGCATCTTCGTTGGTATTACATAAGAAGCGATGCAGGTCGTATGTAATTTTGTCCGGCCCCGAGGTCGAGCAAACACGTGAACGTTTTATTATTGATAATAATTGGGATTGTAATTAGTACAGTCTTGACGGAATTGTTCGCGGGGTTACGTTTACACTGAGCGTCTATATCGCGGGCACGTATATTAACGTCAATTGGGGAATACACTTCGCGTACATTGTTCGTGGGGGGCGGCACTGAACGTGGAATTGTCTGTGTGGGGGACGATCGTTCACTAATTACATATGGTCGGTTTCGCTCATTTTTAAGAGATGTCCGTGGTCGTCGCGGCGATTTTTGTTGGTAAGCGGCAGAAACGGCCAGACGATTTAATTGTAGTTCTGCCGCTGCAAGTCGTTTCCCGGTACATTAGGACATTCCTTGTGCCAGTGTCGGCCTTGATTGCATTTTCTGCGGCGCGGCGGTGACCTAGGGCGTTGTTGTTGCGTCGCGTCGGGCATCATCTGGTTCTTCGGCGGGGCTGTAGGTGCATCCGGATTTCGCAGTTCTGGTCGCTCAGAATGTTTATATTGTCGTTCTTCCAGAGTAAACTTTTGTTGATAATTTCGGCCGTTCATATTTGGTGAGGAGGGGCGGCCGCTTGTCCTGGGGTAATGGTTGTACCGACGTTGTTGGTACCCTGAAGGACGACGATTTTCATACGGCCGGTCAGCGGAATTTTTCGACTTGTAAATATAATTGGGTTCGTTTGGTCGCCCGGTTTTTGCTTGAGGTGGCGGAGTGCGTCTTGGGGCGGTTTATACAATTTTGATGAGCTCTCACTTGTGGCAGCAGGAATTTTGATGCTGACGGCCTTTTCCACAAACTCGGCAACTGAACGTGGCTCAAAATGAAGAGCCGTGCGAAGACTCTGCGACGACAACTGCCACATAATTCGCGTTAAAAATTCCTCAGGCCAACCTGCAGCATGACGCTCAAACAAATTTTGCTTTCTCAAAGCGAATACTCCTGGAGGAGTTTGCCCTTGTTTTAAATTGATCATCTCTGCCACCTCGTCATAGCGGGCCATTAGGGGATCCACAGAGGCGATGAATAATCGTTTCGCCTGCTCCCAGGGTACGTCTTCGGCGAAATATCCCCCATACTCTGCCTTAGATGGAGCGTCCATGCGGGTCAGGGCATCGCAAGTCCTTCAAACTCCCTCTCAAGGAGTTGAATAAACTTTTGAGGGTTCTTCCCAGTGAACGTTACACGATCTTCGGGCTCACTTATTTTGGTGTATTTTAAATACGCCATTATGTGCCTCCCAATGAATACGTCCGCATTTTCGGTGTTTGGAGGCGGCGGCGAAGACCTGTGAGCGGTAGGCTGCTGCGTGTATTGGGGGTGTCTCTAGTACTGCTCCTGTGCTTGGGAAAAATCTGACATTTGAGATGATATGTTGGAGTGCCGGGAATTGGGTCTTTCATTCTCGAGTACGCGTCGAACTTCTCTGTCGCAGTCCTGCAGGTACTCCATAAACCGCCTGTCTTGCGTCTGTTGGTACTCGCGCATCTGTTTAATCACACCAACGAGATCATTGTTGTTTGATGGTTGGATTTTATTCCTTGAGTCCGTCTCCCTATTGAGATGATCCCGATTTACCAGGTATTCACAGAGCCGTCTGATTTCTCGAGTGAGTTCGTGTTCGACAGGAGCGGCTTCTTGAGTGCGAATTTCCCTCTCTTGAAGAAGCCGGTTCTGGTGGTCTTGTTCTTGTTGTCGTTTTGCGTCCGGTTTCGCCTTCGCCCGGAGACGTTCTAGAGCGATTTCTGCTTCCCTTACTTCTCTGTCGCACTCGTCCTCGATGACGGAGCCGAACGGGGAAGCTCTATCTGGACTCGTCTGCCTCCTTTCGGTCCACTCTCCCGCAAGTGAGACTTCCGTGTCATCCAGGATTCGATAGATCTCGTTAGCTACGGTCGCTGCTGGTAAATTTCCAAGGCAAGAGTTGGAGCGTGAGCATTGCAGGCTATTGCGAACGGACATTACTGTTATTTATAAAAAAAACATTTTTAAAAAAAGAGAAAAAAAAATTAGTCGCTCTATCTCGTTGTTGGCTGTTTAAAGAAATGTCGATTGACACACCCTGCACACAGTGAAGAAAATTTAAAAAAAATTAAAGAAAACAAATCAACACAATATTATATACCGCCCTGAAACAGAGACAAGTAAATATTCCAACACAAATATCGGTCAATTTATAAATCAAAATAAGGTCGATTACTCTGGAAAAAAAAAATAGTGCAGAAATAATGATGCCCGTCTGGGTGTAATGACGCGACAAAAATAATTATCGTTTATTAATTAAGTACTTGCATAAAATAATGGAAAAGATTAATAACTATTATCAAAACCTAACCGCTCTTATTAAAAATAAATGAAATTTGAGTACAGGTAAAATTAAGTTAAAAATTTATTATTATTAAGAGAAAAATAATAGTAAAATGAAATTATACTTAATGAGACTTGATTATGTTCAAAATAAAATGAAAAAAATTACACTTAAAATAATCTGGGTATTCGGTTTACTTGTGTTTTTTGAATCACTAATAAAGTTAATGTTAAATGTGTGCCACTTTTAACTAAATAATTTGTGTAAATTAATAGATCACTTTGACCACACCAAAAAAAAAATATCAACGTGTGAATTTGATTGGCCACTAAATTAAGAGATATATCAGGGAGTAGGTATAATTGTAAAACGCGTAAGGGCGCTACTTGTTACACGGCACAAGTGCGGACCAAATTATTACAAATTAGTACCGGTATGCAAAGAAATACTTTAGGGCGTGGGTATGAACGAGCCACCAAGGTTGGGCGCCACTTGTTACACGCGAGGGAGGCCGAATGATAAAAATAATAAAAATAGCTTAGGTAAACCAGGCTCTCCTTGGAGTAACTATCGACTAGCTGCAGGCGAAGATGTCAATGGTAGAGCAAAAGAAAATAGGTGTACTTACCCTCGGTCAGCGATACTGGTCTCGTGGCACTTTATAGGGTTTTTAGAGAACCGTTATTAAAACAAACGAAAATATTAAATTAATGATCATGTATTAAATCAATAATAAATAAGCAATGAACAATTAACACAAAAGATTAACAAACACGGGCACAAATTAGTATAAGAGCAAAACAAAAAAAAGTTCGCAAAAAAAAAGAATTAACAAAGAGAATTAACAAATATAACACTGTTGTACAAATGATTTACGGTACCGATCACGGATCGCGAGCAAAAGGCCGAAACGACGTATTTAGGGAACAAACCCGAAGTCAACTGACTTATTTAAGGAATAAGCACGAAGTGGCCGATTGATAATTTTTTGTCGTTGTCGATGAGTACTGTTTACTCGCCCTCCACTAGATGGCGGTACCGGTCTCATTATCAGTAATTATTATAATGAATTACTAAATTACTAGAAGGAACTAAATCCTTTTATACGTAAACCTATCCTATACTAGCTAATTATATATACAAGTTATATAGCATAGATTTACATTTAATAATTAATAATTGTTTATTATAATTATAGTGGCCGCTAATGCATTTGCATGCTGCATTAGCGTAATTGTAACAAAGCATAGGTTTATCTTAAGTATTATGTTCCATTGAGAGAATTGTTATTTCATAAGTTAGTCAGTCTAGATTTTGTTCCTGTACCGAGCAGACGTTCTGCAAGCTACAATAAAATAATTTCTTTTTAAAAACACAAGTCGTTGTACCCGAAAAATAACTGGCGCAGTCGGTAGGATAGGCCCGGACGAGTAAAGGAACATTACTTGGTTTTCGTTTCAACGAATTCATCGTGCTAAAACCCAAAATATCCACGTGGACATCCATCACTCAAGGAGGACCCTCCAAGCATCGAGGACGAAGTCCAAGTACCCTGAGTGTCACGGCGAAGGTCTACAACATTCCAGAGAGAGTTCCCGCATCGAATCGTCGAATCCGAGACTCCGATGGAAAAAATAACAATTTTGTGAGTACAATCAAGTGTTTTAGAGGTTATTCGCGTAGCTCAATAACGTCGCGGTAAAACAAAAGGTACGTCCTATGAATAAGGACGGGGAAGTAACAAAATCGGATTCAATAAATATAGAAGTAGAACCGCCCCGTACAAGCCGGGATCGCTCAAGATCACCTATCGCAGTACGAAGTAATAATAGTAATACAGTAAATAATAACATTACAATAATGGCTAACGTGCTAAAACCCGAATATTTAAATATGATACCCGAATTTAGTGGGGAAACAGAGCTTCTTTCTAGATTCATTGATGTGTGTGAGAAATTAGTCACTAGGTTTTATAATACAGTCGATGTGGCGGATTTTCAAAACGAATACCTAATGTCTAGCATTTTAGCGAAAATAAAGGGTGAAGCAGCAGTAAATATTTCTTCCAGCGTAATCGCGAGCTGGAACGATTTAAAAAATGCGCTACTCAACGCATACGCGGACAAACGTGACCAGTACAGCTTAAATTACGAGATAACGCTGTTAAAACAGAACATTGAGTCCCCTTTCGATTTTTATAACCGAGTTCAGAATTTGCTAAATCTACAAATTTCCTTTATGTCGAATCATATCGCGAACGCGATGGAACGGTATTACTTATCGATATTTTTTAGAGCGAATGCACTGACAGTTTTGTTGCGCGGGTTAAAAGAACCCATAGGTTCTCAAATGCGTACAAAAAATCCAACTGATTTGAATGCCGCTTTACAAATGCTAACAAACGATTTTCAACTAGAAATCACAACGAACAAATTAGATAAAATAAAATTGAACCAAAAACCTTATTATCAACAGAAATTTAATAATAACGATCACAGACAAACAAACATCGCAAAACCACCATTCGGTGGGAGTAGAAATTTTTATTTTAACCAGCCCCGTCAAAACTATCAATTTTATAACGCACGACCTAATTCTCAAATTAATCAGCCTCGTCCAAATTATCAACATAACAATCAACGACCTAATTTCCAAAACAATAAATACGCTATTAGGACTAATCACCCTAAATATCAAAATTCACAAAACAATCCAGGCCAACTATGACCACTCTAAATTTAAACGAAGACCCAATCAATCATGATACTTTTTTAGACACAGATGCCTCGGAGAATCAATACAATTAATGGGACTTAAAGCGGATCAGAGTCAATTAGCGCATATAATTGACCCTAAAAACCATCTTAAAATTTTAATAGATTCCGGGAGCACTCATTCATTTGTGAACACAAATGTAGCTAATAAGTTTATTAAAAATAACATAAAAAAGGAATACTTTAAGGTAGCCAGCGCACATGGCGCCTCAATTCAAGACTATTGCACGTTAATTCCTTTTAAAAAATTGTTTAATTTAAAAGAAAATGCGAATATGAAATTTCATTTATTCGATTTTCATTCATGCTTTGACGTCCTACTAGGACTAGATAATTTGTGTGCTTTAAAAGCCACCGTAGACTTCAATAAAAATATGTTAATAACGCCAAATTGCAACATACCATTAAGATTTTCCAATAAACCTGCGAATACGAATTGTATAGTAGTACACGCAAGGTGCGAACAAGTAATTGAAATAGAAGTTGCAAACGTAAAAAACGGCGACGTAATTATACCATATACCAAGGTAAATAAATTAGAAATTCCAGAGTGTACCACTCATGTAAAGAATTATAAAGCTATTTGTACAATCGTAAACCCTACAGAATTAAATGTGAATGTTAGGCAAAAGTATCCGGCTGTTGTTGAACCGATCGAAGAATACGATCAGTCCAACATACCGAATTTTAATAATTACGAATATGAAGAAATTAAATTTGATCTATCAAAATTCCGTTCAGAGCACATGAACGCAGAAGAAAAACATGTTATTATGCATTTAATAAAAGAATTTTCAGATATTTTCCATTCAGAAAATAAAATGTTATCGTTTACCAATAAAATTAAGCACTGTATAAATACTACTGATCAATTACCGGTGTATACTAAATCGTACCGTTACCCGGAAATACACAGAAAAGAAGTTCAAAAACAAATAAATCAAATGTTAGATCAAAAAATCATCAGACCCTCTCATAGCCCTTGGTCATCGCCAATTTGGGTTGTACCGAAGAAACTAGACGCGTCGGGAAATCGCAAGTGGCGTATTGTCATCGATTATCGCCAATTAAACGAGAAAACGATCGGTGATCGGTACACGTTACCAAATATCACCGACCTGCTCGACAAACTTGGCCGTTGTCAATATTTTACTACCCTTGATCTCGCGTCGGGTTTCCACCAGATGGAGATGGCGGAAAAGGATATTCAATTGACAAGTCGGAATTTTTGAGGAAAGAGGTAGTATATTTAGGGCACATTGTGACACCAGACGGAGTTCGTTCAAACCCCGACAAAATTAAAGCGATACAAAATTACCCAATACCGAAGACCACCAAGCAAATCAAAGGATTTCTCGGGCTCCTCGGTTATTATCGAAAATTCATCAAAGATTTCGCGAAATTAACGAAACCTCTCACAAAGTGCCTTAAGAAAAATGCAATCATTGATATTAATAACTCAGAATATAAAAATTGTTTTAATACCTGCAAAAACGTACTAATTAATGAACCCATATTACAATATCCAGACTTTAGCAAAAGTTTCAATTTGACAACAGACGCGAGTAACATAGCCGTCGGCGCAATTTTATCACAAGGCCCAATTGGAAGCGACAAACCCGTCGCATACGCATCACGAACCTTAAACGAATCCGAACAAAATTATAGTACTATCGAAAAAGAGCTATTGGCCATTGTATGGGCAACTAAATACTTCAGACCCTACCTGTTCGGTAGAAAATTCCAAATTATTTGCGATCATAAGCCCCTTCAATGGCTTATGTCTGTCAAAGAACCGAACTCCAAATTAGTTCGGTGGCGACTAAAACTGGCTGAGTACGATTATAATATTATATACAAAAAAGGTATATTAAATAAGAATGCGGACGCGCTCTCACGCATTGAAATAAATATGCACGATAAAGTCGATCAGCTTGACGACTTTTATATAAGTGATTTCGACGATAAATTTGGTACAACTAGCGAAGATGAATTAGATAAACAATTAAATGATATTATGTATAAAATAGATCGTAATCGTGAAACTGATTCTATGATAGTTGAACTTGGACTCGATGCCGAAAAACATGTGCTACATAATAATGAAAATAATGACAGTGATACAATTCACTCTAATACTGAAAATCCAATATTTAATATTCCTATCTTGGAAAAACCTGTAAATCTAGGACGCAATCAAATTATCATTTCAGAGGTGAATTACGCACCCGCGAAACCAAAAATTAGATATCTCTTTAATAATAGGAAAATGCGAATAAATTTACAACTTTCCAAATTAGATTTTGAACAAAATGTTATAGATTTTATAAAAGAATATACCGCCCCAAAACAAACATATTACTTATATTTTGCAGATCAAGTTTACGAAAAATTCTGTATTATTCTTCAAAAACATTTTAGGAACCCGCAAATTTCATTTATTAAATGCACTCAATTATTAGATGATGTAGAAACTGAAGACGAAATTATAAATATTATCCAAGCGTATCATGAAGGTAAAACAAACCATCGAGGAATAGAGAAAACTGATTCCCAAATAAAAATAAAGTATTATTGGCCTGATCAACGACGTTACATACAAAATTACATAAATAATTGTGAAATTTGTCAACTTTGCAAATATGATCGAAATCCATTAAAACTTAAATTCAATATTACAATGACACCGACCAAACCCTTCGAAATTATCCATATTGACAGTATAGCTTTAGAAGGTACTAAATTCCTTACAATTATTGACGCTTTTTCAAAATATACCCAAATGTATAAACTGAATTCTCATCAAGCAGTTGAGATTGCCAACAATCTCGTTAAATTTTTCACGCATCACGGAATTCCTGGCCAAGTTGTGGCAGACAATCATCTCGAATTTAAGAATACCTTAGTAAAAGAACTATTAGAAACTCATAAAATTAAAGTTCATTTCATCAGTAGTCAACACCCAGATTCAAACGGCATAGTTGAAAGAGTTCACTCGACAATAATAGAACATATCCGGTTGCTTAACAATCAAGATACTTATAAGAAACAATCCATTGAATCAAAGATTAATTACTCACTCTTGGCATATAATAATTCGATCCACTCAACTACTAAATTGACCCCCTCAGAAATTATTTCGGGACATATAAACTCAGTTTCTCCCTTTGACATCGATATTGAAACTCGAATCGTCAATAATTACATTGATAATCACCGGGATAAAGTAAAACTGCTTTACAAAAAAATTAATGAAAATATGCAAATAAATAAAGAAAAAGTTATGGAAAAGCATAATCAAAACCGAGAAGAAATTCCCAATATTCCAGAAACTATATTCGTCACAAACAAGCAAAAACAGTCTAAGACTAAAAATAAATACAAGAAAGAAACATTGAAATCAGTTGACCCTAAATTCAAAACGGGAACAATTAACCCGAAACATTATAATGCTGTGGACAAAATTCACTTGTCAAATATTAAGCGACCAAAGATTAAAAATAAATTAGGAAAACTAACCAATAAACCTAAATTAAATTATCAAGAATATTTAAATAATCAAACTCTAGGAAAAACATCAAGCAATAATATTATTGAAATAAATGGTGATTTATTTTCTGCACCAAAAAACTTTTCACTGGCACACTGTGTAAGCTTAGACCTTAAAATGGGTGCTGGGATCGCCGCAGATTTTAAACAAAAATTCGGTAGACTTGACGAACTACACGCACAAAGCTCCGAAGTACATTCGCTCCGCTACTTAAAGGATAACGATCGTTTCATAATATATTTAATCACTAAAAATTGTTATTCTGACAAACCAAGTTATGAGGACTTGTTCAAAACTCTTGTTAGTTTAAAAGCATTCTGTATTTCAAATAAAATTACCAATCTAGCTATTCCTAAATTAGGATGCGGTCTCGATCTTCTTAAATATAAACATGTAAAACCGATCCTTCAATATATTTTCAATGATTCAAACATCACTATACACGTTTATTCTCTTCCAGATTATTAATCGTCGCGCTGACGCAAGCAGACGAAATCAAAAATATTTCACAAAATTTAGGGATACTCCCAATAAATCTCGGACCAGCAAAACTAGAAAGGAGTAAACACACATTCGTGCATTATTTTGATTTAACAAAACTATACGACGAATTTACAAAATTAAACACACAACACCGCTATCTTAATTCAACAATCAGATCCGTTTCAAATTTTAGCGCGATGTTCGATAATTATAATAAATTATTAAATTTTACTCAAGAAACAATCAAAGAAAAAATCGATAACATTAAATTATACGCACTTAGTAAAAATAGAAGTAAACGAGGATTAATTGATGGACTTGGGACAGTCATTAAAACTATTTCTGGAAACTTAGATGCCAAAGATGGCGAAAGAATTAATAATATCCTAAACCATTTAGAACAAAATCAAAATATTCTTCAAAAACAATTACAAATGAAATACAGTATGAACAAACAAATTATCGAGAAATTTAATAGAACTGTACAAAATATTGCACACAATGAAAACATGTTTAAATCAAAAATTATGAAACTAAGCGTAATCCTGAGGGACGATATCGATCACCAAAATATCTTATTTGCTAAAGAAATATTTAATCAGCTGATCATTCTTTATAACGCAATTCTAAACATAATGCAAGATATTGAAAACTCTCTCACTTTTTGTAAATTAAATACGTTGCATCCGAGTATCATAAAACCTAGAAATTTATTTTTGGAACTTGAAAAAATTTCACTTTACTATAACGAACAACTTCCCTTCGAATTAAAAATTGAAAACATTCTTAATTTTGAATCCATAATAGAAGTTACTTGTAAAATGGAGCCAACTCGAATCAATTATTTCTTATCTGTACCCATTAACTTTGAGTATCAGTTCGAGTTATTTTATTTATACCCTATCTCTACGGTACACGAATCCGAATTTGTTACTATCATCCCTACTGTAAAGTACATCTTAAAATCGATGAATGGAAATAAAATTCTGCCTCTAAACCACTTGTGTACAAAAACGTCGAAACATTACCAATGTGCTAGTCATCTGATAACTAGCTACAAATCAGAATGCGAACGAAACATAATTATCAGTGGAAACAACAGTAACTGCAAATACACAACACTACACGTAAAATCCTATCATATGGAAATAATACCATATATAAACCAATACCTGGCAGTCTTCCCAAATCAAGAAGGAATTAAAATCAGATGCAAGGAACAAACTGAAACTATGATTTTAATTGGCATTTATCTAATCAAAGAAGATAACTGTGCCATGCTTTTTCGAGGCCGAGAAATTAAATACTTAGACGTTACATCTGGATGCCCCCTCGTGATCAACGATTTACATCTAAAATTGGAATCTACAAATTTGACCGAATTCGACATCGACCTTCGGAAGCTGAACTTAGAAGACATATCCACAAACCAGGAAATCCTCCCACTACAAGAGACAACCCAAATTTTCACGCCAAGTTTTTGGACTGTTGTACTTTATGTGTGTGTATTAATCGGTATTAGTTATATCGCAGTGAAGTGGTTGAAAAATCGCAAATTCCGTGATACAAGTGGTACCCCACAAGAACTAAACCTTCAAGGTCTCCGCCTCCCAGGGGATGCTCGACTCTAAGGGTGGAGGAGTTATATAGCATAGATTTACATTTAATAATTAATAATTGTTTATTATAATTATAGTGGCCGCTAATGCATTTGCATGCTGCATTAGCGTAATTGTAACAAAGCGTAGGTTTATCTTAAGTATTATGTTTCATTGAGAGAATTGTTATTTCATAAGTTAGTCAGTCTAGATTTTGTTCCTGTACCGAGCAGACGTTCTGCAAGCTACAATAAAATAATTTCTTTTTAAAAACACAAGTCGTTGTACCCGAAAAATAACTTACATGTGCGTATGAGGATCATCTCTCATGATTCGTAGTAATCCGCTACCCGTCTAAGAAAGTACCTCGAGTGGGATGTCAATTTATTGGCCACGAGGTCGTCTCTGTGATTTTCGTGGCCTCGTAGGGGTTGCGAGTCGATTCGCGGCGTAATTGACGATTTTCTAATTTGATGGTATAATTTTGGGAAACATGTCGTGTCGTGGACGTGAATTTTACAAAGGGCTTCCTTTACGGATCCGATTTTCTTTTTTTGTTCTTAATGTCTGGACTTTCGGGAGTCGGCTGTCTGGGTACCAGATTTCGGATGGTCGGTGCATCGCATTGTTTAGCCGGACCGTACCCTGAAAAATTAACGACCATTTGGCACGTTTCCGGCCGGGCTGCACTTTCGAAACGGCCGTGACATTGCATTGATAAATGAGGATTTATAATTTATTCTTGGGCAGCGGATCCTCGCGAGAGACTTACTCATACGCCCCTAATTCCCTAATTTTATGATGCTTAATCTAACATGCTACATCCTATATGCACATGTCTAAAATATGATATGTCAATGTATGTGCTACGAACGTAACTCATGTTTAATTTTAAAAAAAATGCTTATGAAATTAATGAAATATAAAATTGAATTTGAAATATCGCGCGGTTTGAATTAATAAATAAGCATTGTTATCGATGATCAAGGTAGATCGCCGGTAACATTCTCAGTTATAAATTTAGCTACTTTTTCTTTATAGTTAACCTCTGGAATAGCAATAATGGTGTTCCCTTTATCTGCTTCAGTGAATATGATTTGATTTTTAATGGATTTTTCTTTAATGGATTTAGCTGTCTTAATATCAAATGATTTATAATTGACTCTGTTTTATGGGTGATAATTTTCCTTTTTGCAATGGCTTTATTACATATTATGTTATTTCCTGTTTTGTTTAATGCTAATTCTGTTTCTACAGCTAATATTTCGAGGTCTGAGGATTTTACTTCTGGTTTTAAATTATATTTAGAACGCCAGTTTAATAATATGTTTTCTTGAGGTGTAAATTGTACATTAGAAAGGTTGACAAAACGATCAAAAAACACAGGTGTGTCTATGTGGGGTTGGATTATCGCGCAATGCTTTTTAAGACTAATAAATAAGCTTTTTTAATTTTGAATTTTGTGTGACGTATTTTTTGTGAATAATTGGCCGGATTTTATTATGGATATGTTCATAAAGTGAACCAAATTCTAGATTGCGGAGTCTGCTTGCTAGTTCTGAGTGTATTACCTTTAGATATGCCGAGATGACGTCTCTCTTTGCTAGGAGTTTCTTGAAGTCTTCTCTTAACCACGTTCTCTTCGCGGCATCAACTGCTTTTTTAGTGGCTCTGCTGTTGATACTTGTTTTTATCCAAATGTAGTTGGGATAGACTTCGTGGTACTTGCACTGACTTAGGAACCAGATGTTTTGATCGATTATTTTGAATTTTAATTGTAGTTTAAAAAAACATTTAGCCTGTTCACCATCACTGGCTTGAATTAAATATTGGATTGATGAGGCTTTTACTTGGTGAAATTCCATTATATAGGTGATAAATAAAACACTTGGGTTATGAGAATTTACACAAATTAATGTCGATGCACTGCGACAATTGTTTCGCCACACAGTGGCTTCATCAGGCAGATGATAAATGGATTTAATGAACTACAATTATTACTTAAATACTAAACTGTGTAGGAAGGGATGGGGTGTGTACAATTGTACATTCTTATTTTTAGTTAGATTCTGTTTTATATGTTTAGTTTTCAGTATTAGTAGAAAGTGATCACTTCCAATTTCGGCTCCTGTATTTACTCTTTTGTCTTTTACTTTGTTGATTTTATTTTTATATACTAATATATAATCTATAATGGATCTCTCTTTTCTGCTTATAACCTCTCGTGTGTATTTGCGTATATTTTTGTGTTGAAAAAATATGTTTGTTATAAGTAAATTATTCATTTGACAGTATTCCAGTAATCTCTTTCCTTTTTCGTTTCTACACAATTCGCCATATTTTCTAACAGTTTCTTTATGTAGTTGATCTTTTCTTCCTACCAGTGCATTTAAATCCCCCATTACAATCACTTAATTCTTAAGTTTTTCTGTGATTCTATTTAGTTCTTTCCAATATTTATTTTTTATTTCTTTACTGGCATCATTAGTTGGAGCATATGTAACGATCAAGTTTTTTAGATAAGTTTCAGTACTGTGTTTAAATTTTATAAGTAAAACTATTTCTGGATACATTGGTATTCTGTCATATTTCCTACGAGGTTTTTATTAATAATACAAGCTACTTCACATGCCGCTCTAGCATTTTCCTCTACCCCACTATATATAAGTAGGTGTCCATTATTTGTTTGAATGCTTCCTTGTTCTTTCTTTTTCGTCTCTGTCAGTCCTAGTACATCTAATCCCATTTTATCAAATTCCAGTTCTATTTCTTTCTCTTTATTATTAATTCCTCTGATATTCCAAGTTCCAATAAGTAATTTTTATTTTTAATGTTCAATCTATTTTCTATGTCATTTTTGTTATAATAATAATAATTTATTTATTAACGGGCTATCCCTTTTATATAATGACTAAATAAAATAAAAAATATTCTAAATAATATAAACAGCGACACAAAATAATTATAAATCCAAAATAATAAATGAAAATAGGGCTGAAAGACCGCTGGTCGATAGCCATTTAAGGGACTAATCCACTAACATCATCTACCATACATGTATTATATATATTTTTGTTGTACGTTTGTCTGTTAATAAAGATGTTGTATATATATATATATATATAAATGAAAATAAAGAAATACAAATTAAAACTAAAACGTCATTACAATGGTTACTTTATTTACCTAAATTAAACATTATACTAATTGGCCAACAAATCATTAATATTAACATTGAACAGATACTTTTTAAAATGGACATATTGTTACTACAAATTCATGTTGTTTTGTTTTAATTTTGTACGCGTCTTTTATCTTTGTATCTACCTCTATTTTCTCTTTTAGGAATGTTTTTTTCCATTTTTCAAATTTTCATTTTCTAGTTGCAGACCTGTTATAATTATGTAATTCTTCTTTTCTCTTTTTCAGCGTTTTCCTCTAAGATCTCGATTCTTTTTATTAATTTTCTTCATTTTTCTTCTTATTCTTTATAATTCTTGTATTTCCGCTTTTAGTTCTAAAGTGTTTTTTTCCATTTATGTTTTTATATTTAAAAGTAATAATTTTAACTCTTCTATGTTGTCCTTTTCCATATCCTGTACTCTTTTAACTGTTTCTTTCTACGTGAGTTTTTTATTTTTATTTTGTTGTGTGTCTATTTTTTCCGCTAGTATTAATTGTTGTTTTGGTGATCTGAGTGTCTTTTTACATTTTTGTTTTTCGAAACTTGTATCTAAATCTTGTCGGTTTCTTTTCTTATGTGCATCCATTTAATATGTTTAATTAAAATATCTCTTTGTTTTGCCACTAGAGATGTGATAATGATTTTTAACGTATTTTTCCGCGAGTTAAGGCGGATTCTCAAGGACACACACGTGCAGTTCCTTATCCGTATGGAATTCCAGAGTCAGCATCTCTTATGTTATACATATACCCCACATTGTAATAAAAGTAGTAATAAATCTGTTAGCCGCACTTGTCGCATGAATTATTCTCACTCAACGCTCCTGAAGTAAAAAGTTACTTTTTTAAAAAGTCAATCGATAGTTGATCGACCAAAACTGGCGCAGTCGGTAGGATAAGTCAGACCCGAAAGAGGACATCGACTATCGAGGGGAGCATCCAGAGGAAAGTCCCACATCGACAATTCTCCGGAACCCGTAGATTAGGAAGACGTGGAAACTGGATTCTAAAGGCATTCGAATTAAGAAAACCACGACAAATAATGCAGAAGTACGATCTAACCCTAATGTAGTTTTTTCCAATTTTTTTGATTTTCTTTAATACGCGAATAATAATAATAATTAATTAATATAAGCTAAATAATTAAACTCTATAACTTATGAACGAGTTTGCAGATAAAATCGAACAATTGAACGATATTCTCTTAGATATTGTTGAACAAGATAATTTAAATATTCCCAAAATGGCTCTAAACGTCCCACTAATGCGTTATCAAGCTGATCATATTCCAACGTTTGATGGAAATCCAAAACAACTTAATAGATTCATAAATTCTTGCGAACATTTTTTTCAAGCATTTCAAAACGTAAACAATGTAAATGACCGCATTAATATATGTTTGCTCGATACGATTTTAAGTAAAATACACGAACGTGCTGCTGATTTAATCGGCACTAGAACCGAATTAAACACGTGGCAATTAATTAAAAATGCTTTGAACAAATTCAAACCATACAAAAATGAAACACCAATTCAGTTCGGAATGAGAATTCAAGACGCTAGAAGTTTGTTGTTCGCTAAATTAAATTCCACTATTCAAGACCCTAATGAAAAATTAATTAGGATTCGTCATTACGACTTAGAAATCCGAACTCAATCAAGCAAGCATTGGCATACGTAACGGAAGAAGAAAATTTTAAATATATTAACAACGGACATAATCTGAATTTTCGACCCACATATCGACCACAACCTTCTGTAAACCCAAATTTTTACACGACAATCACCTAAACCGAACAATTTTGCACAAAAACCAAACTTTTACCCTCCAAGATATTCACAACCGAATTTCTCTCAACAACCTAATTTTGCTCAACAAGCCAATTTTTCTCAATTTTTCTAGACCACCTATGTTTAATTTTCAACAGAGACCGTTTTCAAACCCAACGTTTATTCCGCGTCCAGCAATAAATGCTCAACCTCAATTAAATCAATTTAACAAACCGAATTTTAATTTATTCCCAAATAACTCAAATAATAAATTTGGCAACCAAGAAACACTTGCATTCAACCCAAAATAAGTTCAATAACCAGGAACAATTCTCAACGTAAATTTGCCCCTGAACCAATGGACACGACATCAAGACACGCAAAATTCCTAATAGATACTGGAAGTACTAGAAATTTTATTTCAAATGAATCATTTCAAATTGAAACCGCACACGCTATGACAGAAAATAATGAAGTTGCAGTAATCCCCGTTTCGAACTAATAACTATAACAAATTTTACTTATTCTACTTTTCTCCAAATTACGACGGACTTATCGGTGTAGACCTTTTAAATCAATTAGGAGCTAGTATAAATATACAGACAAGACAATTAACAACACCCGGAGTCAAAATTCAAATAATTTACGAAAATTCAAAAAAAATTAATGAAACAAATCGATTCAATTAAAGTCTTCTAATTATTCCACCTCGTACGCAACAAGTTATACAACTACCGGTAGATTTAGAGTATGGTATTGGAATTTTAAACTATACAAATTTTGGTATAAAAACAAAAATGCCCAAAGCATAAGTAAACGTAAAAAATTACTTCGCAATCACCACAATCACAAATTCAGGAGAAAATCCAATAAAAATAAAAATAAATGCACCTTTTGAAATTGAAAAATTTAATATATGTGATGTTAATTTCATGGAGAAAATGGAAACCAACGCCTTTCGATACTAATTACGATAATATTTTAAAATCAAACCTAAAAAATTTACGACTAAACCATTGCAACACAGAAGAACGCGACGCGATTAGGAAATTATGTTTTGAATATAGAGATATATTTTATTCAGATAAAATCCCATTAACATTTATAAATCAAATTTAACACAAAATTAATTTAAAAAACGAAAACCCAATTTATACTAAAAGCTACAGATACCCGGAAATACACAAATTTGAAGTTAAAAATCAAATTTCGAAATTGCTGCATCAGAAAATTATTCAAGATTCGACATCACCTTGGTCCAGTCATATCTGGATAGTACCAAAAAAGCTTGATGCATCAGGTAAGAAAAAATGGCGATTAGTTATTGACTATAGGAAATTGAACGAACGTACAATTGACGACAAATACCCTCTCCCGAATATTACTGACATTCTCGACAAACTAGGTAAAAGCCAATATTTCACAACTTTAGACCTAGCAAACGGCTTTCATCAAATAGAAATGAACCCAGACGATATTCAAAAAACGGTTTTTCAACACAAAACGGACACTACGAATTTCGTAGAATGCCCTTTGGATTTAAAAATGCACCCAGTACATTTCAACGTACCATGGATAATATATTACGCGGATTACAAAATGAAATTTGCTTACTTTATCTCGATGACATTGTTATTTTTAGCACATCTCTTCAAGAACACATTTCACAAGACTTCGACAATCAAATTTCAAAGTACAATTGGACAAATCAGAATTTTTGAGTAAGGGAGTTCAATATTTAGGACATATTATAACCCCTGACGGTGTAAAACCAAACCCTGATAAAGTTTCCGCTATAAAAAATTTTCCCATACCTAAGACGCAAAAAGAAATAAAATCATTTCTCGGACTTGTAGGCTATTACAGACGCTTTATAAAAAAAATTCTAAAATTACTAAACCGATGACAATATGTTTAAAAAAAGATTCCAATGATACACATACCCCCGAATTTATAGCTGCTTTCGAACATTGTAAACAAATTCTTAGTAACCCACCAATTCTACAATGCCCCGATTTTGAAAAACCTTTTATATTAACAACCGACGCTAGCAATTTCGCTATCGGAGCATGTTATCCCAAGGATGCATTCCCAACGACAAACCAATAGCATATGCCTCTCGAACCCTTAACGAAAGCGAATCACGGTATTCAACCATATAGAAGGAACTGTTAGCTATAGTATGAGCATGTAAATATTTTCGACCTTATATTTTCGGAAGAAAATTCCAAATTTACACTGATCATTAACCATTAACATGGTTGTTTAATTTAAAAGAACCCAACAGTAAACTGATACGCTGGAGACTCAAACTTGAAGAATTTGATTATGAAATAATATTTAAAAAAGGAAAACAGAATACAATAACCGACGCCCTTTCTAGAATAAACTTAAATGCACTTGAAACTGAAAGTATAATCAATAATCCCGGTGAAATTAATCAAGAAATACTAGAATACATTCAGTTAGTAATTATACTAGTTTAAATGAAGGAATTCGAATTTTAGGCGAGATTATTAATAATAAACCCAATCAAATTTTAATAACTAAAAATCCACATAATAAATTACAAACTACTGAAGAGAATTGTGGACACCTTAAAATGTTTTATGTAAAATACCAACATCAAATAAAAGTTTAATCCTTGAATTACTAAAAAATTACACAACAGACGGATAAGCATTTTATTTATTCTTCTATGATGATTCTATGTATTCATATTTTAACGAAACCTATTTAGAACATTTTTACGAAAAAGGACTAAAATTAATTAAATGCACAAAACTAGTAAATTCAATCAAAGACGAGGAAGAGAGAGTAATGCTAATCAAATTTCAACACGAAGGAAAATCCAATCATCGCGGAATCAACGAAACACTCGAGAAACTTAAAAGAAATTATTATTGGCTATCTATGAAAAATGATATAACAAATTTTATCAATAATTGCAATATATGTCAAACTGCAAAATATTCTCGCAAACCCCCATACGTTCCAATAGTTTTAACTGAACCTTTCCAAAATTTACACATTGACATTTTTAGATTCGACAAACAAGACTTTTTAACTATAATTTTTCAAAACTAGGACTATTCAAGGCAAAACTGGAATACAAATCTGCAACGCATTAATTAAGTACTTCTCGAACTACGGAATACCCGAAAAAATCACAATGGCAATGGTTCGGAATTCAAAAACGAAACTGTTAAAGAATTTTTAAACTTACACAAAATTAGATTACATTTAACGACCCCACTTTGTTACCGGCGCTTAAGCGGAATCGCCGTAACTTTGATTTAATCAGTTTTTTTATAATTATTTTCGGGCAACATAATTTTGATTATCTTTTTACATCGGCACCCACATGTTTATAAAGGGTCCGCCAATAGGGACGCGCGAAGTTTTCCGGAAGGGTGCGGCCATGTTGTTCGAGGTAGAGCTGTCAAAGTTGCTGTCATTTGTTCAGTATATAACCCCAAATCACCATGGCAAGTTTGAGTGTCGAGCATCACGTGCAAATTATTAAATTGTTTTACGAAAATGGGTCATCAGTTCGGGCAACGTTCCGCGCACTTCGCCCATTTTACGGTCGCGATGATCGGCCTGTAGAGTCGACTATCCGTCGATTGGTGGGCAAATTCGAGTCGACTGGTTCAGTAAACAACCAGCGAAAATATCGCTGCTGTCCGTGAGAGTGTGCGCGGCCATAACCGTCAATGGGGAGCGCTACAGGTCGATGATAACCAACTTCTTTTGGCCTAAACTGGATGATATGGACACGGACGACATGTGGTTCCAGCAGGACGGCGCCACGTGCCACACAGCCCATGCCACAATGGACATTCTGCACGAGCGATTTCCGGACATGTACATCTCGCGCGGAGGCGATATCAACTGGCCACCGAGATCGTGCGATTTAACGCCTTTAGACTTTTTTCTCTCAAGTCGCTGGTCTACGCCAACAAGCCTCTAAACACCGATGACCTCAAAGTCAACATACGCAACGCCATCGCTCAAATTGACGCCGATATGTGCTCCAGAGTCATCGAAAATTGGACCTCCCGGATCCGGGCTACCAAACCGAGCCGCGTTGGTCATTTGAACGATGTTATCTTCCATACTTAATGTGGTCGAATCCCCTTTCCAATGAAAAATAAATTTCGTTTCTACCTCACACACAACTTCTTTTATTCAATTTTAAAGTTCACGCGCCCTTATTGGCGGACCCTATACTTGTTAGAATCAGCTTCTTAAATCAAATTAGTTTTTAAATGATTGAGTCAGTATTACATACATTTAAAGTTTAATTTGTATATTTGTATATAGTTAATATAAGTTTAGATAAGTAGTTAGGATTAGGATTTAGTAATATTTTTCAGAAGATTTACACTCGTAAAAATTAACATAAGTTTTGCGTTACGCCCAGGAAAGCTGTATAATTTATTTATACCAAATATTTTTCTATGTATTTGTTACGCCCCAAGATTACGCTCGAACAAATTTGATAATCCCTTTTACAGCGCACGGCTGTTTAGAGACAGCCGGCCTATTGTCCGACGTAATTTTGGGAAAGTACGGGAAAAAAATACTTTGGTACAGCTGCGACATCAGTTAATTTAATGTTTTATTTGTATATATGTTTTAACTGATTCAAATCACAATCAAATACGACCACCACAAACACCACATCAGTCAAGTTTTTTTTTGTATACATTATTGTAAAATGTATTTTTTTTATAACCACACGATTATCGTCGAAAATTGGTTTTTCGATTTTGAGAACTAGTAGTTTTTGAGAATTTTAAGTTAGTGGTTTTTCTATTTTAAACAAGTGGTTTCTTGAATTTTTAAACGAGTGGTTCTTTGTTTTTGAGTTAGTTTTTTTTTTTTTTCTAAATTTTTAAAGTGGTTTACATTTAATTAATGATCACTTCTTTTGTCGTCGTTGAATTTCAACTTAATTTATTTATTTTTTTATTTTTTTTTTAATTAAAAAAACTTATTTCTAATAGTCATACATTTTTTTTAAATTTGTATATTCTATTTAATGTTCATTAAATATCTTCACAAATTTGTGAAGAAAGGTTTTTAGTGCTTATTAATTTAATAATATTTACTCTTTGAGACGAAGCCGATGTACCGCTTGTCACGTCGTCGCTTGAATCAAATGTTTAAATATGCAAAGTACTAAAAAAACTTTTCAAACAGAAGTTGAAGTGATTGAAAACCTGCAAAACTATAGAAGTTACATGAAATTTATATAACGAATAATTGTAAAGCATTTAAAAGTAAACAAATTATTAAGAAAGGCTTTTTTGTGTAAACCTCATAGTTTTCGAGAAAAATATAAGTCTATGATGGCTACATGACCATTTTTACTTTCTCTATATAGTATACAGGGCGTCCCAATTTCGATGCTCACTATTGGTATTTCTGTTATGAAAAGAGATAGAGCGGCGGTTAAATGGGGAATGATTTGCAGAAATCTGTGCTCGTAACAAATCTCATTTCAAATTCACGTTAACTTTTTTCAATTTTAAGATATTTAAAAAAAATCAAAATTTGCCAATTTTGATTTTCCTCAATAACTCGATAAAGCCTAACGCAGTCGCTATTAAGCCTTTCATACACTTTTTAGGACAATTTTTTTGATTCGCATTTGTTTCCAGGTTATTAGCGGTTTTGTTTTTCTTATGGTGGCCATATTGGATTTTGGGTTTATTAGATAGTACTTAAAATGTGCTTTTCAGCGATGTAAACTAACGAAACGATAACAAAATTATATATATAATATATATAATATCTTTATTTACGGAGGCCATTAAACAATTACATAAAAATATACAATAAAATTACAGCTTAGTATACATATTAAGATATAAAATTAAAATTAAATTAAAATTACAGCTATAAATAAAATACGGATTAAAATATAAAATTAAAACAGAGTTTGCCTAATCCTGTTTTTAAAACATAACCGTGATTGTTCTAAAATATTAACTTCTTTACAAACACTATTACAATGACGCACTACCCTACTGAGAGCATCATTACAGTTTGTCCGCCTAAATACGGGCTCTAAAAATATTTTGTCTCTCGTATGATATTGCGGAACATGGATATGCATTAATAAATTTGATAAGGGTATACAATCAATTTTACTATTAATGACATTGTAAGCTAAACATACATCAAAGAAAATGCGTCGATCCGAGAGAAGTTGCAGACCTAAATATTTTAGCAATAAGTGATAATTTTCACTAGAATACATTATGTTACACTTGTAACAAACGTACTTCACAAAAACCTTTTGTACACGTTCAATGCGATCACAGAGGTATTTATAATTAGGTGACCAAATGACACAGCAGTAATCAAGAACTGACCGGACTAGTGAAACAAATAAATTAATAAAGCACCGCAGATTTAATACGACGGTAAATTTTGAGGTCATCAGCAAAAAGTAGATATGGTGATTTAAGATGAGAACCAATATCGTTCACATATAAAAGAAAGAGTATTGGTCCAAGATGGGAGCCTTGCGGTACCCCTGCCTTGGCACAAATTGGATTAGATAGAGAATTTTTATATTTAACAAACTGTAAGCGCTTAGTAATAAAAGATTTAGTCCAAAGAGCTAAAGAACCACCTAAACCATATTGAATCAATTTCAAAATCAGCCGATCGTGGTTTACTCGGTCGAACGCTTTACGGAAGTCAGTATAGATGGAATCCACTTCCACGTTTCTGTCTAAGGCGTCGCTGATATATGAACTATACATTAATAAATTAGACGCTGTGGACCTTGTGGGATAAAATCCATGCTGATGGTGAACTATAGCATGCTTAAAATTAGCTAGAAAAATTTGACTCATTAATTTATCAAAAATTTTTGGAATGATTGACTGAATTGAAATTGGTCTGTAGTTTGTGACAAGATTTTTATTGCCAGATTTAAAAACAGGTATTACATAGGAGGACTTCCATTTTTCAGGAAAATATCCTGTCAATAATGACCTGTTGAAAAGGAGAGTTAAGGGTTCAGATAGCTCAGTGGAACAGTTTTTTAATATGTAAACATTTATCTCATCAGGACCAGAACACGTCTTTTGGTCTAGAGTGTTTAACGCATGCAGAACTGATTTCTTAGACAAAACGTATGAACAGAAGTTATTTCCTACGTGGGTAGTAGTGGAAAATGAGGACGAACAGTTGCTGTCCGATTCATACACTTGATTAAAATTGACTGCAAATAAATTTGCAATGTCATCGGGCGAGGTAATATCCTGCATGTTATTTTTGAAATGAGATGGTAATTTATTATTATTATTAGAATCATTTTTGTTGTTCACAAATTTCCAAAAATATTTTGGGTTATTAATTAAATTATCCTCCATGTTATTGACATAGTGTTGATAATCAATAGCTAGCCTACTTTTACATTGATTTCTCAAGGATGAAAATCTTGAATAATCTGCGTCATTGCCAGATTTTTTATAAATCAAATGAATTCGTTTTTTTTCCTTTATTAGAGCAATTAATTCTGCAGAAAACCAATTTGGAAATGATTATCTAAACAATCTCTTCATAGGAGTATAAGCACGAATAATATTATATATGAGTTCATAAAAATTATCAACACAACTGTCCAAATCATCATTATTATTTAATAACTTTGACCAGTCAATATTATTCAAATCACTTTTAACACGATGGTAGTCGGTTTTTTTAAAATTATATACATCAAAGTAATTATTTTGTTCGAGTTCATCCTCAAAAGGGATCATTATGCATAGAGAAGGATGGTGGCTATCACATTTTACTAAACCAAGCGAATGAACACAAGAAACATTACAGTTGGCAAAGACTAAATCTAAAACTACATTTCTAGAATTTTTTTATTATTAAACTGCACAAGACCGGACGAAGACAGATTATCACAAATTAAATGTTCTATTTCCGAATCGGCGCATACGGGAAGTAAGCCCATATCACACTCATCTTCTGACCATTTGATGTTGGGTAGATTGTAGTCCCCTAGAACAACGACGGTCGAATTTGGATGCAGTTGAGTAATTTGATCGACGCAGGTTGAGTGGTCCTGGTATTTAATTAAAGGGCTATTTGGTGGCAGGTAAATGGCACACACGATGAATTTTTTTGAATCTGCTACAAATTCAACCCAGATTTCTTCACGATCTAGACAATCAACACTCATGGTATGAGAACGAAAACGCTTATGAATCCCAACAAAGACACCACCACCTATACCTTTATCACTGTTGATAGAATTTCTGTCGATACGATATAAATTGTAACGGTCGTCCATAACTTCATTGTCAAAGATGCCAGGGTGTAGCCAAGATTCAGTAACAACTATGACATCATAATCTTCGACAAGAACCGCATTATGAAATTCCAAAAGTTTAGTTCTAAGTCCTCTTGTATTTTGATAGAAAATTGATAAATCTAGGTGTTTGTGTTTGGTGGCGGTATGACTGGAAAATTCTTAAATGTATAAGATTTTTTTCCAAATTTAAAATCCTTGACAATTACACCATTTGGCCATGCATTAGGATTCAATATAGATGGAAGTGCAGTTTCTTTTACACCGACTTTGAATGACGTGGTAATATCATCTTTAAATAATATATATAATATAGAAATAAATATTACTTAAATTTCATATTCACTTAAAGGATTTGTACAATATGACGACCATTCTGATCCACAAACTTTTGACACCTTGTTCTAACAGAATTACATACTCTATGTAGTGTGTTTCCGTTTACTAATCGTAGCACATCAATTACTCTTTGTTCTAAAATTTCCAGAATTTCTGGTGGTTCAAAACTAAACACTTCGTTTTTAGTGGTACCCCATAAATAAAAGTCAAGGTCGTGTTATCTTGCAGGCCATTGCATTGGTCCATTATTTAAATTAACTCACTTATTAAACTTTACTCTCAACAAATGTTGCACGTTGTGAGTGTTACCAGTTAAATTACATCAAAGAAGAAAGAACCTATTAAGTAACTATGTAAAACGAAAAGAAACTCAAAAAACAATATAAAAATATAAACAAAATTCCATACCAATTTGGTAATGTGGATTTCCAGTAGACCAATGATGATAGTTATTCCTGATGGATACTCCACAATTGGTAAATCATTCCATAGTATTTTCCTAGGATAATTAGCGCCATCTTCACATTTTTGAAGGGTGGTACCTGCTAAACTGCAATTTTAAACCTTGTACAATTGTTGGCTTGTAAGGGTGATACTTGTTTTTCTTCAAGATTGTGTGAACAGTAGACTTTGAAATCCCTGTTTCTCAAGCTATACGACGAACTGATGTGCTGGAATTGTTCGTAACGTTCTGAAAAATATTATTTTAAAGAAAAAATATTTAAGTGCTCAACACTTGATAATGTCATGCAAAAGTCGAAACTATAGTTGTGCCAAAAATTGATAATATATTGTAAACTTTGTTTGTGTATATTATACAATAAATAGTGGAATAAAAACTTAAAAATTATTTCCATTTACCTTTTTAAAATGAACTACTACATAGTAACAGTCGCTACCTTCATTTTCATATTATTTCGACGTGTATCAGCATCACTAACTTTATAGTTAGCTTGTTTTTGTTCTGTAAATTGCTAACTAATTTTCTAAAAATTGTCCTGTGTGTTTGTTGTCTTTCTGGAAAACGCTTTGCATACCTCATGCATGCATTTTTAGTGTTTCTTTTTGTTTTGAAATACACGTCCAACATATCAACTTTTTCTTCGTTTGAATATATATGTGCCATTATCAATAAATCGTAATACTTTAGAATAAATAATAACTTATTACTAACTACAAGTAGATACAGGGTTTAAATTAACTTATCTCTGCAGTGCTTATTATACTTTGATAGGTTATCGTTTTGTTTTATTGTTTCACACTGATGTTTAATTCCATGGCTTACTAATTTTATTGAACAGCCTGTATTTTTGTTAATAATGAAATGTCAGGATCGTTTCTATATTTTACTTTTAACTTAGAATGTTGTTTCTTTCATTTTTCATTGGTGTTTATTTACATAGCCTACAAATTTCATATTAAAGATTAATTTATATTTTTATTAATATTTTGCTTGTAACTAAAAATGAGGCATGTTATACATCGTTGCAACTTACTTTTTAGGCAATATCTAATAAACCGAACCAATATGGCCCCATAAGAAAAACAATAGATAGCGCTAATTTCCTGGAAACAAATGCAAATCTCTTTTCTTTACACAAAAAAATGTCTTAAAACAGTTATAAAAAGGTAAGGTCATAAAATTAAAAAAAGTTAAGGTAAATTTAAAATGGGATTTGTTATAAGCACTGATTTCTGCAAAGCATTCTTCATTTAACCATTGCTCTATCTCTTCTAATAACAGAGATACCAACGGTGAGCATCGAAATTGGGACACCGTGTATATATAGAGGTATTTTTTTCGAGAAAAATTTTTGAAATTTAATTTTAACAGAAATATCCGTTTTGAGGTCTCCTGAGTCCATACCAATGATTTCTAGAAAAAAATATGTCTCGTGTGTGGCTGTTTGCGTGGCTGTGTTTCTGTGTGGGCGCTGTATCTCAAAAATGAATAATCCTATTGAGAAAAAAAATTTAAACTTAATTTTTATCGTTAAAAACTTTAACTGAAAAGCTTTTGGTGAACATTCATAAACTGGAAGTGGATTTAGCCGTTTTTTGTTTTTAGTCCATATTTTTAGAAATATGAAAAATATTACAAAATCATATTAACAAAAGTTAAAGAGAATGAGAAACTGAACAAGTTTCATGAAAACGTGTTTTTTCTTTTTAACTTGCTAGAAAAAAAATTAAAAATTAATAATTTTGACATTTTTTGCCTATTACTATGTAAGAGTTACATGAATTGCAAAACAAGTAATTGTAAAGAATCCAAAATTGAGCAAATTGTTAAGAATAACCTTTTTTCATAAACCTACAAAATATAGGGAAAGTACTATGTTAACCACATCACGATTTTTTACTTTAAAACTATCACAAACGCATGCACCGTACGCCCGTTTTCTCGCATCGCAGAAGCCCAGCAATTCCCAGTTCGATATGCAATCAAAATATCTGCTAATTTTTAATTGATTCATCAAAGGTAAATCTCGGCGAAATATCTTCCAAATAGAATGAATACTAACAGGATCACTTTCGTCGCAAGTTACCTTAACTTTCCAAATATCTTTCAATTCTAATTTTGTAGTTACGATAACCGGGTTAATGAGTCCGAGCTGGTCAAATAACCGTACAATTTCTGATAAAATAGTCCGTTTATTTATCCATGAATTTATATATGCCTCTACCTTGAATGAAAACCTGTCTGAATTTGAATCTGAATTTGCAACCCCAAAGTTCTTACAGTTTCATCTTTATCTATTAATATAAGGATATTATCATTATTCGCATGAATAATATCAAGTAAGGAATTCCACTTATTCAAAGAAAACCCTCCCTTTTTAAAATGTTTATTACTCCATCTCTTATATACGCGTGATGGGTTAAATTATCCGAACCAGTCAGGAGATTATTTATGTAAAAAAAGTTTTAATTACGCGACTAGCTAATTGATCTAAACACCTCGTTGCTAAAACGGAGGTGGGTGTAGTATCGTAAGTTACAGTACGCACTTCAAACTCCTGTAAAGGCCGACTTGGTTCGGAATTCCAGAATATTTCTTGAAATTTGTAAAATTTTTGGACAGTTGTACCTGGCGATACATTTTAATTATATATAAAACATAACAATACGATCTGAATCTTGTTAGGATTGAAAATAAATTTTCTTGAATTACCGAACGTTCCATCAAAATATTGCAGAATTTTCTGGATTCCGTCATCGATTAAATAAATCAAAAATTGGATTGATTAGGCTGTTATTTGGCAAAAATCAAAATTAAACAAATATTTAATATGATCGATAAGAAGGTAGAATCAATGGGGACCAAAATGAATATTTTACATAATACAATATAATCAGAACGACAAAAATGGGTCTTGTTTCAAATACTATCCAATTAGTATCCGACATATTGTATAGCAGAGAATATAAAAGTATTTGGGTGAAATTACAATCATGTTTTTAACGATGGTAGTAAGAAATCTTATAGATCTGAATATTGGTACTCGACAACTAAAGATACTTGTCTACTATTTAGTAGCGAAGAAGTACTACGAATCTACAGAAAAATGGGAAAATAGACTGGATATTAATTGAGATTCAAAAAGATAGGGCCATAGTTACCTATTTCTTTTCAAAATTTCAATATACAAAATGAACTTAAAGAATAAACTGTTGACTGACTTAGTTCAGGATGAAATAACTTTTTATTATTAACAATATTAAAAAATAATTCGATTCTTCCCCTGATCAGAGATTTTAATGCATCAATTCCCTTACATTAAAGTTAAGACTTATCTATTCTTTTATGGGCGACATAATCCAAATTTGCATCTAAAATAATTATATATAAATTTTAGATATTTTAATAGACAGGTCGAATATTAAATAGTTTTATGTACAATTTGTAGTTTACTACTGCTATTAGATCAAATTCTACAGATTCAAAATAATACTGTTACTCTATAAACATGAAACAATAAGCTAAAAATACAATCAAAACTACCATAACATTTTACGAGATCAGACGTAGCTTGAATTTGAATGGATATTTTAATTATAAATATTTAAAAACAAATCAAAAACTAAAGATTTAAAAAAAAAATTGAGACTCTAAATCCATATTGTAAAACCATGGGGACCGAGCCAAAGAACCACAACTCTAATGATAATTTTGAATACTATGCGGTAATGCATGGTATAAACTCTAAATTCATATACTTAATAAAATCTAGTGTAATATATAACACGTTGACTGCCACGTCCCCCGTAGTCGGGTGACAGTAAAGTTTCTGATCAGGCCGCGTCACCCGTATTGTCGTGACGCTTATTTTACAACTTGCGCAGAACATTCGTATTTGTTTAAAAAGATATTTCGCAGAGGGAGTAATGAAATTATTGAATATTACTTAATATAAACTAAATTTATTAATATAACTTAATACACTGTAAAGGCGCGCGGCAGTCAACGTGATGAAGCAGTATAAAACAAAAGTATGAACATTTGATCAGTTTCCTAATTAAGTACAAAAATATCAGAGTTTTTGCAATCTTTGTGTACCTTTTGTATAGTAGTACAAAATTCTACTTTCTGAAATTAAATTAGATATTTGATTATTTTTATAGCTGTAAAGAACCTTCCTCTACAAATTTCGTAGATATATTAACATAAACTTACTAACCAAAGAAGTCAAGAGAAGAAAAGATATAATACAGGCGAGAGTTTATACGTTTTCTTTAACTGCTGGTAAATTAACAAACATCGCCCAACGTTTTTTTATTTTTATAGGTTTAATATCAAATATCAAATTAAGTAGAATAAACATGAGAAATCACTAGCCTAGATTAAATAATACCAGCATGATATGCAACTCATTCACTTGTTGAAGCTAAGTTGATCCCATAGAAATATTAATTTAATACTCGTTAATAAAAATGTATTAAAGCCCACTATGTTATAGAAAATGAATTGATAATTAGAAAAAAACACGAAAACATTTCGTAAATTTACAACAAATGAGTTAAATGATACAAAAGTAATTTGCGTGTTACAAATAGCAAAGCTATCAAAGCAATACTAGTTTGAACGTATCTATTTATGTGAAATAAACTAAAAAGAATTGAATGTACGTTAAATAGTTTGTGAGTGAATATGGAATGATAATTTTGAAACACGAAATGAATTTAGGTTGATGTTAGTTTCAATTACATTAAATAATTAATTTTTGGGCTTCCCTTGAGAGTCTCTTAAGATAATTGACCTAAGGCGATTTTATGAGCTTTCTCTTAGGCACCCATCGATTATCTTGATTCACGACATTTATTTTGGCTTAATGGAAATGGAATTAAATTTGACGTACTTACCTGGGATCATATGCTGTTCCTTTTTAAAGTCTAATTTAACATATTTAACTAAATATATACCTTGGCTTGAACCATCAGGAAATGGAATTAAATTTGACGTACTTAACCTGGGATCTTATGCTGTTCCTTTTTAAAGTCTAATTTAACATATTTAACTAAATATATACATAAAACAATACAAATATGCTACGACGTATGGTAGTATATGATTTGTAACTCTAAAGAGAGAGCCAATTTTGTATCATTTGTAGAAGTGAATGAAGATCTAGCTGCCCATGTCCAGCTAAATGGATTAGTGCCTCGAATTTTTTAACTGATGTACTATGACATTGCCATAGGTCATTATAAGGCGTACACCAGACGTGTACGTACGTAGGGTTGTATATAAATTATAGCTTAACGTGGTCATTCGTGCATAAGTGTTAAAGGCGGCCTTTAATATGTGTAGACGGCTCCGTGGCAGCCGGAAAGCTGCTTAATTCGATCATTCGAAAAAATATATATGAAGTTTTCCTCTATAAGAAACATTGTTGGTGTAGGTGTTTGCTTTTAAATGGCAAGACTGTTGCTGTTGTTATTTACATTTTAGTTTGGTTTTAATTTTTAACATCTAGTACAGTTACTTCATATTCTCTTCTTTTTTGGAAAGCTAGCTGCGAAACCAAATATTTCAAAATCGCACTTTCATGGAAGTATTCTAGAGGGTCAAGAGTCGGTAAATGAAGAGGTACACTGGCAGAGGGTCAAGACAAGCAGAAAAAGAGACTGCAAAAAGGGGGGCGATTAAGAGGGAAAAGGAAAGCGATAGAGAGAAAGTAGAGGAGTAGATATCGAAGCAAGGGGGAAGAGAAATAAATATTAAAATTCATTAGATTTTTAATTGAAAGCAAAGATTCCGTAGGGAGAATTTTAAACATTTTTAATTGTATTCTAAAAGTAAGTGCTTCGACATTTTTGAATCTTTGCTTTAAAATTAGCGTAGATTACGGAAAGTATTTTCTATAGTTTGAAATTCTAATATATTTTTCATAACTTCAATTCATTATGTTTTAATGATAATTTGGAAGAACAGTTTTAACTTTTCCACAAATTGTTTTTTGGTGGTTTGTTACTCTATCCTTATATGAAAAGTAAATTAAACAACCTTCACATATATTTCTCGCGAACGTATGAAGACATTTGGCATCTGATTAACCGCGGCAAATTTTTAATCCAACACCAGTGAGTTGAAATATAACAATTTTATCCGAGTAGCTTTCTTACTTTTTGATACTGGTTTTGAAAAGATAAGTTACTCAATTTTAAATTATGTTTGTCGAGCCGTACCGAATACAATAAAATTGGGCGATACACAAATACGATTACGCATTTAAATTAATTTAAATGCATAATGGAGTTTCACTAAGCCTAATCAATCAAATACAATTACATAATATCATCCTATATTACGGATTATTCCGTTCATAATTACTCCAATGAAATCTTTTCCTAAATATAACTTTGTTTCTTGTTATGGACGGAATATTAATGTTTAATCTAACAAACAGCTCACTGCAATTTATCAACCCATTAACGATTTTGTATAAAACACATAAATCAGCGTACCTACATTTGTCGCAAAGAATCTCTAACTTGAGTGTCGATATCATATTACTTCGACTACAATTTACTCTACTTCCTCTCCCCTTCTAAGCAATATAAACAACAGGAGCTTGTTTTGCACACATTCTAACAGATGTGAGATTGGTATATACCGGTGAATACAAGAGGCTCGCCCCAATTGAGATAGTACCAAAGAAATTGAAAAGTTTTTGTACGGAATTTTAGGAACCTTTCGCAAAGCAAATCCCAGTGTTTGCGCCAAACCATGTCGCCCTACCACTCCGCGAAGTCAGGCGTCAGGCATTACTTCACAGGAGGTAGACGGGCAGCCAGCGTCCTTCACAGTCAGTTTGTGTTTGTGTGTGGTGTGTGAGTGTGTGTGCATGTATATTTACACAAATGTGCGTGTGTGTGCAGTTTACGGTTCGGGTACGTGGGGTCGCTACTCCCAAATGGTTGTGCACGTCAGCCACCCCTGGGGAAAACCGTCTGAACCTGGATTTGCAAGTGTTGGCAGCTTTAAAGTTGTATATAAAACCAATTGTATAATGCTAATATTAGTGACATTTGAGAAAACTGAAACCAGATAAACGCCATGGCTGTTAGGTACAGTATTTATTTGACAAAGATTATTAAATTCCAACGACACGGCTAGAATTTGAGTATTTAAACAGCCACTTTCAGTTAATAAATAATATTATTATAACACGCATTCGGTAGCTTAATATCGCCGTAGAAAATATATATAATTAACAATATAGCATGTAAATTCTATAAAAATCATATCGGACCGCTGGATCGCTTGCATCTATGTAATGTAAAATCACGGAGACATTAGTTTTACATTTAATTGGTCGCCGATTATTAAATATTAAAAACTAATTTTAGTAGTCTCAGTTCAACTAAAACCTTTTCAATACGAATTACCTTCCCTTTTTAAAAATTATTCATCTTTGATCCCAGTATTGATCATTTCCGCTATGCTTGAGGCTTGAGGATTCTTGAAGATTGAAAACCATATGTACCATTGGCTACTTTTGCTCTTAAATCTGAAACAAAAGCAAGAGCTTATAATTTGTAAAACATTAAACTTATTAAATAAAAAGCTGTCAGATTAGGAATCTATTTTTCTTTTTTTTTTTCTTTCTACATGTAATATTCTTTCTTGTCCAAATAATGATTTTCTGTCATGAGGTGGGTGGCAAATGTTTCTCCTCTTATATTGATCTTTGATATAACTTTCTTGTGTTCTTCTACCCTATCCGTTATGAGTATTCCAGATTGTCCTACATATATTTTCGGGCAGTCATTACAAGTTAGCATGTAGATCCCACTTTGTTTTTTGAGGTTTGTTTTGGCTTTATTGTTTTTGATTATTTTCCCTGAACTATTGTTTATTCTATATGATGGTGTTAATTTATTTTTTGAAATTTTATTTATTTTGTTCTATTTCTAAGGTTAATTGAATTTTGAGGTGTTGAGAGTTTAAAATTTTTAAAAATTGATTTAATTGTCGGGCTGTACGCGTATAAGCCACAAGAATTTCATCAACATACCTGTACCACTCTGAACAATCATTAAAATGTGGTAATTTTGAAAATCCTTCTTTGAAATTGTAAATATTTCCACCAAAAGAGGCCTGAGTGGATTTACCCATGGTTAATACCGGTCGTTAAATTGGAGGTAGTTTTGATTTAAACAAACATCTAATAACCTGGATTTCTTCGATTTTGATCGGATTAATACTATTTTCTTGAAGTCTATTTTTAATTATTGCTCTAACGTCTTGCGGAGGTTTGTTTGTGAATACATTTCATAAAGATAATAACAAAATTAGACCTGTGATTTCATACACTAATGAACCTTGCACAAAATAAGCATAAGCTCGAGTAAAATAATTGTTAAAGCAGTCAAATTTAAATCCAAATTCGCAATAAAAAAACAACTTAGAATTAATAAATAAATTTAAAAATGTAAACCCTAACCAAACTTACGTTCAGCAGATATTGCAGTAGAATTGTTTAATTTGTTGCGGATCGTACTGGGGAAATAATTGTATTTTTGTAAGAAGGCATTAAAGTTTTTATTTATATATAACGAGGAAACATAGACGGCTGTTGTGTAAAAGTTGTGTCGGTTCTCTATAATCTGTCGTTGTACAAAAACATACTAGCGGAATTTTTGACCTCTAGATTACATGTTTCCCATTTGTGGACAATCAGTGTGCAAGTAGTTTTCATCTTTGTAAATGCGATAAAGGGGACGGTATAATTCTTGGTCGTGTGGAATGTTGATGCGACTTTGCTTTTGTTTACTCATGGTTACGGTATTGTTGTAATGAAAATTGTTATTGCGGTTTTGAATAGATTTATGTTCTAACCTAATTTGAATGTTTAGTGGCGATTATTGGCATTAATAGTGATTTTCGCGCTCCGAACTTACGGCCACACTAAAGTTTAATTCAAACAAGTTAGCTATAACTGTATACATAATAAATATTATTGAATAATTCCTAAACAAATAGTAATGACTATTCTGATGATTCCAATTAATCTTATTTCTCTAAATAATTTAATTCATGAATGTACTCAAGAATATACTTCCAACTTTGCTAAATATATTTAAAAAATGTACAATTAAATAACAAGAGCGATTTTATTTTTATTGTTTATTAATTTTATTAATCCTTGCATTACTCACGAGTTTCTCTTCTGTTGTGTAATCGTTGTTTAATTTTAAATTTGCAAATATTTTCTTGTGTGTTGGTTTTTATTATATATTTCCATTTTTCCTAAACATTTTGAAAAGTGTACAACTATATAAAAAGGTATATTTGAGTGATTCAAGTATTTTTATGTCTGTTTTAATCATCTTCGATATTATCTTAACTTAGATATTCTTAAAAATCAGCTGCAGGAACAAAACAAATTATTTATTGACTACCAATATCTCCTTGAAGAACTCCACTTTTATACAATTAATTGCTAAAAATAGGAAAAATAGAATAATTTCTCATGTTGCAGATATTAAAGTGTTTAGATTACTTATTGCTTGATAAAAATATAATATTATTGCTTCAACAACTTTATTTTTTTTTTTTCAATCATAGCTAATAACTCTTGTGTAATTGACAATCCTAACCGGGTCAACAGCGTCTTTTTAGCTTTATTAATGATTTTGTAGTATGTAAAAACACTTCTACATTTACAAATGATGTAGATTAATCATTTAATGCCATTGAATGAAGATAATACTTCATAACGTTTTTTGTTTACTGCGGACTTGATCTTACTTACAAAAGATTATTTTAATTTATAATATTTTTTTCTGGTTATAATAGTAGGATCTTAGAGGAATTATGAAATTACTTTATGAAAACACTCGCTTCGTGAAATGCGCATCTATATATTACAACGCATTCCCACAGCTTGATTACAAACAAGATGTACATGTAAATTTAATAATTTTAGGGATACTGACTGTTCTTGGAGTCTAATTACATCTGCGCTCAGAATTTTCAATATACCAAAGGCGAATGAACTTATCGTTTTTATTGAAAAGTAATATAAGTTTACCCTATAAGTATTTTACAATTAGAAATTATTTAAAAATGACTAATAAAATGTATTAAAGTTATTTAGTTCGTTGTAGAATATTAACTAATAATTGAAAAATACGAAAATAAAATAAATCTACAACAATGAGTCTTACTAATACTACAAAAAAAATCACTACTGAAGCAACTACTTCTCTGGCTAATACCTCGACGGATATTGAATGATACAAAAGTAATTTGCGTGTGCTATTTTTAATGCCCTGTTTATATTCAATAGATCTCAAGAACCTTTTTTGCACTCTTTCAGTGCTCTCAATATACGATTATAAATATGATGACTAGACTGAAAATGCCTACTCGAGGTGGCATCTAACAAGTGAAGTGAAAGATACCACGCAAAACCCCACATCTTTCTTGCCTTGTCATAATTTTAGAGAGACATTTATTATTACTTGTTACAGAGGGATTTACAATATTAATTGTAATTGATTTTAGTAGCCTCAATGGCTAAACTTCGCCCATTTTTTGAGCAAATGAAGACATTTATTATTATTATTATTATTTTACGGCTATCGACCCATGGTGTTTCTGTCAGTCTTTGTCAGTTGTCCGTTGATGATTATGATGATGAAGACTGAGCTTTCGTCAGGGTTGGTAGCTGATCCACCTGGACGACAGTCAGTTTGGCCCCTTCCCATTGTGGTGGTAGGCGGGAAACTTCGTCCTTAAGCCATTTCAGGGCGGGCTCATTATCGCAGGTGATACGTGGTATCTCCCCTGAGTGTGCCCACTCCTAAAATGTATGGATGTGCTCTGAGGAATCGAGCATTTTTCTAGCTCCCCAAGCATTGCTTTTTCGACCATCGCCTCCTATTTCTTGTTGATTTTGCCCAAGGGGTTGTTTTGGTCGATAATGGCTACTCGGAGGTGCCTAGAGGCAGCCTCCTTGTGGCTGGTCCCGTCGCTCCTTCTTCTCGAGATAGGTGGATTCGGGGCATTCTTCGTCCGCCTTTTTTGCCACCGGCTGACCGGGTGATGGCTCAGAGACAGCACACCGATTTCTCTTTTTCTGTGCGCTGTCAGCATCCCTCTGCCTTTGGGCATTGGGTTGCCAACTTTCCTGGGGGGCGCACTTCTTTTCGAAAAGGGATCTTGGGGGTCTCAGCTGTCTTTGCAGCAGCCAATGTCTCCCTGGCATTCCTTTTGCGCTTTAGCTCGGCTTCACAAATGCGCTTCCTTTTTGTGGGTTGCTTCTATAGGTCAGCTTCTTTTATGGTGACGGGTGGATCAGTAAACCCGCCCGCAGCCACTTTTTGCTCGAGTCCAGGAACTCCCCGTCAACTGAACAGCCGATTCCCGCCCCAACACTCATAGGACCGCTTAAGCCCTCCCACCAACGACAAGGTTCTACAGGTCCTTGAGAGGGTATGGAATGTGTATTATTCAATTCTAAAATATGATTTAAAAAGGTATGCTGTGGAGATTGATAATTTTAAATCGAGGCCTGGTTGAGTACCGGAAAGATATATATTAGAGACATCAGTCTATAACAGTAGAAAAGAAGTCTGCGTTTAAATTTACAATTTTCTATTTATCTTCTCTAATATTGCCTTAATATTCCATGTGTTTGAGAAAACTCGTTTCCTTCCGGGATAAATTATAAGCTGATCGCGGATATATATATATATATATATATAATATATATATATATATATATATATAATATGAACGGCAAGAATTCACGGACGTTATGATGTAGAATAGAATGGAGTAACGGGATTTAAGTCACTACCTCTTTTATTGCTACCTACATTTCCCCGTTACTCCATTCTATTATATATATATATATATATATATATATATATATATATATATATATATATATATATATGTTACACCTTAGGTTTTCGCGGGTGTAATCTGGTTTTTTGTGTTTTTTCG
>OZ018399.1:29791457-29834161 GCA_963969525.1 Ontholestes murinus
CAGAAAACGTCAAATAAGGGCAACTTAAAGACATGTTCGGTAAAACTAAAATTCGGCGAGTGAATAAAGTTCTCTTTCAATTAAATACTCTTTAAGATTTTTCTTAAATTTATTTATATTAACTTCTACTTGAAGTGCTCTTGGAAGTTGATTAAACAATTTCAATTAACTGTAGTATGGAGATTTTTCATAAATTGCTAATTTATATATTGGAAAATCGTATAAATGTATATTTCTGGTATGGTGAGTATGTTTTTTCGTGCAATCATTGAATTCATTTCGGTTTTTAAAGTGATAAACAAGTACTTCGTAAATATATAGGCTATAAAATGTTAGGATTCCAGCCGATTTAAAATGTCCTCTACAGGACTCGATATATTTTAAACGTAGGAGAATCCTCACAGCCTTTTTTTTGTATAATAAAGATTCGAGCACTGAATGAGCTTCTACCGTAAAATATTATTCCATATCTTAATATGGATTGAAATTAATGCTTTAGTATCAAAAAGTTTAGCCAAAATTCTTAGTGAATAACAAGTCGAATTTAGCTTATAAGAAAGATTAATACAATGCTCTTTCCAATCCAGGTATTTGTTAATCATCAATCCTAATATTTTACAATTATGTTTAATTTCAATGTTCATATCTCCTAAAGTAATTTCATTAGTTTCTAAATTGTGGTTTTTAGCACTGAATATAATTAAATTTGTTTTATCTTTATTTAAAACTAATTTATTTTGGTTCATCCACGATTCTATTACATTAAATAGGGACTGATATTTAATTATTAAATTATTTAATGACTTGTCATTCACTAGAATGCTGGTATCATCTGCATAATTTAGGATTAAATTTTCTCTTGTTATGTTAGGAAGATCATTAATATAAATTAGGAATAATAAGGGCCCTAAGATACTTCCTTGTGGGACCCCAATATTTGTAGTGACTTCATTGGATACATTGTCTCTTATTTTTACTATTTGTTTTCTTCCAGATAGATATGATTTTATCAGATCTAATGAGACATCGCGGATTCCATACAACTCTAGCTTAGTAAATAGTATTTGGTGATCCATCGTGTCGAAAGCCTTAGACAGATCAAGGAATATTCCCATCGACTTTTCTCCATTTTCCAACGCTTTAACTATCTCCGTTACATAACTAAATAGTGCAGTAATGGGCGATTTAGATTTTAAAAATCCATGCTGTGTTTTATTAAATAAATTGTTTTTGATAAAAAAATTGATTAATCTTTTCGCTATCACATGTTCAACCACTTTCGAAAAAACACTTAATAATGTTAAGGGTCTATAATTATTTAAATCATTGGGGTCGCCTTTTTTGAATATAGGTTTTATTATTCCTAACTTTAGACAAGAAGGAAATACTCCTTTTTCCATAATTTGATTGACTAAATATTTGATCGGAAGCACTAATTCCGATGTTAAACATTTTAATGTTATAGAAGAAACTTCGTCAAATCCGGTAGAATGTTTATTTTTTAGCTCATTTATTGCGTTATAAATCTCTGTGGTTGATGCAGCATTTAAAAATATTGATTTATGAAATCGTTCAATATTACACAAAAATGATGTATTAGGTAACTGTGTAATAAGTTGACTTGCAACAGTGCTAAAGTAAATATTCATTTCATTAGTGTGTTCTAATAAATGTTCCAGGTTATCGCAATTACTTTTACCTAATAATTTATTTACAATCATCCATATTCTTTTTATTTTATTATCACTCTCATGAATAATTCTAGCATAATCATTTCTTTTTGCTTGTAAAAGCAGTTTACTATATTCAACATTTAATTTATTATAAATGGAATTTGCTTCAGTATTATAATGTTTAATGACATACAATGAATCTAACAGATTCTTATTTCTAATAATTTCAGGAGAATTATACATTTTTTTTAGAATCTTTCGTTACCTTCCTATTTATATTAGGGCAAGATTTGTTGATTGCACTACGTATAGCTTTTAAGAAACAATTCCATGATCCATCTACATCATTACATTTATATATGTTAGATATATCGGAATTGTTAGTTAATAAACATCTTAAATTTAAAATATTTTCACTACTGAAATTTCTTACTTTGATAAAATTTTCTTTTTGTGGAGAGATCGATACTTTCCACGTTAGTTTTTGTGTAAGATGATCCGACATATGACTATTAAAGACTTCAGTGTTATAATTATCATAAATGTTAGTAATGATATTATCAATTACCGACTTACTGGTTGAACTAATTCGAGTATCGCTATCAATTGTAATATTTGCATTGAATGATCGTAATAGAGTTAAAAATTCAAACGTTTCAGTAGTATCATTACTTATATTGATGTTAAAATCGCCTGATATAATGTAAGTAGCTTATTAAGTATAAAGTAAATTTTTGAAAAAATTCTGTAAAATTATTACTATATGGAGCTCTATAAATAGTGACAATTACATATTTATATTTATAGTAAATGCATTCAACTGCCGCACACTCAAACGCACTTATAGATGATATATTGTTAATATCTTATAAAACATTTCACACCATCGCGCACATATATCGCTGAGCCACCGTACGCCGTTTCTCTTCGTTGATGTTCCTCCCTGCAGAACGATGACGCCAGAACATAATTATTTAATGTAAATATTTTAAGTTTTTCTGTTTTTTGCCAGTGTTCTGTAATTGTTAAAAATAGACAATCATTGTGGTCTTCCATAAGGGCTTCAAGTTTATTTATATTTTTGTTTATTGATCATATGTTTAAATGTATTAATGAGATGTGTTAACCTGATGTCATCTGCATGAACAACGACGTCGTGACCATCTCGATCAATGCGATAAACGCAAGATGAGACCACTTCGCGAACCTGATATGGTCCAAGCCATTTAATTGCAAAGCTCGCTGGGTTTTGAATATCGCTGATCGGGTGGTTGCGGATGACAACCTGTTGTTCTTCCAGCAGTTTAATTATATTGTTTGTTGTGGCCCGTCCTACAGGAAATGCTTCTACCCACCTTGTGAATAGATCGGTTATCACAACAACGGATCGTTTCTTCGTCGATGACAGCGGAAATGGGCCGATCATGTCTATCGCCAACGTGTCGAAAGGAGCAATTGGGATGCGAGCTTTCATTGGGGCCGGTTTCTGGCGTTTTCCCCGTTTAGTTGTAATACATATTAAGCACGTTGCTGTGTAACTCTTCACATCGTTCACCAAGGACGGCCAAAAATAATGTGTTCGGATGCTACGTAGTGTTTCATCACGACCAGGGTGGATGGCCTCGTCGTGCAAGGAGTTCAATACTCGGGGTCGGGTTGTAGTCGGTACGAATAACGTCCTATCCTGGGAGTTCATGGGGCGGTGGTATAGTCTTCTATAACCTCATAAATGCTGTCCGTTTTTTCGTGTTCGGCATGGGTCGGATCCTCCAGAATTTGAATTATTTTCTGTGTTTCTTCGTCTGTTCCTTGGGCATCCCTCACTACGTGGATGGTTGGGATTTCCAGAAGATTTAATTCTGGAGGCAGGATTGATTCTAGTTCTGGGAGGGGACCAACGGACTGCTCTTCAGGTTCTCTACTCAAGAGATCCGGTAGTTGGTTGTCTTTCCCGGCGCAGTGAACTATTTCAAAGTCAAAACTTTGTAGTAACAGGGCCCATTGAGTGAGTTTTGATTTCTGATCTTTAAATTTTGATAACCACGTAAGCGCCCTGCTGTCTGTCACAACCCGGAAGTGCTGTCCCTCTAGCAGAGGACGGTATCTTCGAAGTGCCCATACTAAGGCCATGCACTCTTGTTCATTGATATGATACCGCCTCTGTGTGTTATTCAATTTTGCAGAATCAAATGTAATAATTCGCTTCTGGCCACATTCATCCGTTTGAAACAGTACAGCTGAAATGCCAATCTGTGATGCATCAGTCTGTACTGTATAAGGTAACCCGGTTAGAGGACGATGGAGTTGAAGAGGCCGCTGAATCAATTTTTTCAGTGTTTCCATTGCTGTGGTCGCTGCAGTATTCCACTTAAATGTTTTCGTCGTAGCCGTCAATTCATTAAGTGGAGCCACGATCCTAGCAAATCCTTGAATATACTGTCGCACCCAGTTGCATAATCCTAGGAATTTGCGTAGCTGTCGTCGTGTTTTCGGGATCGGATGATTTTTAATTTGGTCTAGGTGCTTTTGTAACGGGCGAGTTCTATCAGCGTCAACCATGTGACCCAGATATTCTAGTGATGTTTTCCCAAAAGAACATGTATCTACGCCTAATCTTAGGTCGAACTGGTCCAAGCGTTCGAATACTAAGGCCAAGTGTCGCAGGTGTTCTTCTGGTGTCCTGGAAAATACTATTATATCGTCCAGGTACACCATTGTAAAGTCATGTAGCATGCCCGAAAGCACTTCCTGCGACATCAGGCGTTGGAACGTCGAAGGGGCATTTTTCAGTCCAAATGGCATTACTCGGAATTGGTAATGCCCTCCGTCTGGAGTGGAAAATGCAGTAAACTGCTTTAAATTTACTTCCATAGGAATCTGCCAATATCCACTTTTCAAGTCGAGCGTGGAGAAGATACTGGCATCCCCAAGATCCCTAAGTGCTTCTTGTATCACCGCCATTGGAGTTGGTTCTGATACTGTGATATCATTGATTTTACGGTAGTCAATGCAGAAGCGACTGTCTCCGTTGCTTTTCCGTACCAAAACAATGGGCGATGCGTATGGACTTTTAGATGGTTCTATAATCCCTTGGGAAAGTAGTTCGTCTACCTGGCGATCGATTTCTTGTTTCCTGATGGGGTTTATGCGGTATGGCCGAGTTCTCACTGGTTTCGTCGTTGTAAGATCAATTTTATGTTCGGTTATCCTGGGTCGATGAGCAAACTGATCTTTTGGTTTAAATGTACGTGAAAACCGTTGAATTAAATGGTTAAATACCGACGCATGTTTACCTTTGAAACCATGATCTAAGTGCGGTATGTCATTTTGCCCCAAATCATAGTTGACCTCCGTCCATCGTATTGTCTGTCGTAATCCTGTTCCAATGTGAATGCAGGATCTGCTGCAGTCGATGACAGCGTCGTGTTTCACGAAGAATCCTATTTCGAGAATCGCTTCATACCGTAGTTCTGGTACGACCAGGAATTCTTCCTGAAAATGTTGTGTACCTAATTGGAAGTTTAGTGTCGCTACTCCAGTGATGTCCGAAGTTGTGTTTTGTGTTGCTAGCTTGGTACAACTCGTAATGGATTGAACGCGCGTCGCGATTCCGGGACGTATATAATTCCTGTCAGCACCAAGATCTAACAAACAACATATTGTTTTACTTTGTATCATCGCAGGTAATAACACTAACTTTGAATCATTAGGAGCCAACACACACAATGGATTTAAATTTACATCAGTGTCTTTATCACAAGGAGGGCTTCCACAATAAGATGAATTGTCATTTTGTGAGGCTGGATCATCTTGAGGTGGTCGGGATTTACTTCCACCGTTACGGAAATCGGGAAATCTGTTTATGGTGGGTTCGGCTGGGGTCCTGAGTGTGGGGTCGGGGATAATTTCTCGGTGGGGGTTCCAGGATACACGTTTCTTCTAGGTTGGAAAGCGTGGTTGGCATACGATAGCGGCAGGCGAGGTTATAACGTTTATCTTCGTTCCTGCCGCTGTTGGTCGTTTTCCGACCGAAATTCAGGTTGGTATTCCGGGCAATTGTTATACCAATGTCTTCCATTATTGCAGATTGTGCAATTAGGTGGATTACGTTTTGTCTTATTATTTTCTCTCCAGTTTTCGTTGGGTCGCGGAGACGTCGGCCGGTTCCACTTGCCTGGTTTATTTTTCAATGATTTTTCGGTTGACTTATTCTGCTCGTACTATCCTGCAGGATCCTTTCTGGGGGGCAAGGAAGGTCTGCTTTCATACTGTCTGTTTATAGTGGCGTTGTTACCGCGAAAACTATTTTTTCTCGGTGATTGGGGTGACGAAGGCCGTTGGCGGTATTGCTCGGTTGTTAAATTGCATCCCTGGGAAGATGAGGAGCGACGGTGATCGACTTGATCCTTATAATTTTCCGTCGTCGGTTGTTTTTCCTGGAATATCATCGGAGGGGGAGCAAATTCTTCAGCTGTTAATTCCGAAACCTGATCAACAAACTCAATTACCGTCCTTGGACGGAAAATAATAGCTCTTCGTAGAGCTGGTGATGCTAATCTCCACATGATTTTGGTTTTCAAGCACTCCGGCCACAACGGTAACAACTCGTCAAATAAAATTTGTTTACGAGTTGCGTAAACTCCTGGTGGGGTATCTCCTTGGGGTTTTGTGAGCAATTCCACAGCTTCGTCGTGAGTTGTCAAATCTGAGTCAATCGAATTGAGAAAAGGTTGCTTGGCTTTCGTCCAGGGGATGTTGTCGGTGAAGTATTCTCTATACTTCGTTGCGTACTCGGGCACCATACGAGATAATACTCGTCTATTTTTCTGGCTGTCGTCGATTCCCAAGCCGTGAAATTCCTTTTCCATCATTTCAATAAATTCACGATGATTCTTCCCCTGGAACTTCACTTTAAAACTTTCATCGTATCCTCTTGCTCCGCAAAACAAATCCACAACACGTTTTGCTGTTTGGGCAGCCACTGTTTCGTTCAATGCGTCCTGCGGAGGTTCAGCACTTCTCTGTGTTGGCAGTCGTTGAGTAGTCTGTGGCGGCTCATGGATTTGGACTTCCACTTCTCTTGGTGGTAAGGGCGACCGCTGCTGTGCGAGGCGTGACTGGATTCCGTCCTGCCTCGAGTAGAGTTCTCGCAGAGATTCTCCGATCTGCTGTTTCATCTCGTTAAACATCCGGAGTAAGTTGAGATAATCCGGATTCTTGCTTTGGAGTGATGCTTCTTCAGCTTCTTTCTCTAATTGTTCTTGTCTCAACCTTTTCAGAGTGTGTATCTGCTCGTCAATGCCAGCTATGATTGGCGAGCTCGCGTTATTTCTTGATTGGGTTGGTCGGTTTTCGTCAAGCCCGGTTTCTTCGGATTCGTGTTGGGTTACGAAAGTATCCTCTATGTCATAGTTACTATCTTGGTTTTTGGACCTTGTTTGCATGGTATGAGTATTCATGTTTTTGTTTGATTTGTTTTGTTTGCTTTTTTTTAAATATAAATTATAATTAATTACGGCCCCGTCTGACCCGTAGACAAAAAATAAGTAAGGTTGCAAACACCACAAGATCAATAAATTATTTTTGAGGTTGACGGCCCCGTCTAAGGCAAACCAATAAGTGTTGCGAAAACTCACTCTGAGGAGAGTGTGAGAGAGAGAGTGAAAAATAATAATAATAAAGAGCAATAAAGAAAAAATCCTTTTCTGACCGTGTGCAATTGGCCAAACAATGGATGATGCAATAATACTATGACTTGCAATTGACAAAATCTAATGTGCTAAATGAATAAAGCTTTACTGCCTGTTCTACCGAACAACGGATCCAATAACAAGAACGAGACCCAAAAAAAAAACTAACAATGAAAAATATATGCAGTTGAGATGAAATTCGTGTCCGTAATTTGATATACTCGCTCAGGCAAATTAATTGTTGTACTAATTATTATACATTATAAAATCTACCGCGTAATTAATTCCTAATTATTTTGGTATAAATTCGGCAAAGACACTACTAAATTTCTGATATATGTACTTATATTAAAAAAAATGAAACTTGAGTGAACAACAATAACGACAAATAAATGCGGAAAATGATAATTAAATTAAACTAACTGCGATAAAATGTGTTCTATAATTTATCGGCCCCGTCTACTTCTCTATAAAACAATTAAGCGGGGTGCGGCCCCGTCTGCACGGTTTTTTTTACTCGTATTAAATAAACAAGCGTAGTTGTGATATATAAGCTAAATAATAATTTGAATATAGCTAGCCTAATATAAATGTGATAATAAACCGAAATAAAACAGAATAGACTTAACTAAATTAAAAAAAATATACCTACAAAACTATTTTAATTATTATTAACGTTAACTCGATGGCACTCAGTTATTGTTAAATAGAAAACATATAACTAAACTTGGTATAGTATCACAAAATGGGAGGCCTGATGCACACAATAAATAAAACAATATGATTTACAAAAATGTGTGACTTGTTCTGTGGTATTACGTAATAGAATGCTATCTGTTTTAATCCAAAGATAGTTGAATAAGTATATCCTATTTAGTTTTTTTCTTTTTTTTTATAATAGAATTTAAATTAAATTTTACGTAATTAGTTCTTTAGGAATTTACGACAATTAATAGACATTGAAATTAAATTAAAATAATAAATATAAAATATTATTGAATCTTGAAAGAAAACAAAAATATTAATTAATTTGAAAATGTAAGAGGTTGTTTTCAGGGTCGTAGGTGTGTGGTGGTTGGCACAATAAAATTAAACCACCAGTTGTGCGATAATTGCTAATTAGGCAATTTAAAATAATTAACTAAACCACTAGTTGGGCGCCAATTGTTAACTAGGCTCTTTTAGCGTTCGAACCGAACACGGGGAAATCTAATATTTTCCACAAGGAACAAAAAAAAATAGGTAAATTAGACAACCAGTTTTTGCCTAGTTAACTACCCGGTTCACTTAGAGGGAGCAACAGAAAAAAATCACTGAATAATTAACGGGAGACTTACCTTTGTTTTGTGTGCGTTGTTCGTTGGGAGCGGTTCCTGCTCCTGATGACTGCATACGGTTAGGTCAGCACGGTCAGTCGGACGTCGGGGTGCACACAACACTTTCACTTAACTACCTTGCTTTCTTTAGGTACTAACAAATTGACTGTGGCTAAATTAAACTCGGTTTTAGATTTTAATTTTACGGTGGTGAATTTATATTAATAACAATTAAGCGTTTACATACAATATTTACCCTGAGAAAAAAAAAATGTATATATAGAACAAAATTTACAAGTAAATAAAAGAATAAAGAGATTAAAATTATCAGCAAAACAAAGTTTTTCTACGCGGTTCGCGAAAGTGATCAAAGTATAACTTGGACGTAGTGGAAATAACTTACGTGTAACTTATAAGCGCGAAGCGGGACTAAAAGTAACGTGGTCTAGTGACACGCTAATGAATACGAAAAATAAAGGGAGGTATTATCGGGATGCGACCCATATTTATATCCCGGGTGTCAACCCTCTTCCTTTCTTACCCTCCGATGGACCACCAAACTAAGAAATATTCAAAATAAATATTAAATTAGAATATTTTTAAGTAACAAGTAAGTATCGGCGAGCGATCACTTCTTCTACGTCCGTCAGTATGTGATCCAGGTAAATCGGAGGTAAGGTAAAGGAGTTAATCATATTTAATTGAATAGCACGGAAAGGGTTGACACTATTGCTTTGAAATTTGGGCCAGACATCCATCCCGAAAATACGCATCGTTTGCCCTACTGATCAACAATATGTATAAACAATTAATATTAGAAATTAGCGAAAATCGGGTATACAAAGTGAGGTCATAAATCATTATGCCTCGTCGCGCAAAATAGCTACCTTTCGCTGTATAAATGAATTTAACCCTTTAACGCCGTGCGTGTTCATATGATCACGCACAACATAGTCATATTTAAACGACCCCTTGTCTGTCGACACTTGAGTTAAAAGGTTCTTATCACTCCCTGTGTTTGAAAACATCCTAAAAATGTACGTGAATATATTTTTTGCATATAAAATAAATATATTAGTGTTGTGTGAGCCATGAAAGCAAGTACGACTTTATTTATTGACATTTAGGCGGCGCAAAATATACAGTTCAGTTTAGCACACAAATATTTATTTAAAAATATGAAAACAAATCATCATATTTGTTTGTTAATAAAACTGGGATTAAATTAAGTAAAGAGTCTTTATTAAACTAATTAAAGTGTTAAATTAGAAGAACAGTTTAGAGAGACGTTGTACACGCGTAACAGTATGTGTGCACGAGAGGTTTTATATCGTGTCGTGTGGCGGCGCCACTACACAGAGCGCGTGATTCAAATTGTATGTCAACACCCTCCCTCAATTTTAATCATTAAATAAACAAAAGAGAAGAAATAAAAAAAAATTATCCCAACCCCAAACCCTTACAATGTTTTTCATGCGCAAATTTAGTCACTGGCTTGGTGAGGACATCCGCCAGTTGCTCCTCAGTTGGAATAAAACGCAAGTCTATTACTCCTTCAGCCACCTTCTGTCTGATTAAATGATGTTTCAAATCAATGTGCTTCAGGCGATTATGCTTTTCTGGGTTTCTAGCGACTTTCATGGCGGACTGATTGTCTTCATGGATTAAGACCTTTTCCCGACTACCACAAATTTGTAATTCAAGGAGCAGGTTGCGGATCCAACAGGCTTCGCTAACTGCCATTGAAAGTGCAACATATTCCGATTCAGTCGAAGAGAGTGCAACTGTTTGCTGCTTTCTGGATGCCCACGAAATTATATTTCCATACACCTTAAAAGCGTATCCTGAAGTGGATTTCCTGTCCTCCACATTACTACCCCAGTCAGCATCCACATAACCTTCAATGATATCTGCAACATTGTTCTTGCAAAATCTTAGCCTGTATTCAATCGTGCCTGTCAGGTATCTCAATACTCGCTTCAACGCTTTGTAAAGGGCTTCGGACGCTCTACCTTGAAAACGACTTAAAATATTTAAAGTCGCGCAAATGTCTGGACGACTGCCCAGCATCGCGTACATCAAGCTGCCTATTAATTTCCTGCAACGATGTTCCATTTCCATGTTTTCTGATTCAGTTCGTTGTAATTCATTCGTTTTAAAATTTAGATCCAAAGGTGTAGCTATCGGCTTGCAATTTTCCATGGAATAAATCTTTATGATGCCTCTTATGTAGTCTGCTTGGTCTATCTCAATTATTCCGTCATGAATGTTTTGATTGACTCTCAAACCCAAGTATGTCGAGACTCCTCCCATTTCCTTCATTTCAAAATTTTCGGAAAGTCTTTGTTTTAGCTGCCCTATATCTGTAGCGCTTGAGCCTGCAATCAAAAGATCATCAACATACAACAGGACATAAATCCTATTTGCTTGGCTTTCACGAAAATATAGACAATAATCGTTCAAAGAACGTTCAAAATTTTCGCTTCGCATGAAACCATCGAACTTCTCATTCTAGCGTCGTGGTGATTGCTTCAACCCCTACAAAGCTTTGTTTAATTTAAGCCTACAATTTAAGTTTTGGCATTCCACGCCTTCGGGAATTTCCAGAAAAACATCTTCTTTAATGTCGCCATTTAGAAACGCACATTTAACATCCATCTGATGAACTCGATAATCAAATTTAACTGCTAACGAAAGGACAATTCGCATTGTAGTTAACTTTGCAACAGGCGCGTAGACGTCCGATAAAACAGGAACCTTTTGTTGGAAGGCCCCTGGCTACCAATCTTGCCTTATACTGGTATTTGTCAGGGTCATCAGTCTTCTTTCGTTTAAACACCATCCTGGTTTCTATAGTTTTCATGTTCTCTGTCGGATTTACTTCAGTCCAAGTGTTGTTTCTGGCCAGTGAACTCAATTCATCTTTGACAGCCCTTTTCCAGTCTTCAGCTTCCGTACTCTTCATAGCTTCTTTAAAAGATCTTGGTTCCTCCACAATGTAACCCATGAACGCGTTGTCTAAGTTCATCTCATATTCTAGGAGGTGCTGCGGCAACTGACACTCTCTCCTCGGACGCTGTTGACCGCCTTCAAGCTCTTCCTCTTCTAATATTTCCTCGTCCTCATCTTCTTCATTTTGGATCTCTTCTTCAGGATAATCCTCTTCCTCAGCAACGTTATCATCGACGTGCCAATCCTCTTCCTCAGCAACGTTATCATCGACGACTCTTTCATGCTCTCGAATACCATTAGGAATAAATTTGAAATCTCTAGAAAACTCGACTTCATTAGTACTTTGAATTAATACTCCGATACCTTTAACGGTGTCGTCGTAACCAATTAGAATTCCTCTCTGGGCCTTAGGGTCCCACTTCTTCCTTTTATTCTTTGGGATATGAATATAGACTTCATCGCCGAATACACCCAGATTAGCTGCATCAAACTTCTTCCTTTCCCAAGACTCGAATGGTGTTTTTCCTGGATCTGAACTTTTATTTGTACGGTTAAGAACGTAGACTAACATATTAACTGCCTCTGCCCATAAATTCTTAGACAATCCTTTTGCATTGAGCATGGTGCGTGCTGCTTCAACAATGGTTCTCATTTCTCTCTCTGCTCTACCGTTCTGTTGTGACGTATATGGTACTGAACACTGATTGCTTATTCCGTTATCTTCAAAAAGTTTCTTAACAAAATTATTAATAAATTCTGTCCCGTTATCAGACCTCACGGTTTTGACACGATTTCCCATGTTTTCGGCACGTTTCAGGAAGACTTCTATTTTTCGATTCACTTGATCTTTGTCACGGAGAAAATATACCGTCCGGAAGTTACTATGATCATCTTTAATAAGGAGGAAATACTTTGCGCCTCCTAGGGAAACTTCTTCCATGGGTCCACATAAGTCTATATGTACCATTTCACCAGGAGTTGTACACCTATTGCTACTTAATGGAAATGATAATCTATGGAATTTTCCCACTTGGCATGGCTCGCAATATTCGGTGCTATTTTCGTACTCAATACCCTCCCTTTTTAAAAACTCTTTGACATACCCGAAGTTTTGATGTACCATGCGATCGTGCCACACTTTCAAACTGTCTTTTTGCCTCTTTCCAATAAGACCGACTTTATGTGGTTCAGCCTCAAAGTTCATTTTGTATAATTTTCCTTGCCTCATTGCTTCAGCACACACTATACCTGCACTGTTCATGAACTTGCTTGTTGTTTTGTCTGCCCACATTGTGTAGCCATTGTCCAACGCGGCACCTTTCGAAAAAAGATTACAAAGCAACTCTGGCACAAACAGAACATCCCTTAAAATGGAGTTAATGTTCTTGTCACCGACCCTTGCAACAACTTCAACGGTGCCTGAACCTGGAGCTTTGATTACATTTCCGTCACCAATACGCACAGATTTTTCATGACGGAAATCAGTGTATGAAGTGAACTGATCTTTATTCCTGCACATGTGTTCACTGGCACCACTGTCCAGATACCAACTGTCCTTGCAAACATCATTATTTATAAATGCAGCACTAAAAAAAGCTTGCCGATTCCAGTCTGCTTTGTCCTTATTCTTATTCTTGTCAGCCAATTTTGGGCAATCCTTAATTAAGTGGCCAAACTCTTTACAATATCGGCATACTATTTCTTTGCAATCAGCCTTTAAATGCCCTGATTTTCCACAGGCGAAACACTTTGGCGGCCCAACTCCGTAATTTGTCTTTATTGCTTTAAATGCGTTTGTGTTTGGCACAGAGTCCCATGCAGATACAAAATGTTGTAAACTCTCAGGTAATGACATCAGCACTTTAGTAATGAGCATTCGTTGGGATACTTCCTCACCCATGCACTTTAACTGACTTGCTAGATCTTCAATTGAAGATACAAACACAGCAACTCCCTTTGCTTCATCATATGTTGCAGTAAAAAACTTTTGTTGTACAAGATGAATACTGGACTCAGACTTAAACTCATAAATGCTTAGCAGCTTGTCCCACATCTCTTTCGCAGTGTCACATGTTAAAACATGACGCATTGCCCCTTCATCTAATGCTGAGACAATGACATCTTGAGCTTTGACTTCTCGTGATTCCACTTCTTTCTTTAACTGTGCATTTGAATTGTCACTGCAGATATCATTTCCTTGAACTGCCTTCAGCAGACATTTTGCCTTCAGAGCAATTTGTATTTGGAATTTCCATACTTTCCAGTTCTCGGAACCTGTAAGCTTTCTTATAGTATTTTCCGACTTTTCCTCCATTGCTGAGATTTCCTTAAACCGTCAAACCGTAAAAACACGCGACGACTGACTACCGAACGAAACTGTAACCGAAACCGAACCAGTAAAAACGGACTGCTCCAACTTGAGCTCTAAGCACACCGCGCACGCCTTGACTCTAACCTCAAACTTGTTATCTTTTAATTAAACCGAAATTAAACACCCCTTTTATATTCTGTACAGGCACTGCATGTCTGGGCCCATAACCTGTTAATAAAACTGGGATTTAATTAAGTAAAGGGTCTTTATTAAACTAATTAAAGTGTTAAATTAGAAGAACAGTTTAGAGAGACGTTGTACACGCGTAACAGTATGTGTGCACGAGAGGTTTTATATCGTGTCGTGTGGCGGCGCCACTACACAGAGCGCGTGATTCAAATTGTATGTCAACATTATTAGCTGAAAGTATAATCATTATATTATTACCAAAATTGTTACAATTTTTACATTTTTTGTTGATATTAGACCGCATATAATTGAGCGTGTTCGTATGAACACGCTAGGCGCTTGCAGTAACTAAATTCGAAATTTGTATATATTTATTTTTCTTCTCTTATTTAGCAATTTAACTGTTCGAAATGCTATTGATTTGATAGAAAATGGAAGTAAGAGAATATTCATTGAACCACCGGAAGCAAATACTTCATCTGAGTATTTAGTAGACTTTGAAGTCTATCAAGGAAAAAATCCGAATTCCCAAAATGAATATATAACAAGGTTTGGAAGTGTTTCTGCACCCTTACCGCAAATTCTTGATAATTTTACGCAAGTAAAACAACACTTATCGTATAAACTAAACTTCGATAATTTATTTATGGGTGTGAATTTATTGAGCCATTTGCATGAGAGAAGTTATGATGCAACGGGAACTATTAGGGAAAATCGTATACCTAAAAGTTATCCTTTGTCCTCACATGCTACAATAAAAAAGTGAAGCTGAGGATCATACGAAAAGGCGATTTGCGAGGAAAAAATATCAGCATTGTCAACTTGGTCGATAACTCTGTTGTTCCAGTTGCTTCAACTTGCTACGGGGTACAACCACTAACTCAAGTGCTAATATTTAGCAGCAGGAAAAAAAGAAAAGAAATAGCAGATCGAATGGATCAAAATAAGTCTTATTACAGGATAGGCAATCGTGGAAAAAAGGGGTACTGGCCTTTATTTTTGTGGATGATGGATACAGCAATGAAAAACTGTTGTCTGATAAAGAGAAAAAGTAGGGAACCTATATCTCAACTTGAATTTCGACGACATCTGAATAGCTGAATAGCGGCAAAAATATCTGACGATGCCCTATTGGATGGAAATGGAAATTTAGTGGCACCATGTAATACATATAGATGTGTGGGCCTGAATTGTTCAAGTACAGTTCATACTATGGGTCAAAAATGTGATGTAGGACTATGTATAAATTGTTTTATTATATTCCATAATAAGTAATACATAAATCTATTCAGAAAATACAAATATTTCACTATTACGCACCAGTTTGAAAAAAGTGCTTATTGACCCCCTAAGCGCCTAGCGTGTTCATATGATCACGCATTATATTTCAAAAACTAAAGTGTTTTTTCATTAAAAAAATAACCCTAACCCTTTATTTATATTGCATATGTACCAAAAAAGTGTGTTTTTGTAATAATTTAAAAAATAAATAAATTCCGGCGTTAAAGGGTTAATTACAGAAAAAAATGATTTACATTCATAAAGAGAAATTGTTTATACAAAATTGTTGATCGGTGAAACCTCGCCATAGTCTAGTATGTTAATTATTATTATTGTGACAGCTCAAATCTAAAAGTTAATCCTTAATCGATTTCCGTCGTGTTTGGATTCATTTTGACAGTCATTCTCTCAGCTATCCGATGACACCTGTGTGTCTCAAATATGGTTAACCATTTAGCGATAAATCGCGAGCAGCGAAGGGCCCTTTGTTCTTCGTTTTTTTTTATTGCCATTTGGCGCCAGTCCAAAGTTGGCGTCAGTCTCAAGTTGGCGCCAGTCCAAAATTTCGGCGCGCATCACTCTTTTGTTTCGGTATACCTGCGCACCAGATGTGGAGAGCTCCAGAGATTCCTCGAAGTTAGGAACCAAAACAGGGACGTGTTCTTCCTTTTGATAACTGAGAGATGATTAGGTTGAGCTGTCCGATATTGGAGGGCGCTAAATCTAGGTGACGAGATTTCACTGTTTAAAATAAAATTAGAACACGATTTACTAATCTATTCAATGTATGGTACGAACTTTACTCCTTTGGAAAATGCATGAGAGTGAAGTAACATTTAGGTATTGGAAAATAATGTGAAGTTACGCGGGACCGTTGTTCCGAATATTAACAACAAATAACGCCCGAGTTATGAAGCAGCTAAAATGTTGCTGAATGATCATGTTGGCGGCGATTTCGGAAAAGCGCCGGTAACAGATGTCTCTCACTTCGTTGCGTCCTTTTGATGGATATATTATTGTGTTAATTGGATTTTCCTGCGCTCCAAGAAAAAAGAATATTTCTGAATTTTAATATTTGTAGGCCAATTATCAGCTTCTTTGAATTTTCCTTCGAATTTTGATTCAAATCCAATTTTAAATGCCTTTTCATTTTCCCTCTTAATTTTTAATTGTGTAACTTCTAGGTGACCATTTTCGCATATATGTTTCCTGATATAAGATACGATTTCCTCTTTGGTTGTTTGCGGGTCGACTCGTCCTAAGAAATACCATGTCATCCTTGGCGTGGCTTTGAATAAACCTTCCGATTTTCCAGATCCCATTATTACTTCATGCGTTGAACGTCTCTTTCTTTTGTTAGTAACCTTTTCCCAATTTTCTTGGTGTGATTCATTTCCCTTGTCATCCGGATTGCATTCTTTTAATACAACTGATTTGTTTGTTATTATATCCTTGTATAAATGTGTGTCCCTGGGCTGGACATTTATTGCTGCAGATATTTTTGATTTATCCACCTTTACGGATGCTGTTTCATTATCCGGTACATTAAACACAAATATTGGCATTCCTTAAGGTAGCATACTCGGCCCACTTCTCTTCAATATATTTTTAAACGATATATCAGATGTTATATCTAGTGATGGTGGTATCACTTGTTACGCTGATGACACTAATTTATTGTTAATCGGCGAAACATTCAAGGATGTTATTAATAGCGGAAATATAAATATAAAAAACATTAATGATTGGTTTATAAATAATAAATTAATTCTTAATAAAGAGGAAACTAAAACCATCCTCTTCGAAAGCAACCAATCTTTAATCACTCCTGAAAATATAACCCTAGCTAAAGTATCATTTAAATTTTACATATAGTGAGAAACTTCTAGGTATTACACTAGATGAAACATTGAGCTACAGACAACATATTAACTCTGTTGAGTACAGCCTTAGCAAAGCATCATATGGCCTCAAAATTTTAAGAAATAATACGAATGATAATATAGTAAAAATATTCTACTACGCTAATTTTTATTCACATCTTAAATATGGAATATTATTTTGGGGTAGCAGTACTCATTGTCGTGCTATTAGAAAAATATGTAAAATGAAACAACAAGACAGCTGTAAGGGAGTGTTTAAAAGATTAGGAATCTTGACTGTTCCTGCAGTATATATTTATGAATGCATCAAGTTCCTATACAAAAATAAACATCTATTTTCTCCATACGCCCTTAGTAATACCCATAATACTAGACATGGCATTATGTATAATTACCCCTCTCATAAATTAAGCTTGTTTGAACGGGGACCACTATATAGCTGCATTAAACTTCATAACCACCTTCCGAAAAGTATAAAAAATGCTGAAACTTATAGTAAACTGAAGCAAGGTTTGTTCAATCTATTATGCACATTGGAGCCATATAATTTAAATGAATATCTGAATGAAACAATTATTATGTAACAATTAATTGTAACTTGTTTTTGACGTGTTTCCCTGTCTGTGCTGTAACAATTGACATCTTATGTTTAATGGACACTGTACTTACATTGGAAATAAATGTATATTATTATTATTATTATTATTATTATTATTATTATTATTATTATTATTATTATTATTATTATTATAAAGACAAACGAGAAAAATTATGAAAAACTTTACGTTTGTTACAATAGAATGTTAAGTCTCTTGCAAAATCGTTAATTTAACCAAAAATGTATTGATTCCCTAAGCATGTTATGTTTCACTATTTTTACATTTCTCCGACTAGTTTCGACGGTTGGTCATTTTCAAGGAGTTATGTACAATATTTAAAACGTTTACAGATTTATATACAAAATTGTGAAGTTTTTATTCTAGGTAATAAGGGCTGTCGCAAAGAAATGTCAAAAATGATTGCAGTCAATGCAATATTGTGACAGTCCTGTAGAAATTTTATTACTTAATACCGATTGTTTATGTTCTTTGATTCTTGTTTTAACATTTCTACCCGTTTGTCCTATATACACAGAATCACAATCACCTAGATTCTCTTCCCTAGATCGTTTACTTTAGATTTATTGTTCACTAAGAACTTATGTAGATTTAATTGGTTGGGCATTATTACATCAAACTTATGTCCGTTAAAGTTATTCTTTACCTCTACAGATAGATTGTCAACAAAATCTAGCTTATACCATTTTTTTGTTTTAATTTTATTTTCTGTATAAAAATACTTTTGTAATTTAAAAAAAATAAAAGTATCTATTAATTTTGTACTATAACCATTATTCTTACCTATTGTTTTTATTGTTTCCAATTCTATATTAAAATTATGTTCCGATAGAGGAATGTATATGAGCCTGTGGATGAGGGAATGAAATGTGCTATATTTAATGTTGTAGTGTGTGTTGGAGGAATTGGGAATTATTGCATCTGTGAAACTGTCTTTTCTATAAATTTTGAATTCCAGTGTATTATTTACTTTGATTAATGTTAGGTCCAAAAAATTTAAGCTATTATTGACTTATATCTCTATTGTAAATTGTATGTTTTTAACAATAGTATTAATAAATTTAGTAAATTAATCCAGTAACCATGTAATCGTCGATGTATCTTGCCCAATAAAATATGTTGGAAGTTATAGATTGTTTGAACAAATGTTCTTCGAAGTTAGCCATAAAAAATTTCTGCTAAAAGGGGTGACAGGGGTGAGCCCATTGCTAGACCGTCTGTTTGACTGTATATTTGATTATTGAATTCGAAATAGTTTTGATTAACGCAAATGTCTATAAATGTTTTCATTTCTAATATATGTGAGATCGGATGGTTAGTATTATTTATTAAGTTTTCATTAATTCTTTATACTTTTTTGTTGGAATTGAAGTGAAAAGGCTTTTAACGTCGAACGATATTGATTTTGCATTGTTTGAGATTATTAATGGTTTTAAGTATTTTACTAATTCTATTGAGGTTATGGTTGAATATTTTGATTTAAAGTTAATAAATTCTCGTAGTGCTTTGTTCAAGAATTTGCATAAATTGTATGACGGTGCATATAAATAAGACACTACAGGTCTCATCGGAATATTGTTTTTGTGTAGATTTGGTAAACCATATAAAACGGGGGCTCTTCGATTCATTTTAATAAATTTATAATTTTCTGTTTTTGAAATTAAATGACTGCAATATTTTATTTTAGTTCTTGCTGGAATTTATTTGTGGGATTATTTTTTAAACATCACATATGCAATAATTCCCAACTTCTCCAACACACACTAAAACATTAAATATAGCCCCTTGCATTCAATAATAATATTTCTACAGGACTGTCACAACATTGCATTGAGGGCAATCATTTTTTCAATGACTCAGATTTTCGAATTTTATATTCGGGTAGTAAGGGACGTGATTTAAATCTGCGAGAGCGTCTAGGGATCAATAAAGCAATAAAATGCAGAAAAAACATCCTAAATATCATCGAAGAAATCTGGAACTCGCCCATTGCGACAGCCCTTATTACCTAGAGTAAAAAGGTATTAATTTTGTATCTAAATCTGTAAACGTTCTAAATATTGTACATAGCTTCTTGAGAATGACCAACGGTCGAAACTAGCCGGAAAAATATAAAAATAGTGGAACATAACTAAGTGCTTAATTAATCCTTTTATTAACATAAAAATGTTTTACCGCGGGTTAAGTTAGAAGTTAATTAATCGTATTGATTCTATTTGCAGTTCATCCACTTTTCTTAATAACATCAGAACGATGTGAACTCATTGCCACATCTGAATTTACTGAATATATTTAAATTATTTCTTTATTATCAACCCATGAGTTATGTGAAGAATCTAATTCTAACCACTTAACAAATGATTGTATACCTTTCTTTCGGATTACGCGCTTAATTAAGTAAATATGAGGATAGACTACTTTCTGAATTTCGAATTCATGAAATGCTCCCTTAATGGGTTGCTTGAATGCATCGATTAATAAATAGCTGACGGGGTTTGTATTTTGTACATTTGAAACTTGAAAGATTTCTGTTGTCCGATTAGGAGTATAACCTTTACTGAATAGAGACTTATATTTGCTTATTCTTACAAAATCTCCTTTTATATAACGCCCCTTTCTGTAAATTTTTACTCGACCATACACAAATTTCAGAAGATCACTTTCATTTTCTTTATTAACGTCCACGGGTTTCATACCTATTGTTGAATGAATAGAGTTATTGTAACGTTTTACAATTTGAGGTAAAATGTCAATCCACTTATAATTTCCATTTAAACTAAGTTCTTTGTAAAACATAGATTTAATGTTCTAATAACGCGTTCAACAATACTAGCTTTAGTAGTGCTGTATGTAGTATACATGTTTATGTTTTTTTTTCACAAAGATTTATAAACATTTTATTATAAAAATGTGTACCCATTCAACTTGTAGATTTTTTATAGGTGACCCTGCATTTGATAAAATTTCTCTCATTCTGTAGTATGTAACATCAGGAGCTTTCTTTGATTTTAAAGGAACTGCCTAAACATATTTACTAAAACAATCAATAATTTTTGTTTTGTTTGGAGTACGGTAAAAATTCAATTAAATCCGCATAGTTCAAATAAACCTTTAATAATTGTTTGTCTAGCAGGTTTATGAAGCTCATTCACTACCTGTTGTTTCTCCATCATTAAATTATTTTATTACTAATTTCTCCACTGATACTAACCTTTTTGGATGGCTTTAAAATTATCTGACAAATCTAATAATCTATTATGAAAGATATCAATTACTTACTGTAATTCCCCTTTTTTACACCATCATTTGTTTCTACGGATTCTGCAAAGTTCACAATTCGTTTATTTTCGGAATTCCATACATCACGTTCATTCAATGAAATAATAGATATATGTTTACGTTTATGTGTTTGTCGCCCAAATTTATCAATATTCATTCTACAATCTTGACTTTCAATTCTTCAATTATTGAGACAATTTCGTTTTGTACAGAGTTATTTACTGCAAGTTGTGATGCGTATAAAAGTCTAAGTCTATCTACGAGTTCGTTTACAGAATCCCAGTATATGTATTCCTTGCGATTACTAGTGACTCGTTTCAACATACCTTTACCTGATTTGGACTTTGTTAAATGACTACGAGATGCTCTCAAAAACTTCTTCATACGCTTGCACATCATTATTATCATCTTAATTTTCTATATTCACACTACTTTCAGTTATTTTATCAGCAATTCGAATAGGTCGTTGAGTTGTTTTATAGGAAGTCTGAGATGGTGTGCGTATCGTTTCAACCTTTTGAGTACTCGCTCGCTTTAGAATTTCTGGCGCTTCGTATTTTGGTTCTATTTCTTCATCTTTAATTTCTTTATCTTTAATTTCTCTTTTCATATTCTTTTTGATATCTATCGCCGATTTTAAAGGTTCAACCATAAATTTGAATACACTTTGCAATAATTCCTCAGAACTTTGTCTTTCTCTCCTCACCCTTTTCACCTTATCCCTTATAATTTTTTGCGTTGCAATTAACTCTCGTCTTAACTTGAAATGATCAAAACCTTTCGGTATCGACCATTATCCAATTCCCGTTCTTTATCAATAATTACAAACCCATACTTATCTTTCCAACATATTGAACAAACTTCCAGAAATTTTTTGAAACTCATATCTGTATTTACGTGATCTTGATGTACATGTTTTAAATTAGTGTTGTCTTGTCGAAATATATTCACTATTTGTTTTGAGTTATGTGAAGTAATAATCACTAATAAAACACGATTTAATTTCCTTTCTTCACTAATTTATTTTTACACGTTAAATGTACATTTCGAGCACCATGTGCTCATTTTCAATAACTGAATGCTTTAAAACTAATTACATCTGTTTATATACCTATAGGGATTAGTGGGAAAACCTATGTTTAATTATGTCGGCTCTATTGGATGGGAATTAGTATCACTGGGAAAGGTGTCGGCAGGTTTACAATTCTTTTTCGGAACGAGACTTAACAATGGGTTTTCTATTTCTATATTTTAATTAAACACAAGCTAGCAGCATTCAACAGTATGATTTATAAAGCGATAAACTTGCCATTATCAAATGAAAACGGGACAAAAGAATTAACATTCATAAAAAAACATTGCACAATCACTAGGTTACAATAGAGATACAATAAATAAACTCATCAATAGACACAAAATTAATCACAAAATTAAACAAAGCACAAAACTCAATACGTCAAAAGAAACCAATAACAAAAAATATGCGAAATTTATATACAATCCAACCATTTGCCACAAAATAAATAAAATATTCAATAAATTTAACCTAACAGCCGCGTATTACAGTGAAACAAAATTAAAATATTATTTAAATAACACCTTTACCAAAATCAATGATCTACAAAAATCTGGCATATATTCAATTAATTGTAATAATTGTAATAAATTATACGTTGGTGAAACCCAAAGAAATTTAACTAAGAGATTTAAAGAACACAATTATCATCTAAAAAATCAAAATCCAGACAAATCGGCAATAGCTTTCCATAATTTCTAAACCGGACATCAATTCTCACTTCACAATGTAAAATTATTAAAACAATCAAGTAATTCCAGATTAAATATGTTAGAAGCAATAGAAATGTATAAATGTAAAGACAGATTATTAAATTTCGATTTAAGTCCACTAGAAAACCCATTGTTAAGTCTCGTTCCGAAAAAGAATTGTAAACCTGCCGACACCTTTCCCAGTAATACTAATCCCCATCCAATAGAGCCGACATAATTAAACTTAGGTTTTCCCACTAATCCCTATAGTTATATAAACAGATGTAATTAGTTTTAAAGCATTCAGTTATTGAAAATGAGCACATGTTGCTGGAAATGTACATTAAACGTGTAAAAATAAATTAGTGAAGAAAGGAAATCAAATCGTGTTTTATTGTCGAAATAATATATTATTATTAAATTGGTGTTATCTCGCACCAACTGTTTTGGGATACGTGTATACGTCTGACACAAATAAAAACAATCAACGCTTTGATGTCTACCGAAAGAAGAATAATCTCGTATGCTATTCTGAGTTGAACAAGAAATGTCATCAAAAATAAAAATAGAATTTGGTTTTGCTTTACGGTAAGGAATAATTGCATCTACATCTCTAAATTCACAATATCCTGCAATTCCATCTAGGAATTTCTTCAAATATCATGGCCAACAAAAGATTACTTATTCCAGAATTGCTTGCGCCAGTAATTATGCATCGTATATTGTTTGGCAAAAGTTTTAGTTGTCGATTTTTGTTATGCACTAATAAATATTTATCATAGTTTAACACTATACATTTTTCTTTCTGCTTCACAACACTCATCTTGCAAGTAATAAACATATACTAATAAGTAGAGAGCGGATTGGAGGCCTATAGAAACCTACAATCACTGGTAAGTGAATTGAAATTATCTAATTCACTACTGCAAGAAAAAGTACAACACTTGGAAATAGAAAACAGGAAACTTCGTTCAGAGGTTAAGGCATTCCCGAATTTAAGAAATATAAATAATAACAACAATGAAGTGAGTAGAGAATCGGTAACTGAGCAACCGGGTCTATTTCTAAAGCAGAAATACAAGGAACGGATCGCTCCGACAAGACACAGCGCGCAAGTGCAAATAAAGTCACACAACAAACCGATGGAACTAACAGACTTAACAGTAAGAATTCGCAGCTTACCAATGCAAATAACCCTGCCACAGAAATATCTTTAAAAGAGAATTGGATTAGAATAAACAGGTAAAAGAAAAATAACCAATTAAATGCAATTGTAGGCTCCAAAAATAATATTACAATGGCTCTGCTAAAATATGCATGGTTGTATATTGGGAATTATATAAGCACAGTAACAACAGAAGTTATCGAAAACTACTTTACCAAAGGTACAAATAAATCCTTCAAACTGGGTTGGATAAGCGCTTGTATTTAGTCTAGTTTTTTATAATGTAAATTCATTTTATGTCTTTTTGAATGAATTTTTATATAATTGTTCTTATTTTGTACTTAGCATATAAGTCTGACCTGTCCTAATAACTAAATGTTAAATGCAAAGGATCAATAAATATATATCTAAAATATCTATAGAAAATTTTCATAAAAATGTGGGGTACAAATTTTTATGAACTTGATTTTAAATGGTGACAATGTTCCCATTTTCAAATGTATCTAGTTATAATTTAAAAAAAAGATAAACTTATCCAATTTCAAAAATTTATTGAGCAACAGAAGTAATAATTTCACAATTGAACACCTAGAACAGCATTTAGTGATGAACTGTTTTCATGAATGGATTTTAGTTATTTTGAAATATATACAAAATTATAATTTAATTTTAAAATACTCTTACATAATATTATATATTGCGCAAAGAAAGTATGTTTATTTTAGTTTTAAGCGGAATTTCTATGTAAAATATGTTGATAAACGTCTTACATTTCAAGAAAATATAGTTTTCTTTAGTACTTTTTTCCTGTTTTTAATGCTTTTTTCTCTAAATTTGGTGCCTTTTTAAGTGCTTTTTGTCACATTTTTTAAGCTGTTTTATCCGCTCTCTATTAACGAGGAATCAATATATTGATTAATTTAAAATAAAAACAAAATTATTTTTAAAATAAAGAAAACTTATAACTTTTTTATACCACTTTATTACCGTGTAATCGAAACTAGTCGCAAAAGTGAAATAAAAAGTGGTATAAAAAAGTTATAAGTTTTCTTTATTTAAAAAAAATTGAAAATGTACTACGAAGTTAACGCCGAGAAGATTCAAGAATTAAAACAAAATTAGACATGGGTGCTACACAACGTTATAAACTAAAGAAAAATTTCGAAAAAATGTTAATGAGCTAGTGCGAGGAGAGTTAATGATATATTCTGGACCGTCCACTTCTGGAGAAACCATTCGTTTAGCCTTAAAAACAGCAAAGCGTGCAATAAATCGATCAGGTGAAAGGGCAAACATTCATCTACCTAGAATAATTCCTGTTCCAAAAACCGGTCGATTCCTAATTGCATTATTCGCTGGATTAAGTGCACTAGGTGCTCTTATGGGTAATATAAAATTATTTACATAAAACAATCATTATATGCATTGAACTCTTGGTGGTGCAAACAAAGCAAAGGGAGCGCAAGTCAAATTACGCGAAGAAATTTGTAACAATAAAACTATGGAAGCTATAGCTATAGGGAAAGGACTCCATTTTAATCAATATAAACTCGGCTTAGGATTGCATATTTTAAAAAAAACTATTAAATTTGCCGCCGAGAGCGCTCACCAATTTTGATATAGAACAGGCCGTCATTGAGAGGAAAATCCCCAATTTTAAAGGAATTTTTATGAGGAATAAAAACCTTGGAAATTCCAAGGTGGAATTGTGAATCTTGATAGCAAAGGGCTCGGTACTCATTGGTGTGCAAATAAAAAAACAAGTGAATAAAATAATTTGGTTTGAGAGTTTTGGAAATTTACCACCACCTCAGGAAATTGTTTGCTATTTTAAAAACTATGAGATTTATTATAATCATCCAAATTATCAAAAATTTTAACTGTCATTTATGTATAAATTTTCTACTATAAATTAAATTTCACTTTAACTTATTTTATACATTATGTCTTATACTTTTGACTTGAGCGGTAAAGGTTCGGTTCTTTCCGCCACCTATTTTCCACCAATATATTTAACACCTACAAAAAAGTTTGCTTTAGGTTTAGTGAGTTTTCATACATTTTTTACTATTCTAAATTTAGTAAATTAAAAATTTTATTACGGTGATGGACTACACATACAAATCCCCGACGGTTATTATGATATAATAGCACTCAATAATTTTTGAAGAATAAGCTTGGGTAAACATATATTTCCTTAAAACCACACAATCATGCATATACATGCGAGATTGATAACCTCAAAATTTGATATTGACTTTAGTCAAAATAATTATTTTTTCTTTTTTAATTAGGTTGTGAGCATAAAAAATATAATAAAAATGTTACTCATACGGGTACACAAAAAGTAGATTTGGTAAATATTAAATTAATAAAAATTGATTGTAATATAACTTCAGGATCACATCATAAGGATAAATCAATTCACTTATTGCATCAGTTTGCACCATCAGTAGGTCCAGGTGTAGCTATAAGAGAACACCCTCTTAATATTACTTATTTACCCATTAACGTTTAAGTGATAAACAAAATTTCGATCAAGATAATAATTTGATAAATTTTGAAATCGAAACATTGCACATAAAATTAGAATTAAAATAATGGGATTAATTTTCAAACTTTAAAAAATACTTAATAATATTGGATTAATAGTAAAGAATGGAGGAAAACATTTTAAACATTTTTGAAAACGTCAATATTCAAGATGTCATAATCAAAAAAGAGTACCAAACGTATCAGCCCTACTTAACAATAAAATTTGATAAAGTGATGAAATCAGGATTCCAAATTTATTTGAAGACATCTATACCCTCCCCTGTAAGAGTTTTATTTGCATTGAGGGAACATATGACCCATGTACTGGATTGGAGGTCGGTGAACTGGTAGTTAATGCATATGCTTTCTTTTTTGATGAAATCCGATATGAAATAAACGGATTTGAAATCTATAAGGTTAGAGATCTAGGAATTACAAGTTGACTTAAAAACCTTGGGTCATTGACACATGCCGATGCAATCGCCCGGTTGGATTTTGAATGGTGAATCATCAACATGGAATAAATCGCAGAAAGTGTATTCTGCTTGTATTCCTTTAAAATTATGGTTAGGATTTGCAGAAATATATAAGAAGATATTATTAAATTGCAAACAAGAATTAATACTATTAAGGACTGGCCATGATCTCAACGTTGTAAAAGGGAAGCAGACAAAAATTACAATAAGTAAACTTGAGTGGCATGTTCCACATATCAGTGTCAATATGATGTCAAATTAAAACTCTGGAAATTCATTAAGACTGATAGAGATAGCTTTTCTTCGGTGGGAAATGCATGAATTGCCAACACTTAAGCAAAACAAAAAAGATAAATGGACTATACGTACATCAACTCAACTTGAAAAACCAAGATACATTATTTTAGCCTTTCAAATAAATAGGAAAAATGATAAGGAAGCAGATGCAAGTAAATTAGATCATGTAAAGTTAAGAAATTTCAAGGTATACTTGAATTCGCAGAGTTTTCCCTACGATAATCAAGATTTAAATTTTTAATTGGATCAGTATGCTATTGCATATCACGCATATATCACATTTCAAGGAAGTTATATAATTATAATCGAGATGTAAATGATGATCCTCTTCTATAATATAAAAAGTTTAAAGAACGACCAGTGTTCATAGTTGACTGTTCTAAGCAATCGGAGACGGTCATAGGTGGTAGTGTGGATGTGCGGGTAGAATTTGAAGCAAATGAAAAGTTTGAAAAAAATACAACTGCCTACTGACTAATTCACACATTTTAGTAAAATGTTTGAATATTTCGATATAGCAAATAATATAATTTACCTACTCAAATAACACATATTGATGGACCTCCTCCTCCGAAAAATCCGGTACCATGAATGTATAAAAACAACACCAATTTTGAAAAATTGTGAATGCTGCTCAATATTACGAGTTTCATTTTATTATCAACGGTTTTTAACCATATCCTTAACGTGACGGTACCAGAGAACGTCTCATCATGTTACATTCATAATGAAATATGACACGTCTCTTACAAAATAATTATAAAATAAAATATTTATTATTTCATTGTTATAAAATTTTATGTTATAAAAACAATTTTATATTTAAAATAAATTGTATCATAATAAAAATATATAATAATAAATATTATTTTTAAATTTTAATCTTTGATCAAATGAAATTGCTTCCGCTCATTCTTTGATAGGAGAGGTGGTGGTTTCCTAATAATATTTGACTCTGGGTTTGGAATGTAGGTAGGCACAAGTGGAAGATCATCCCAAAATTCTCCATCACCTGCCTAAGATTCAGCATGTTGATCTTGAAGAACGTTAGCTGAGGAACCCCAATATTTTGCAGGTGCATGTTCGGAGCTGCGTTGCTCCGGTGCTCCCTGCCAACGATGTAGTTGTCTAAGACATTTTAAATTGTGGTTATGAAACCGATGTCTCAGAAAACGATGCCCCTTTACATACGGACAGTCAACCATTTCTAGAATATATGAATAACAAATTAAATATTTTTAATAATTATTTCTTACCACAATCAATATAATTCCACATTTTCTCTAATTTTTAATTCAGTCCTTTCCACTATGTAAGGCTAGCAGAGATGAGATGATAAAATCATTTGCGAGCGGGCGATTTTATAAGGAAAAATTCGGAATGTTATGATATCAATTAAATTTGTATGACATCAATGCTTATTCTTAAAATAGATGTATTAACACATCCATGTGCCTCATTATAATAAGTTATTATAAATTTACAATTTTTAATAAAACTGTTCTACAATTTTCACATGTAAATCTCTCTTCGGACAGATCTCTATTTATTACAACATTGTATACATATTCTAACGGTAACATTTTTAACATGTAAGTATTTGATTTGGTGATAAATGCTCTCTAATATTTACCCTACTAACCCACACATTAAAATTTTGTCGCCGACTGTCGAGGAAGAAGTTTTTCGGAAAAGTTTTTCCGCTGCGTCTTCATAATATCTCCGCGGCCCCCCTTTATCCCTCCGCACCGTGTCACTTCACCGGAAGACGGCCGCAATAATTTCAGGGCAGCGAAGTATAAATTAAATTTCGTTACAATATGATAACAAGTATATTAACGACATGGAACACATTTAGACAACTGATCTTCCGTTGTTGGTCGGATCCAAGGACGGGGAGGGTTTCTGGTGAGCTCTTCACGAACCGAGTATGGGGAGGATAGTTGGTTGGTGCTGAGCACCGATGCAGCTGTCTGTCCAGGGTTGAGCCGGCGATGGTTGGCACGGCTCCAAAAAGCCCTCTAGACCCTGAAACCCCGTCAAAGAGAAAGTCTATCAAAGGTTAAATATTTAGCTGCTGGTCATATACCCCTCGTGCCCATAATCTTAGTTGTAAAGGAGAAAAACAGACCTGGCTATTTATTGGCGGCGACTTTGAGAAAATGAAGATTATCGTATACCTTCCGTTTGGCTGCTGCTCCTCCTCGACCGTCCACTCACGAACCCGGCAGTGTTTAGCTAATTGACTGAAAAGGTTATTGTAGCGTGTGATCCGCAGATGATGGGTTAGTTCCCAGCAGTATATAGCTGATGGATAGTATGGGCGGGCATTCTGCCCTACACTGCCTTGCTTCAGCATGGTTTGACATGATACCTGCACTCACAAAATCCCTACCTGACCAGTAAGACGGTGGACGTCTGATCCAACTGCGGCTAGAAATATTATCGCGCACGCTAACCAGTCCCTAGAGAAAGGGGCTAGCAACAAGCCCAGCGGCAAAGGAGTTAGTGTTAGTTTGCAGTCGGTCAAGTTTCGCTCGAAAACGATGGTATACCTCTACTCCCTCTATCCATGTTGCCAAAATAGGCTTTATCTTCTTAATTCTTCATGCGAATATCACCGGCACGAGACTGCGGAGGTGCGGCACCCCAAGTCCCTCATTCCTCAGCTTGCTATATAATAATTGGTCGGCGGTATGGGAATTGAGATGCAATACCTCCTTAATAAACTGTTTAATTTGCTTGTCTGCTTCCTTAAGGGTGACAGCCATGATTGAAGGGACCTGTAGACCATGAAGCAGCCTGGGAATGCCATGTGAGTGGGGTCCTACGGAGAGCAGGCAACCATTTGGGTATATTGAGCCTACACTTTTCCTGATCGCCGAGGGGTCTACCAGATGGCCCAGATTACGAGAAGCATTTTCATCGGTGGTAATAAGAAAGCTTCTCTCAGCGAGCTGGAAACAGAATCCGTGTCCTCGAGAATTGTAAGATCGTCGGCATACGCCGAGGGCACCTAGTGCCGTTGCGTCCTAGGTAATCCCCGTTGCCCGTGGAGTCCAACTCGTAGGGCAGCTCCTCCATAACCAATAGTAAAAAGGAATGGCGAGAGAGGGTCGCCCTGCTTGACCTCACGTCGAATATTTGAGGCCATTGACATGGTACCGCCCCATTTAAGCATCGCAGTACACCCATTTAGAGATTCCATGATGTATTTGGTAGGACATGTAGGAATATTAAACTTTAGGAGGAGTCTCTGTATGGAGTGATGGGACAGGGTAACTGCATTATATGATTTACTAGCAGATTTCCGGCCGGAAATATAGAAATGAACTAGTGTACTACTGATGATGACTATTGATCGATGTTACTAAAGCCTCTTTGGCTTGATGGATTGAGAGTAACTTCAGAGGTCAGACGTGCCAGCAAGAGGCGATGAAAGAAGCAACGCTTCTTTCATCGCCTCTTGGCAGAAGCGATGGTGATGGGTCGCCGATTGGCAGAATCCTTTCGGTCCCCGCCCTTCGGGAGAAAGACAGTCCCCAGCCGTTTTCAGGAGAATGAAAATATTGATCTTAGGAGAACTATATAAAATATTATAGCTAGAAAGTAGTGGGGGAGGTTGATCATTCCCCGGCGACAACGCCTAAGACGGCCGCGGGATTCGAAGCCGTGCTTTTCCTTGTTCACTCGTTACAACTAAGTAAATTCTGGTTAAATTCAAAATAAATAAACAATTAACTTTGTTGGTATCACTTTTTATTTACACTTGTAACTATAGTTTCGACAACTTCAGCTTGTCATTTCACGAGTACGGCTCTGTATACTGTTTACATCTACGTTTAAGTGCTCCGTGATTAATGTCTATATTTAGTAGATATTAGAATAATAAATAAGTGCGTCCAACTGCAATATACTTTCGAGTGTATGTTATATAGTTATACCAGCCGGGATAACCAGTAAGGTAGGAATAAACCTTTAAACCGAACTTTCTTACTGCCGTTAAGTCAGTCGATCTGGTTCACTAAACCGCATGCGCTAGTTTTGTATGCGCTGCTTAGTGTGTGAACCACACAGGTCCGTACTTAATTAAATCGTAGTTAGTGAACTCCTACTGTGTATTATTTTGTATTCCTATTCCGTGGTCTTTTTTTGTGTTGTCTTGTCAGTCACCACGAAAGACCGCGTTGGTGCATTGTGTCCCAGTATTTTTTCCTACTAAATATTAAATATGGAATGCAATTGTTGCAAATCATCCGTTAATGAAAATAACTCTGTTAAGTGCTATGTTTGTAAAACGATTTTTAGCACTTCGTGTGCCAACTTAACAAATAATGACTCTAAGTTTTTACGTTCAAGAAGAAATATTAAATGGACGTGTACAGGCTGCTGTACATCAGACCTTATGGACCACATTATGAATCTGAAAGAAATTATTCTCAAACTAAGTTTTTACGTTCAAGAAGAAATATTAAATGGACGTGTACAGGCTGCTGTACATCAGACCTTATGGACCACATTATGAATCTGAAAGAAATTATTCTCAAACTACAGCAGGATGTTGCAAAATTAAAGGGTTCGGATAATCAACCGTACTCTAAAGAGTCTTCTGAATGCATTTTAGATGAAGTTCTACATGAAATACATGAACAGAAACGTAGAGAAAATAACATAATTATAAGCAATATTCCCGATAACAATAATACGACAGATGCGGAAGAAGTTGTGAAAATTATTAATAACATAACCGATGTACCAATTCATCAACATGAGATTAAACTCTTTAGATTAGGTAAACAGCGCACTGATTCCAGACCCCGTCTTATTAAGGTAATTCTAAAATCACCTTCTGTTGCCCAAAACATCTTGAATAGTTCAGGAAAATTACGCAACCATGCAGAATTTAGGCGTATCTACATCAACAAAGATATGACACCTCGTGAACAAGACCAAAAGAGGAAAATCTTGGAACAATTTAAAACAAGAAAGGATAGTGGCGAACGGATCATCATAAGATACAATAATGGCATGCCCCGTATTGTGGCTCAAAAAAACGCACTAATATCCAACAGTCAACTATAAACTTGTATTATCAAAATGTACGTGGTCTCAATACGAAAACAATTACATTTTCAAATAATCTTCATATATCATATCATGACATAATTTTGTTAACTGAAACATGGGGCAATGAAACTTTACACAACAGGGAACTTTTCATGGATAATTACAACGTTTTTCGGCAGGATCGACTTACAGGCAGAGGTGGCGGAGTAATTATAGCTGTAAAACCTTCCATTGTAGCGGAAAGAATTAATTTTAAGCATTTGGAATTGTCTGACATAAATATTGATTTGGTTTGTGTGAGACTGCGACTAGTTAGTACATCTTTATTTATTGTTGTGTTATATATACCACCACAAACGCCTACATTAGGTTATGAACGTGTACTTGATTGTCTGGAGTCCTTACCTTTAATCGATAATAATTTTCTTATAACTGGTGATTTTAATATACCCAATTATAAGAGTTTACAATGTGCTAAATCTAAATTTATTTCAAATTTTATGGAGTTTTACTCCGTGTCTCAGAAAAATTTAATAACAAACATTCATGGCGGCTTACTCGATCTTGTAATGTGTTCCCCAAAATTAAACACAATTGTGAATCGTTCAGACATGCCCTTAGTCACTGAAGATAATTATCATCCTGCTATCAATATAGAATGCACACATGCATCTGATCAGCACATAAAGCAATTTACTTCGGATGAATATACCTTTAATTTTCGTAAAGCGAATTACATTTTGTTATACTCTTTAATTCAAGAAACTAACTGGGATACGGTTATACAAGCTGATTCTGCGTGTGATGAGTTATATAAGATTTTGTCAAATTATATAGAGTTATGTGTACCCAAACATTCCAATAAATCACACAAGTATCCGTTCTGGTTCTCTTCAGACACGATTATAAAAATTAAACGTAAAAATCATTACAGAACTGAACTGCGAAAATGTAACTCTAGATTTAATAAGATGCAATTTTCTACATATAGGAAACTTGTAAAAATTAACATTGCTAGGGATTTTGATAAATATATTAATAATGTCGAAACAAATGTTAGTAAGGATCCCAAAAAACTCTGGTCATTTATAAATTCTCGTAAGGGTAATACGAGGATTCCTGGTTCACTAAAAACTGATGGCACGGTTATCGACAACACAAAGGAAATAGCAAACACTTTCTCCAATTTTTTCTCTTCTGTTTACACAAAAAATGTTATAAATAATTTAGTACCTAAACCGTTTGTTAATACAAATATACTAAATATTAATTCATTTACTATGTCTGAATTTTTAGAAGCAAGAAACCACCTAAAATCAAATATGACAATGGGTGCGGATAATGTACCTGCCTTAATAGTTAAGGATTGTAAACACATATTAGGCATACCACTTTTGCATATATACAATCTTATTTTGAAACATAATAAATTTCCTAAAGTTTGGAAAATTTCAAAAGTGATACCAGTACATAAAGGCAAGGATACAGATGACGTGAAAAATTATCGACCGATCTCCATTATATCAAATTTTGCCAAACTGTTTGAAATTATGCTTTACCAGGTCATATACAATCATGTGAAACCACATTTGTCAACACGTCAGCATGGCTTTATGAGGGGAAGGTCTACAGTAACTAATTTGTGTCGATTTACTACTTATATATCTGAAGCCCTTGACAATCGGTGTCAGACTGATGTTATCTACACAGATCTATCAAAGGCTTTTGATCGCGTTCAGCATAATTTATTAATAGATAAACTACACTTATTTGGTATTAGTAACTCTTTACTACAATTATTAACATCTTACTCAAAAGACCGAATAAACTATGTTGAATATAAGGGAATGCGATCTGATATTTTTTACTCCACAAGTGGGGTCCCTCAGGGATCAAATCTTGGCCCACTTTTATTTCTGATCTTCGTCAATGACGTGGTCAACAGTTTTAGCTCGGAAAGCCTCTTATATGCAGATTACTTGAAATTGTTTAGAATTATAAAGTCTGCTAATGACTGTAAGTTACTTCAAGATGATTTGTTAAAATTATATATATGGTGCAATGATAACGGGCTTGAAGTAAATGTTTCTAAATGTAAAACTATGACCTACTCGCGGAAACGCGAAGAAGTTGATTTCTGTTATATCTCAAATAATACAAGCCTTGAGAAGGTAAATGTATATAAGGATCTAGGAATTTATTTTGATACGAAATTAACATTTAACCAACACATTACAGAAATTTGCAAATCTTCTTATAGAATGTTAGGATTTTTAATAAGAAACACGAAATTATTTAAAAATTACGGTCCATTAGTTAAGTTTTATTATGCGTACATTCGTAGCAAACTGGAGTATTGCTCTGTAATATGGAATCCTGCATACGCAACCTACAATGATATGCTAAATCGAGTTCAGCGAAAATTCTTGAAAGTGCTTTACTTTAGGCGTTATCGAACATATCCTCCTCAAGGATATGATATTAAGTTATTGGAATCCGAATTTTGTGTGGCGCCCCTTGATAAGAGACGCATTATAGCGCAAATATTGTTTATTTTTAAACTAATTCATAATGAAATAGATGACCACATCTTACTGTCTATGCTCAGTTTTTATGTTCCCAGGCAAAACAGTCGCTCGAGGATCACTTTCCTTACAAAATCTGTTAACACGAATCACCATAACAATTCCCCAATTATGTCGATGTGTACAGCGATAAACAGATATTGCAGGGATATTGATATATTTGCGTTAAACAAACATAAATTACTTTATGAGCTGCGGGAGAGCATTTGATTTAATTTGATTTGTTTATTATTTTTGTTTGTTTATGTTTTGTTTAGGTAGTTAAACGTATATTTAATTTGTTTTATATTAGGGATTAGTCTTAAGTTATCCTGTAATAAGTTGTATACAACTGTTGGGTAATAAATTTATTTATTTATTTATTTATTTATTTATCAAACAATGGTGAGAAGCTGAAGTTGTCGAAACTATAGTTACAAGTGTAAATAAAAAGTGGTACCAACAAAGTTAATTGTTTATTTATTTTGAATTTATCAAAATGTATCACGAAGTGAAAGACTCCACAATTACTTATTTAAATTCTGGTTAGTTCCTTGTCCACCACTTAATGATATGCTGAAATTCAGTGGGTACTCCCACCTACTCTGAGGTCTGAAATGCGTGCGTGTGTGTCACAAACGGAGAACACAATACACACACACTGTGTACACGCACGGCCAGAGACCCTGAGAAAATATCATAGGAAACCACGACCGGTGTTCTCCGTGTACGAACGTGATATTCATCATCATCGCAACAACGATCTGACGATCTCGTCTGTACGCGGTAAGAACGACCCCACCTCTCGGTTCACGAATACAGTTCGTTCGTTCGTTAAATGATAGTTTTTTATTTAAGAGGACGGACTTTTCGAGATAAAAATAGCGAAAATAGTTGGGTCGCGACGTTCCACAAACACTCACCACACAAAAAGCGAAAGTGCCACGACTTTGTGAGAGAACCGGAAAGTCTTGGAAATAGAAACGATCATCAGCCAGGAATGGTCCAGGAACAGTATCCAAGGACCGCAATGTGCGTTCGAAATGTCGATGTTTATGTATCCTATAGTTCACAAGACGCGTAATTAGCTGCGTTTGTCATCAACCCACGAGACGAGCCAAGTGATTCACCATTCGGGGTGTTATAAGAGCGTTTGAGACAGCCATTTTACAGTTGAAAAGCACAGAGAAGTCTTTTAAAACCGTAACAACCAGGGTGCCCGTAATGCCTCGGCGGTGCCTCTAATTTCAGATGACAGACCTCGGCAATACAAGGGGCGAACACCCACGTCTCGTCGTACATAACACATAATGCATTAAGAAAGGTGATGAATCTCGTCGATCTATACCGGGTGTTCGATAAAAAAACCCTAACGCCTTAACTTTGTTATTTATTAACCGATTTGAATCAACTAAAAAAAAACATGTAACGTTTAATCCCCTTTTCAGGTGGAGGATAAATTTGTTAATACCAGTTAATTATATATTAAAATTAAAAAGTATATTAGGGGTAGAGTGAAAAACACCAAGTTATGTGGTATTGCAGGAGAGCCAAAGAATGTCTGTGGAATGGGAGTCAGCGAGGAGGGTAGTAAAGTATGAGAGAAAGATAGGTATGTTAGGAGATGAAAGGTTGGTAAAGGAGGCATCGGGTGTTTGTTATAAGGAATGGCGGATGAATGCTAAAGGAGCAATATGGATGAGAGAGAGAGAGGGACAAGCTTGACATAGAGTATGTGATAAGGGCGAAGGATATCGAGTTGCAGTTGCGACAAATAAGAATAGAGAAGAGCAACTTAAACCCTAAGTAAAAAGAGGTCCAAATATTTAATGGCCTTCCACGCTATTTTGGGAGATTGACAAAGGAAGACGCACGGCTACTTGCACTGTTTAGATGTGGGAATGAGGAAAGAGAAAGCAAGGTGTGGATCGGGAGAGAGTACATGAAATGCGTCTTTTGTGGAATTGGGAAGGATTTATGAGAGCACTGGATGTGGGAATGTATGGGGTTGCAGGGAAAGCTTGAGATAAATGGTAAAGGTCGAAAGAGAAGAAGTATGTGTGCGAGTGGGAATGAGATTGACGTGCTAGAAGCAATTGTGAAACAAAGCCAGGGAGGAGTAGCTAATACAGCACAGAGGAAGAGAATTTATATTATAGTTATGTGATTATGGCAGAATATTATATATATATATATATATATATATATATATATATATATATATATATATTGCTGTTTTTGTTGTTTTGATAATTATACGGATCTATGTATTGTATTGTACTGAATGCCAAATAAAGGTTTTTTGTATATATATTAAAATTGATAATTGATTAAACAACGGATTTGACCTCGGGTAGGTCCAGGTTCAGTTTTTTTTAAATTTATTTATTTTGTTTTCTTTAACCAATAATGTCCAATTTTCACAATTAAACAACAATTTAAAGCGGGTTATATAATTAACTAAAATATTATTTACAAAAATTAACTAAAAGATTATTTACCAAACTTAATTAAGGATAACCGGCTAGGACTGCTACGTCCTGTTTCTGTTTCTGTTTCCCAACAAAAAAAGCACTTCAACAGAAAGTAAAATTTAAGTAATATTTAATTAAATCAGATTGTAAATTCTGGGTTGATCATAGGAATAATTTCGGTTCGGGACGGGACTCAGATTTACCTGAGTCGTTCCTTGGGATTACGCTTATGCATAGCAGGAATCCATGGAAGACTATCACGAAGACGTTCCAAGTTCGGTTCGGGTCGGGAAAATTACAAGTCGCTTATGCATAGCAAAGATGTAATTTTGGGCTTTCCGTTCCTTTGAAAAACGATTATATATAGCAGGATTCCCATGGGAGACTAGATAGATAGATTTTATATGGGTGGCACCAGCGCCTATTCCACCGCGACGTTTTCAGATCTATTGTGGAACCCTGTTATCTTAGATGACCAGCTCTAACTTTGCCTCTTTGATTAGTCCTATTAGCCCTGCCAGAGGGGCTTGGGTATAGGTCTCCGCACTTGGGTTTGTAGTGCCCAGCATTTGATATCTAATCCTTGCTAGACCCTCGCAGTGGCATAGGATGTGGAACGAGTCCTCTTCTTCCTCTGGGTAGAATCACCGTCGTGTCCTTGGTGAGACTGACAGAAATCTTTGTCTCGGTTTTTGTGCCGTATATACCTGCTCCTGCCCCTTTGTCGGTCTTTGAGCCGTTCGTAAACCAGTATGATTCTGCTTTAGTGGGTTGGCCTTCGACCCAATCTTCGCTATGTGGGATTAGTACTTTGTATTTCTTTTCGAAATTGTATTTTTTCACCATGGCATTACTTGGCATTGCTGTGATCGCGTTTGCCTTCAGCTCGTCTTCTAGCCGTTGGTGAGGAGATCTTTCAACAGTATCTCGTCCCTTATGTAGCTATCAATCAATCTTTCCATTGTTTTTAGTAAGAATGAAGATAGGCTTATAGGTCTGTATGACTTTGGCGATAGATCAGCCATTCTGCATACCTTGGGCAGATAGATTACCCTTACGCTTTGCCATGATTTTGGTATATATCCCTATGCCAGGCAGGCTTTGAAGATTTTTGAAAGTGCGGCACCAATTCCTCTATGCCCATTTGTAACAGAATATGATAAATTCGATCCGGCCCCGCGGACTTGTACGGTTGGAACCTGCTGATGGCTCATTTAATTTTAGTGGGTCTTGTGATCTCCGTGGCTAATCTTCAGTTCTTTCGGTCGGGCCTTTTAGGTCTTTGGCTGGGATTGTCTGGATTGTTATGTTCTGCCAGAATTGTTGAGGTTGGAAAGTGGTCTTTGAGTAGTTCCTTGAGACTTTCCTCTATTGTTTCTGTGTAGGTTCCTTCCGGTTTCTTGAGAAAGCCTACCTCTTTGGCAGCACTGCCGTCCTTAGCCAGGACTTTGTGAATTCTTGAACATGCCGGAGTGTCGTTAATCTCTTCGCAGAACTTCCTCCACGAGTCCCTTTTGGCTTTTCGGATTTCTTTGTTATATTGAGTGAGCTTTCCTCTGTAGGTGTCCTAGTCCTGGTTGTTTTTGGCCCTATTAAATAGCCTTCGAACGTCAATCCTCATCTTTTCGAGATACTTCCACCAGACTGTTCCGCAGCCCCTCTGCTTGGCTGTTTTTTCCGAGCAGTTTTCCAGAAAAGCCGTCCCAATGGCGTCATTGATTTGTTCCACTGCCAGCTCCAGCCCATCCATATCTCTTGTCGATGTTGTACCTCCCTTAAGAACTTCTCTGAAGGACTCTTTATATCCTACCCAGTTCGTCTCTCTTGGGTTTCTGTACTTGCTCGTCATGAGAGATGTGACCAAATCGAAGCGAATTTGCCTGTGGTCGGAGAAATATGCTTCTTCTGACACATGTCAATTCGCTCACTTTCCCGATACAGATCGTTAGGTCTAGTACTTCTTTGCGGTTTTTCGTGATGAAAGTGGGCTTATTGCTAATATTGGTCACTATAAGTCCCTCTGCTGAGATAAAGTTAAGTAAAGACTTACCTCGTTTGTTGATGTCCGAGCTACCTCAGAGCATGTGATGCGCATTGGCGTCGCACCCTTTTATGAGTTGGTATGTCTTATCCGCGCAGTATGCAACCAACTCGCTTAGTATACGCGGAAGGCTTTTGCGTGTTGAAGTTTCACCTGCAGGATTTTTATTCCTCTTCCGCTATTGAAGAGGAGGGACATCTTTAGGCTCTTCCTCCATTGAATTGTCCTCCTCCATTGGAACAGCGTGCCCCTTGGCAGATGGCCTTAAGAGGGGACTGATTCCACTGGCGGAGGGTTGACCTTCTTTGGGAGAATCTTGTCCTAGTTCTACGTTCTCCCTGGCCTCACTGGTGCCTTGGGTCTCCGCTAGTTACTTTAGGGTAGTAGCCTCCAGATTCTGCCATTGTACGCTGGCTTCCTCGGCGCAGGTTATCGTTCTCTGTATGCATTTCGCGAAGCTTCATGATGGCTTCTTGGACTGCCTTCATCTATTCTTTGTCGAGCTGGGTTTCTGGGAACCCCTGGCACGCTATGGCAACCTTGACCAACGTTACGGCCTCCGTAAAGGTTGGCTCCTCTTCTTTGGTCTTTTTTGTCTTCCTAGACGTGCTGCTATCCGATCTGGTCCTCTTTGTTTTGGGGTTTTTTTCTGGCCCTTGCGTACCTGGCTGGCGGTGAAGTTAGCCATGATTACGGCTCTTTTGACCTCGATGCTTTCCAAATTTCATCGTCTGACATGAGGTCTACCTCCTCTAGGGCACTTATACGTAGTGCCTTTCCGGCCCCTTGGCCTTGAGGAGGTTCTTGTGTAGAGTTACCCTGCATTTTGGCTTGGGTGGCCTCTTCGCTGGCCTTATGGGAGGTCCCTGGCCCAGTAGCCTTGGGATTCTCCCTGCCTGTATTTTTTGTTATTTTAATACTTCTTGGGTTTTCCATTTTGTTCCCACAAGAAGCTAGGGAAATATTTGGTCGGCCTGATCAGAGCCCCGCATGACCAGGTAAGGCAGGGGGTTTCGCCTAGTGCCCCCTGGGAAAGTTCGAGACTACACATACCCTTGCGGCCATTCAGCTCTCAGCACTTTGCCTTTCACCTTAGCTTGGGGTTTGGGTTACTCTTCGTTTCCCTTCTCACTTACGATCATTGAGGGTACTTCTCCCTTGCACCGCGTAAAGGTGGTAACCCTCGCTCAGGCCATGGGAGACTACAACACGATCTGCGGACACGGTTTCGGCTAGTTCCAAGACGCTTATACGTAGCAAAGTCGCAACTAGGACTTCTTGACCAAAGAACGCTTATGCATAGCTGGACCTCGGGAGAAATCTGATTTTACGGTGGACCTGGCAGATCTTTTTTTTACGATCCCCACGCCGCGTTAAATCCCCACGCTGCATTCGTTCTGTCGCAGTCCCGCCACGCTATCTCTTTCTTCAATTGAATTTCGCGCGATTCCGGCGTGATCTATGCTTTACCGGGTGATCGGATTTGACGCTCGTGCTGTCAATACTCTCGTAAACATCGTTACATACCTCCTCCGCCTAGAGACTAATAATATTTTCATGTATCGATATATCCTAGACGGAGCCTTTGCGTAGGACACATGTGTCCATTTGTTGCCGACGTTGATGTCGATCCGGCGTTTCGGGTTGCGGGCTTGGTAAATATTGGCAGAAGTGGTTTAACTCCATGTTGAATTTCCGACTGGCTGTCAACGTCTTTATCCGTGGTTGCCAATTTCGGTGGTGACTCCAACAAGCAGGCCCAGGAAATTGGATTTGCATTTATTATCAGGAAGGGCGACATATTACGCCGTGGTGTAGTGGTTAAATTCCCTTCCTCCGGAGTCCGTGGCAGAGAGGAAACCACGTGTGGCTTTAGGTCGGTCGTCACAGGAGTCGGAGGTGACGCACCAAAGGAAGGGCGACATGTTACGCCCTGGTGTAGTGGGTAAATTCCCTTCCTCCGGAGTCCGTGGCAGAGAGGAAGCCACGTGTGGCTTTAGGTCCGTCGTCACAGGAGTCGGAGGTGACGCACCAAATAGCTCCAAGATGCGGAGGTCCTTCTTCGTTGCTGGTGGAGTGGCGGAAATTGGGGAAATCGGGATGGTGTTGTAGGGACGGTGGCTGCACTGGTCTTCCTGCTAGTCATGTCGAGCTGGGCTGTTTTTTTAAGACTAAGCCTTACAGGTTAGAGGGTCCCCATTTATTCCTTTTAGATATTCCCCGCTCCATTAAAATCATTTACCCTTATTTTTACAGCTGATAGCCAAGTTTAAACTCGGCTATATGTGACCTTCAAATCATGTGATCTCAAGTATTCACCAATTCCACAATTACAGGTGAAATTATCCTCTGACTTTTATAGGGAACAGTGAATTTAGTAGCCAATTTTTCCGAGTATTGTTTGGAGTCGTCTGAAAGATTATGCTGTCTCTCTTGTTTGACGAAAGCTTGGCGTAAATTAATTCTTACCAGCTCGTTTATTTCTTCCAGTTTCTCGAACTGCTTGTTGTACTTCGCTGGTGTCGTTATTGGAACGTCAGGTGGATCTGCATCTTCTCGCATGGAGTTTGTTGCAATTAATTTTCTGCGATAATTTAATATTGCCTCAGAAAAATTAGTGGACTCGTGTACAGCACTATTAATTGCATAACTCAACTCAGGTATCCATTGATCCCAGGTACGTTGTTCACCCTGCACATTTGTGCTGGGGTTGTTCCTATTACCTTGTTCATTCTTTCTAGAGGATTGTTCTGTGTTCTGTATGGAGGACTAAACTGGTGGGTAATCTTGAAAGTACAGAGAAAATTCTGAATTAATTTGTTTTTTAATTGTGTTCCATTGTCTGAAATGAAAACTTTCGGTTTACCGAACCTATAAATTAATTCATTTAATTTTTGTAGGACAATTTGTAACGTTGCACTCCTTATCAGGATGATTTTCGTCCATTTAGCAAATCTGTCCTGAAAGACGACCAAGTAAAAATTAATTAGGTCAGAGCTGACCACCCCCCATGGTCGTGACCACCATATTTCTCCGAGTGAGGGCTGCTTTTTTTTTGGGACGTGGTAGTCGCGCACCAGTGGCCCATACGAAACGGGGCGCCAGTGGAACTATTACACTACATCAC
>OZ018399.1:29834361-29893860 GCA_963969525.1 Ontholestes murinus
GACCAACCAAATGAACTCGAAATAACCCTTCCCCATAGGTTAGGTTAGGTTAGGTTGGTGTGGCAGAACCACGAAGAGGTGCACACTTAGGCCTAGATAGGCCCGTTGTGATACCAATTTCCCTTTCCTGAGTTCTTATGGGAACCATTTGGAGCCATTTATGAATCTGGCTATGCTTCTGGCATCGGTTGTCTCGATGTCAGAGAGCTCATTCATAAAGGAATGGCCTAGGGAGGAATCTCTTATTCCGGCCAGCGCGGGACATTGACAGAGGTAGTGGAGTACGTTTTCCTCCTCCTCTTCGTCGAGGCACCCTCTACAAAAGTCGTTGTGGGCTATTCCTAACCTTTCTGCGTGTTTGCCAATGGGACAGTGTCCCGTGATGACTCCCACTGTTAGCGCAATGTCATGTCTCTTTAATGAGATGATGCCATCGCTTCTTTTGCTGTTGCAGCGTGGCCAAATCTGCCTTGCTGTGCTACAGCTGCTCTCATTCATCCACCTTTTGTTTGTTAGGTTTAGGATGATATTGCTTAGGATTTCCTTGCTAGTCGCTAAGGGAATTCCTGGGTGATGGTTTATTGAGGACGAGTGAAGCTTCGTTCCATTCTTAGCCAGCTCATCCGCTGTGTCATTGCCCGGGTTGTTGCTGTGGCTAGGCACCCAGATGAGTTGAGCATTTGTCTGTGTTGCCAGTTCATTTAGTGATTTCCGGCAATCAGATACCACTTTTGGTAAATGTGGACCCGGTTTGCGTTTGTCCTATTGGTCCTTAGCCATTCTACTGCAGTATTTATGGCGATTACTTCTGCCTGTAGTACACTACAGTAGTCTGGTAGTCTGAAGGATAGTCGGATCTTCAGGTCTTCGGAGAAGACTGCTCCCCCAACTTATGTGTCCTGCTTAGAACCGTCCGTGAAGACGTGTAGTGTCCCTGCTTCATTTTCTTTGTCCACCGCCCAGTCCTCCTTGGTAGGGATCTGGGAGGAGAACTTGTTATGAAATGCAGGGATCGGTAGACAGCGGTCAATATTCTTAGGGACACCGGGGAATTCTTTGAGAATTCTTGTGTGTCCCCGCGTGTTAGTTGTGAGTCGGCAGATTGAGTTCAGTCTTAATGCTGTTGTTAGCGCAATCTGCTTGCCGAGGAGATCCACAGGGGTCAGATTGAGGATTGTTTCCAGTGCTTTCGTGGGACATGTCCTAATAGCTCCTGTAATCATCAGGGTTGCCATCCTTTGGACCGTCCCAAATGCTTGCTGGTGGACCTTTTTGTCCAAAGCAGTCCACCATATGAATACGCCGTAGTAGAGTATTGGCCTTACTACTGCCTTGTAGAGCCAGTAGGTGATGTTGGGTTTCATGCCCCATTTTTTGCCTACCGTCTTTTTGCAAGAGTACAGCGCCACGGTGGCTTTCCGTACTCTTTCCTGGATATTAGGTTTCCAACTGAGCTTTCGGTCCAGTATGATACCTAAATACTTAGCCTGTTCTTTTATCTCCAATTCTACTCCCATTAAGATGGGGGGTGAGAATTTGTGGATTTTGTGTTTCCTAGTAAAAAGAACTAGCTCAGTTTTTTGTGGGTTTACGCCTAGGCCGCATCGTTCACACCACTGAGTTAGTATTAGTAATGCTCGTTGTGTGAGCTGGGACATTACATTGAGATGTTTCCCTGAGATGGCTAGGGCCACATCATCTGCGTAGGCTACTACCCTACATCCGGAGTTGCGTAGATCTAAGAGAAGGTCGTTTAACGCAAGGTTCCAGAGTATATAGACTATTCCACATGCAGGACTCGGGTAAGCCACGCTCCTGCATTCTCATAAATAAAAGATATAATGCTTTTATCTTGCCAAATTTCAGCAACAGCGACACTGTTGTTGTATCAATGGAGTACCAGTCCTACACGCTATGGCTGGTCTCCTCCTATAACACAAGAGGTGAGTCACTTTTAGAATTCTTACTTACTTCCAACCTCGCCATATGTAATGAAGGGAATACCCCTACCTTTATAACTGCTAATAGACGAGAAGTTCTAAACATTACTCTAGTCACCGAACAATCGTTCAACATTATCAGGAACTGGAAAGTGTCCTCTGAACACTCCTTTTCTGACCACAGATATATCGAATTCAACCTTGATATTCAAATGCAAGACTGCCCCAGATTTGTAGACAAAAGGAGAACCGACTGGGAAAAGTATAGAACTGCCCTATCGAGTACTCTACCATCTGAGCCACCCATACCCACCACAGTGGAGGAGCTGGATCGGATGGTGGAGGTCTTCTCCAATGCATGCAACAAATCAATAGACACTGCGTGTCCCAGTACGCCAAGAAAAGGCAAAAGCAAACCTACTTGGTGGACCCCTAAACTAAACTCCCTAAGAAAGGAGTGCCGTAGACTGTTCAACAAAGCTAAGTGCACCAATGAATGGTCAACTTATAAAGACAGTCTCAGAAGCTTCAAAAGTGAAGTAAGAAAGGCCAAGCGGACGGCATGGAAGTCATTCTGTAACCAAATCGAAGACACTTCAGAAGCATGCCGACTGCGCAAAATTCTTTCTAAAGATCCTGTAGTCCCAGGTTTCGTCATGAAAGAAGACGGCACCTGGACTAGCTCATGCAAAGAAACGCTCGAACTTCTGATGGACACTCACTTCCCAAGAGGAATAAGCAATGAATCCATGTCCACAGAAACTTCTCATTCTCAATGCCCCGTTCACAAGATCGTGAGCAGAGATAAGCTTATATGGAGCATCAAAAGCTTCAAACCTTACAAATCAGCTGGGCCAGACGGCATCAGTCCAGTTGAATTGCAAGAAGCCCAGGACATAGTTATACCATGGCTGGAAACCATGTTCGTGGGGTGCCTTAACTTCTCGTACATCCCGAGGATGTGGAAAGAGGTGGAACTAACTTTTATTCCCAAAAGCGGGAAGATATCCCATACAAGACCAAAGGACTTCAGGCCCATAAGCTTGTCCTCATTTTTACTCAAAACACTAGAGAGGTTACTTGACATCTACATAAAAGGGAGCATAAACCCCCAGTTGTTGTCAACCTCGCAACATGCGTACACCAAAGGGAAGTCCGTGGAAACAGCTCTGCACTCCCTGGTTAGTCAAATAGAAGGAACAATGGGCCACAAGGAGTACACGCTGGTGACCTTCCTCGACATCGAGGGAGCGTTCAACAATGTGTACCCTGAAGCCATTGAGTCCGCCTTAAACGCAACTGGAATTGAGGCAACAGTTGTCGACCTCATAGGCAAGTTGCTCCGAGGAAGAAACATCCGTTCCAAACTAGGGAACTCCCGTATAAGTAGGCAGGCGAACAGGGGCACGCCACAGGGCGGGGTCCTTCCTCCCCTACTCTGGAACCTTGCGTTAAACGACCTTCTCTTAGATCTACGCAACTCCGGATGTAGGGTAGTAGCCTACGCAGATGATGTGGCCCTAGCCATCTCAGGGAAACATCTCAATGTAATGTCCCAGCTCACACAACGAGCATTACTAATACTAACTCAGTGGTGTGAACGATGCGGCCTAGGCGTAAACCCACAAAAAACTGAGCTAGTTCTTTTTACTAGGAAACACAAAATCCCCAAATTCTCACCCCCCATCTTAATGGGAGTAGAATTGGAGATAAAGGAACAGGCTAAGTATTTAGGTATCATACTGGACCGAAAGCTCAGTTGGAAACCTAATATCCAGGAAAGAGTACGGAAAGCCACCGTGGCGCTGTACTCTTGCAAAAAGACGGTAGGCAAAAAATGGGGCATGAAACCCAACATCACCTACTGGCTCTACAAGGCAGTAGTAAGGCCAATACTCTACTACGGCGTATTCATATGGTGGACTGCTTTGGACAAAAAGGTTCACCAGCAAGCATTTGGGACGGTCCAAAGGTTGGCAACCATGATGATTACAGGAGCTATTAGGACATGTCCCACGAAAGCACTGGAAACAATCCTCAATCTGACCCCTGTGGATCTCCTCGGCAAGCAGATTGCGCTAACAACAGCATTAAGACTGAACTCAATCTGCCGACTCACAACTAATACGCGGGGACACACAAGAATTCTCAAAGAATTCCCCGGTGTCCCTAAGAATATTGACCGCTGTCTACCGATCCCTGCATTTCATAACAAGTTCTCCTCCCAGATCCCTACCAAGGAGGACTGGGCGGTGGACAAAGAAAATAAGGCAGGGACACTACACGTCTTCACGGACGGTTCTAAGCAGGACACAAAAGTTGGGGGAGCAGTCTTCTCCGAAGACCTGAAGATCCGACTATCCTTCAGACTACTAGACTACTGTAGTGTACTACAGGCAGAAGTAATCGCCATAAATACTGCAGTAGAATGGCTAAGGACCAATAGGACAAACGCAAACCGGGTCCACATTTACACTGATAGCCAAGCGGCAATCAGGGCTCTAACAGGTGTGAGTAGCACCTCAAAAGTGGTATCTGATTGCCGGAAATCACTAAATGAACTGGCAACACAGACAAACGCTCAACTCATCTGGGTGCCTAGCCACAGCAACAACCCGGGCAATGACACAGCGGATGAGCTGGCTAAGAATGGAACGAAGCTTCACTCGTCCTCAATAAACCATCACCCAGGAATTCCCTTAGCGACTAGCAAGGAAATCCTAAGCAATATCATCCTAAACCTAACAAACAAAAGGTGGATGAATGAGAGCAGCTGTAGCACAGCAAGGCAGATTTGGCCACGCTGCAACAGCAAAAGAAGCGATGGCATCATCTCATTAAAGAGACATGACATTGCGCTAACAGTGGGAGTCATCACGGGACACTGTCCCATTGGCAAACACGCAGAAAGGTTAGAAATAGCCCACAACGACTTTTGTAGAGGGTGCCTCGACGAAGAGGAGGAGGAAAACGTACTCCACTACCTCTGTCAATGTCCCGCGCTGGCCGGAATAAGAGATTCCTCCCTAGGCCGTTCCTTTATGAATGAGCTCTCTGACATCGAGACAACCGATGCCAGAAGCATAGCCAGATTCATAAATGGCTCCAAATGGTTCCCATAAGAACTCAGGAAAGGGAAATTGGTATCACAACGGGCCTATCTAGGCCTAAGTGTGCACCTCTTCGTGGTGCTGCCACACCAACCTAACCTAACCTAACCTAGAATATAGTTTTATAGATTTAATGTTATATATATATATATATATATGTTTGTGTGAATGCTTTCATGGATTGGGTATGAATTAGGTGATTTCGGGAATCTTTGAATCCGTGTGGTGTTTTGTGAGCCCTGATAAGGGCCGTTTTCACGACGTTTCGGCGCAATCGTATGTGCCATCTTCAGGTGTGTTCGCCTAGGAAACTCGAAGAGAACTGATTTGCGTTTGCCTGCTTCCTCTTTTATAGTCGGTTTCGTTTCGTCCGGCTTCTCGTCATTGGACCGTTATTTTGGGGATTATCCGAGTTAATTGTGGTGCGGATTACTGATAATTTGGTCGACAGGGATAATCTTGTTAATGGTTTTTTGTGGATTAACTGGTATGCCGGTTATAATGTGTTTCCAGGTAGGATGAAGTCGCTGGCCATCGTCTCGTTTATTTAAACTGTTGTTGTGTTTTTCTATTTCTATGGCTTCTCTTATTATTCTGTGATGAAATTTTTCCTCTTTTGTTATAAGTTTAGTGTTAGTGAAATCGATTGTGTGGCCTGTTGCTTGTGTGTGTTGTGCTAGAGATGAAGCTGTTTCTCCTTTGCGTACCGCTGTTTTGTGTTCTTCCATGCGAACACCTACTCGTCTGTTTGTTTGTCCGATGTACACTTTTTCGCATTCTCCACACGGAATTTTGTACACTCCTTGGTGTTCTAGTAGAATTTGCTCTTTGGGCGAATTTAGAATGTGGCCAATTTTTTGTGAGGTGGTGTATATAGTCTTTATGGCATGACGTTTGAGTATTTTCCCGATTTTGTCTGTGGTGCCTTTTATGTAGGGCAGAAATGCTTTATGAGGTTCTTCTGTTTCATCGTTTTTTGTTTTGGTTGATGTTGTGTGTCTCATGAGGTGTTTAACACAAATAATGATAACCGCGATGATAGTACTTTTTTAGACTGAAAAGCCTTGGGACCACAAAAATCGATCATTTAGGCATAATTAATAATAATAGTAACCTCCCATATATTGTTGACCCAGAAAATAATTTAAAAATCATAATGGACTCGGGTAGTACTCGTTCATTTATTAATCCTCAAATTGCTGAAAAACTATTTAAAAGACATATTAAGAATGACCCCTTCGAGGTAACCAGCGCACATGGAACCTCAAACGGAACACAAAGTGTAACTGTATCATTAAAAAAAACTTATTTAATACTAATTTTGCTTCAAAACTTAAATTATATTTGTTTGATTTTCATTCAGCATTTGATATCTTATTAGGTGTAGATAATATGTCTAAAATAAACGCATGTGTTAATTTCCGTAGAAATTCGGTAATCACTCCCAATTCTGAAATCCCATTTCGTTTTAAGAATAATATTAATATTTTTGACAAAGAAAATGTACCAATGATACATAATCATAATGAATTAAATAATAATGAACTAATTAGAAATAATAATAGAAATGATAACTGTAATTTTTATAACAAACATCTGGTTGACGCAGACTACACTAAGCGGATATTAGTGCCTGCACGAAGTCAGCAGATTGTTCAAGTAAAGATAAATAATCTTGCAAATAGCGAGGCCGTTCTTCCTAACATAAAATTAGATGATATAGAAATGCCCGAGTGCATTACAAGTGTTAAAAATAACAAAGCCTTATGTTGCATAACTAATAATACAGACTTTGATAAAGACGTCGTGATTGAACGTCCTCTTAACGTGTCACACGTCAGCGGATATGACGTGATGCCTCCACAAATAAATATTATTAATAATAAAAGTGATAAACGAAGATACAATAATTTTAATATGTTCAATGCTAATAAATTAAAATTTGATCTATCTAAAATAAGGACGGATCATATGAACCCAGAAGAGAAACAAGTAATTAGTAAATTAATTTCCCAATATGCAGATATCTTTCACTTACAAGAAAATAATTTAACTTTTACGAATAAAATTAAACACCGCATAGTTACAACCGACGAAATACCGGTATTTACAAAAACATATCGGTACCCTGAAATTTATAAAGCGGAAGTAAACCGCCAAATTAATGAAATGCTAAGCCAAAACATAATTAGACCGTCACATAGTCCGTGGTCATCTCCAATATGGATAGTCCCCAAAAAACTTGACGCATCGGGTCAGCGAAAAGGGCGCGCCGTCTTCGATTATCGTAAACTTAATGACAAAACGATAGGTGACCGATATCCCCTACCAAATATCAATGATCTTTTAGACAAATTGGGCAAGTGTCAATACTTCACAACACTTGATCTAGCATCAGGATTTCACCAGATAGAAATCAACGAACAAGACATTCCCAAAACTGCTTTCAATACAGAGAACGGACATTACGAATTCCTACGGATGCCTTTCGGGTTAAAAAATGCCCCAGCTACCTTCCAACGTGTCATGGATAATATTTTGAGGGGTATTCAGAATAATTACTGTCTCATCTACATGGACGATATTATTATATTCTCCACTAGCCTTGATGAACACGTTATTAGGTTAAAAGAAGTATTTAATAGATTGAGGGAGGCAAACCTCAAAATTCAACTTGATAAATCGAAATTTTAAAAAAAAGAAGTTGCTTATTTAGGACATGTAGTTACACCAGAAGGTGTTAGACCAAATCCAGACAAAATAATTGCTATACAAAATTATCCCATTCCTAAGACTACTAGACAAATAAAAGGATTCCTTGGGCTTTTAGGCTACTACAGGAAATTTATTAAGAATTTTGCTGACTTAACAAAACCTTTAACAAAATGTTTAAAAAAAATTCGATCATTAATCCTAATGATCCTGACTATCAAAACTGTTTCGATTTATGCAAAAATATTTTGACAAATCAACCCCTCCTACAATACCCAGACTTTTCTAAACCATTTATTCTTACGACTGATGCTAGTAATCAAGCAGTAGGTGCAGTTCTCTCTCAAGGTATTATTGGGTCGGATCTACCCATCGCGTATGCCAGTAGAACTCTCAACGAATCGGAAACTCGTTACTCCACTATCGAGAAAGAATTACTCGCAATTTTTTGGGCAGTCAAATATTTTCGTCCCTACATTTTTGGACGCAAATTCCAAATTGTTACCGACCATAAACCCCTTCAGTAGCTCATGTCAATTAAAGAACCTAATTCGAAGCTAGTTAGATGGAGACTCAAACTTTCAGAATATGACTACTCAATCATTTATAAGAAAGATAAACTAAATAAAAATGCAGACGCACTGTCAAGAATAGAAATTAATATTAACGAAGAGTATTCAGATAATTTAAAAGATTACTTACAGAATTTTGAAGATATGGAAAAAGCATCAATGATAGTTGAGCCACCCGAAAACACTAATGTAGATTTTATTGACGAAGAAGATGATGGAGCAACCATCCATTCGAAACTAGAACATCCAATCGTAGAAATCCCCATAGCGGATAAACCCGTTAACCTAGGCGATAATCAACTCATTATTTCAGAGGTAAATCATTCACCTTCGGCACCTAAAATAAATAACCTATTTAATAATAGTAAGATAAGAATCCATGTAAAATTTTCAAAGTCAAATTTTGAACAAGAACTAATTAATTTTGTTAAAGAATACATAACACCCAATGTCAATTATTATATTTTTTTAGGGATCCAATTTATGAAAAATTCAGTAACATCATACAAAAATATTTTAAAAATTCAGCAATCAAAATGACTAGATGCACACAATTACTAACTGATATAGAAAACAATGATGATATTTTGGAAACTATACAAAACTATCATGAAGGCAAAACAAATCACAGAGGAATAGATGAAACAGAAGCTAAATTAAAAAGACTCTATTATTGGCCTAATATGAGGCGTACAATTCAAAAATATATAAACGAATGTGAAGTCTGTCTTGTGTCAAAATATGAACGAAGACCTCTAAAATTCAAATTTAATAATACACCAGTAGCAAATAAACCATTTGAAACGGTCCATTTTGATTGTATTGCTATCGAAAACACCAAATTTCTTACAATTATAGATTCATTTTCTAAGTATACCCAATTATATAAATTGAGTTCATATCAGGCAATTGAAATAGCTAATAATTTAATAAGATTCTTTCGTCATCACGGTATTCCAAATCTAATTATATCTGATAACCATCTCGAATTTAAAAATACAGTCATTAAAGAACTTCTTGAAACGCATAGAATCAAACTACACTTTATAAGCTTGCAACATCCAGAATCTAATGGAGTTGTAGAAAGGGTTCACTCTACCATAATCGAACATATCAGGCTTCTAAACAACCAATCAATTTTTAAAAAGGAACCAATCGAAACTAAAATACTATACACGATATTGGCATATAATAATTCGATCCACTCGATCACAAAATTCAAACCCCAAGAAATCATTTCTGGTCATATCGACAACAATTCACTTTTAGATTTTAATCTTGAAAATTTTATTACAAATAGTTACGTTGAGAATCACAGAAACAAAGTTAAAGTCTTTTATGAAAAAATTAATGAAAACATTAATAAAACCAAAACTAAATCCACTGAGAAACGCAATGAAACACGAGAAGATGTCCCAAATATTTCCGGAACTATTTATGTAAAAAATAAACAGAAACAATCCAAAACTAAGGATAAGTATAAAAAGGAAAAATTAAAAACCATTAATCCAGACCATAAAACCGCAGAAATTGAACAAAGACATCACAACCAGGTTGAAATAATTCATATTTCAAACATAAAAAGCCCAGGGTAACTCGACAAAATACAGAAGAAATATTAAATTTTGATAGTTTTAAAAAATACTTTGACATAAACAATGACAATGAAATAAACGATAATATTACAGAAATAAATGATAGTATTTTTAATGCCCCAAAAGATTTTTCATTGGCCCACTGTGTAAGCCAAGATTTAAAGATGAGTGCTGGAATAGCGTTAGAGTTTAAAAATAAATTCGGTAGAAAGAAAGAATTAATTAAACAAAAACCCCAAGTCACTTCATTATGTTTTCTTAAAGACAATAATAAATTTATTATATATTTAATTACTAAACAAAGATATTTTGATAAACCCACACACAAAAACCTTTTTAGAACCCTTCTCACCTTAAAGAAATTTTGTTCAGATAATAATATTAAAAAATTAGCTATACCAAAACTAGGTTGTGGTCTTGATAAATTAGAATACAATATTGTTAAACAAATGATAAATTACCTATTCGGAAATTCGAATATTCAAGTTAAAATTTATATTAACGAAAACTAATTCAAATTATTTATTCCAGGTTGCTGTTTATAGCACAAATATTAGGGTTCGAAATAAAGAACATAACTTTTAATGCCGGTATATTACCGATAAATTTAGGAAATGCGAAGCTAGAGAAAAGTAAACACGTATTCGTACATATTTATGATTTAAAGCCAATATATGATGAATTTAATAAACTAAATTCTCAATATGAATTCCTTACGGACACCGTAAACAATATAACAAAATATAAACGAGATTTCCGAAATTACGATAATCTCCTGAAGCATATTAGAAAAGATATCATTTCAAAAATTGAAGCCATACAGATAAATGTTATAACAAAAAGAACAAAAAGAGGATTAATAAACGGATTAGGCTCAATAATTAAAAGTATTAGTGGAAATATGGACGGTTACGACGATAAAAGAATTAATGAAGTTTTGAAACATCTAAAGAAAAATCAAAACAGTCTCCAGAATCAAATAAAATTCGGATATAGTGTAAATACCAAAATTATTGAAAACTTTAATAATACAATAAAAGATATATCACATAACCAAAACTTATTGGAATCTAGAATCATGCAATTATATACTATACTAAGAGAAGACATTGACCATCAGCACGTCCTGTTTGCAAAGGACCTTTATAACCAATTAATATTACTTTACGGAACTATCGGAAAAATACTACAAGATATTCTAAATTCATTGACATTTTGTAAACTAAAAATATTAAGTCCAGATATAATTAAACCACAAGATCTCTATGATGAATTGCTTAAAATCTCTACACACTATAATGAAGAAATGCCTTTCGAATTGAAACCTTAAAATATTTTAGATTTTGAATCGGTAATCACCGTCAATTGTAAAATCGAAAAATCAAAAATTCACTATTTCCTTTCCCTTCCGATAAATTATGAAAATTCATTTAATCTATACATGATGCATCCCATTCCTACTAAGTATGAATCAGATTTCGCTACAATAATTCCAAACGTTAAATTTATACTTCATTCAAAAATTGATAAAACTATATGGCCTCTAAATGACTTGTGTCTTAGCGGCAAGAAACATTATCAGTGCAGTAGCAATCTTATTCTAAATTATCAAGGAAACTGCGAAACAAATTTACTATTAAACGGAGACTTAAAGGACTGTAAATACACAAAATTGGAAATTCAGAAGAACCACTTAGAAAAAGTACCGGATAGTAATAAATTTTTGGCCGTGTTTACCAACAACGAAGAACTAAGGATAAAATGTCCAGATCACGAAGAAGCCCGGCAACTACGTGGGATCTACCTCATCCAAGTGAACCAGTGCAGCTTGATCTACAAAAACTATGAAATCCCTAAATTTGAAACATTTTCGGGAAGCCCCCTAATAGTGAGTGCTGCAAAACTTAAAATGAATAGTGCTAATGTTAAAAACTTCACTATACAACTAAATAGACTAAAATTAGAAGACATTCCGATTTATTCACAAATACCAATTGCACCTGAAGAGTACATTTCGGTTAAACCTAGTGTAGGAACAATCATACTATATATAACAATAATAATTTGTGTAGCAGTTTACATCTACAGACGATTTAATAAAATTAAAGTGAAATTTGCTTCAGACATCGATCCATCCCCAGGGGTATGTCGAATCTAGGGGGATAGGAGTAACCTGGCGGCTACACAAGGACTTTTATTATTAATTAACAATAGATTTATTCTTATAATATCTATATTGTTTCTTAATGCGCACTTATTACGCCCACACATTTTATTATGCTTAGTATGGAGAATTATGTTATAAATAAGAGTAATTAGATCATAAGACAGCATTCGTAATCCAGTATTCATAATAGTAGTTACTTAGAGTTAGTCGCATCCGTTAAATCTGTATCCATTTGTGTAGTAACGTTGTATAATAATAAAAATCAACCCTTTTTAAAAACGTGTTTGCCAACACCAAAACTATAACTTATATATATATTAAGGTATACCAAATACAGGTTTAAAGGTAATTGAATATTTCGATAATCGGGAATTACATGCTGGACCACAAGCTACATTAGCAGCTATGCGACAAAATTGTTGGCCTATAGAAGGAAGAGGTACGATAAAACAAGTTTGTCACAACTGGATTACCTGTTTCCGGGCAAGACGAACAAACTGCAAAAAATGGGAAATTTGCCAATTTGTAGATAAGAACCAAATACCTTTCATTAAATCGGGAGTCCTATTTTAGTACAGAAATGTTGCACATTTATTATCAGACAATGCAGCAAATTTTGTAGGGACAAAAAAACAAATAAATAATTTAAGTTTTTTTTCGAAAGAAGGAATTTGAAAATAAAATAATAACAACTTTAAAAAACGAAACAAATTAGTTGGTAATTTATACTACCTACATCCTCTAACTTTTGAGGAATCTCTGAAGCCAATAATAAATGGGTAATTTACATTTTAAGAGAATAGTCTGAAATGCATCATTAAGCTATGATGAAATGAGCACAGTACTAACTCGAATTGAAGCCTGCCTTAAGTCCCGACCCATAACCGCTTTATCCAGTGACCCCAATGACCCCAAGGCTCTGACTGCGCACTTCTGAATTGGAGAGGCATTAACTGCACCAATATAGCCCAATCTACAAGAGATTCCATCGAACTGATTATCTAGGTGGCAGCTTCTTGAATAAATTCGACAATGCTCTTGGCGACAGTTGCAAGGCCAGACGAAATTGTATAAGGAGACACCTGCAGTAAAATAAGGAGCCGTGATTGTCAACATGGAAAACAATGTGCCTCCACAACATTGGGCACTGGGGCGGATCGAGGAACTACATACATAGTTGCGTGTGGTCTAGTGAGAGTGGTTACCATTAGAACAGTGAAGCAGCTGATAAAAAGAGCAGTTAAACAGGTTGGATAACTGTTGCTACGGATGCATCGTTTAACACATCGGCCGCTCGCCGATAGACCGCGGAGCTTACCTTTGCTTATCGTGTTTTATTAAATAACAATAACATTTTCAAGTATTGACCAAACAAAAACTATGCCACTTAAAATAAACAATCGCAGAGGGACCGACAAGCGAGCCGTCGGTCTGTGCTGACCGGCGACGCCTGATTAGAAAGTATTGCTCCAGTCCCTAGGGACCGGCGTGGTGCTTAACGTGTTAAACGATGCGCTGTATTCCCGGTTCGTTATCCGTTATAATAAACATTAATAACGATTGTTTTCAGTTTTTGTTCGAAGGCTGGGCAGTCTGTCATCCGTCATCTAAAACAATACGCACATTTGTTTCGTGTATATTGTATGATGTTTATTTAACACGTTAAGCGCCACGCCGGTCCATAGGGACCGGAGCTATACTTTCTAATCAGGCCGCACGGACCGGCGGCTCGCTTGTCGGTCCTTCTGTTATTATTTATTTTAGGCGGCATAGTTTTTGTTTAGTCAATGCTTTAAGGAAAACCATATAATACTTGAAAACATTATTGTTATTTAATAAAACACGATAAGCAAAGGTAAACTCCGCGGTTTATCGGCGAGCGGCCCGGCAGGTACAGACATTCGGCGTGGTGCTTAACGTGTTAAACTCGCATTATGAGAACAAAAATGACCACAAAATGCTGGTAGTATCAAATGCAAATGTACTACATGTACATATATTATTATTATAGTGTATTCTCACCTATGTAGTCGTTGACTATTTCAGTCAACTTGAATCATGGTGGATTTGGGGAGTCCTCGCGTGTAATTAGATAACACCTACATATGTACGTGAATATTTGTGTGTGCGGTGTGTGTGCGTGTTGATAAGATATGATGACTGTCTCCGGTATGGTAGCCGTCCTGCGGCCACCCCACGTTTTGAGTGTTCACATCTCCGATTCGAGATATACACAATATACCGGGTGTCCGATAAAACGCCCAACGCCATAACACTCTTATTTGTTAACCGATTTGAATCAACTAAAAAACAAATTGAATGGCCGTTTAAATACTATGAAATGAGATTATTCATATATGTTTTCAAAATTAACTTCATTGAGAGATGATAGTCGACTTTAAATTTTTAAACAGCTGCATATATTTTTCTTCCTTTTTTATGCTAGACATTATTTTTCTGAATTCAACGATGCCCAATATGCATCCTTTGAAAAAAAAATGAATATTTATTATTATTTTTTTCGGACATATTGGGCATCATTGGATTTTGAAAACTAATGTCTAGTATAATAAAATAAAAAGTATATTTAAATTTCACGTTGACTACCTATTGTCAAAAAAGTTAATTTTGGAAAAATATATAAATAATGTCATTTCCTAATATTTAAATAGCGATTCAATTTGTTAGTAACGATTTTTACGTTACTAATCCCAACGCTTCCAAATGTATATATTTTGAGGTTAGCTTTTTGCGCCGAAGAGTATTGACAGCACGAGCGCCTAATTCGATGGCCCGGTAAAGCATAGATAACACCGGAATCGCGCGCAATTCAATTGAAGTGCACATTTGTTTCGTGTATATTGTATGATGTTTATTTAAGGGAGTATTACTCTTCTGAAGCGCGTTTTGAGAGTAATTTTTAGGAATTATTTCTGTGAAAACTATCAAACCCACAGTATCGGGATTTTTCACTCATATTAAGACATGTTTAAACTAACAATATACATTTTATTAAATTACTTAATCGAAATGTATACAAGTTATGCGCTGTTACGTATGTCGCGGCACGAGACGCTCGTCCAATCGGGCGCACGGATTGTGGCGATGCTAATCGTCTAAAATAAAAAAACAATTTATTTTTTCAATCTATATGAGTGTAGTTATCGTCCGAACTAGAACTAAACAAGTACACATATTTTTATAGAAACGGCAGCTGTTTAAAAATCAAAGTTCAATTTTTCCGAAAAATTTTCAACTAAAACATCAGATTGAAAGTGAAATATACAAGCTATCAAAATAATCCTAGATCCAACCATAAGTAAAGGTTCCTTCAATATGTGTGCCAAACGGCAAGTCAATTGGTTCAATAGTTTTTGAGAAAAACGTGCGCCCGTCTTGCAAAATGTTGTTCCGAGAAAAACGCGTTCAAAGTTTGCAATACATTTAGCACTGATACGGTTGAACTTACGGTGGATAACAACTGATTTGAGTAACTAACCCTTAATCAGCTGTACCGTGGTGATAGAGACAAGGGGGGACCATTGAGACAAGGGGGGGCCATACAACAGAAAAACAGTCGAGGTATAACAGTCGATGGTATAAGTGCCGCGCCTCAACGCGCCGCAGCCTAAGCTTGTGTAACTATGGGATTTCTACGAATTTCAAATTCATATTTTCGAAACACACCCTCAGAACCCCGGACTATAACAAAATGCAAAAAAAAAAAAATTTGAATTGTGGAATTTTCTAAAGAGTAATTCCCCCTTAACACGTTAAGCGCCACGCCGGTCCATAGGGACCGGAGCTATACTTTCTAATCAGGCCGCACGGACCGGCGGCTCGCTTGTCGGTCCTTCTGTTATTATTTATTTTAGGCGGCATAGTTTTTGTTTAGTCAATGCTTTAAGGAAAACCATATAATACTTGAAAACATTATTGTTACTTAATAAAACACGATAAGCAAAGGTAAACTCCGCGGTTTATCGGCGAGCGGCCCGGCAGGTACAGACATTCGGCGTGGTGCTTAACGTGTTAAACTCGCATTATGAGAACAAAAATGACCACAAAATGCTGGTAGTATCAAATGCAAATGTACTACATGTACATATATTATTATTATAGTGTATTCTCACCTATGTAGTCGTTGACTATTTCAGTCAACTTGAATCATGGTGGATTTGGGGAGTCCTCGCGTGTAATTAGATAACACCTACATATGTACGTGAATATTTGTGTGTGCGGTGTGTGTGCGTGTTGATAAGATATGATGACTGTCTCCGGTATGGTAGCCGTCCTGCGGCCACCCCACGTTTTGAGTGTTCACATCTCCGATTCGAGATATACACAATATACCGGGTGTCCGATAAAACGCCCAACGCCATAACACTCTTATTTGTTAACCGATTTGAATCAACTAAAAAACAAATTGAATGGCCGTTTAAATACTATGAAATGAGATTATTCATATATGTTTTCAAAATTAACTTCATTGAGAGATGATAGTCGACTTTAAATTTTTAAACAGCTGCATATATTTTTCTTCCTTTTTTATGCTAGACATTATTTTTCTGAATTCAACGATGCCCAATATGCATCCTTTGAAAAAAAAATGAATATTTATTATTATTTTTTTCGGACATATTGGGCATCATTGGATTTTGAAAACTAATGTCTAGTATAATAAAATAAAAAGTATATTTAAATTTCACGTTGACTACCTTTTGTCAAAAAAGTTAATTTTGGAAAAATATATAAATAATGTCATTTCCTAATATTTAAATAGCGATTCAATTTGTTAGTAACGATTTTTACGTTACTAATCCCAACGCTTCCAAATGTATATATTTTGAGGTTAGCTTTTTGCGCCGAATTCGATCGCCCGGTAAAGCATAGATAACACCGGAATCGCGCGCAATTCAATTGAAGTGCGGCGTGGCGCGCCAAATTCAATTGCCTGATCACGGCGAAGAGAAAGATAGCGTGACGAAACTGCGTCAGTTCGAATTCGGCGTGGGGATCGTACATAGCGTGGGGTAAACACGCGCAACAAAATAATTTCTTTGCCTGTTTTTCAGGTATAAAAGATCTATCAGGCCCACCGTAAAATCAGACTTCTCCCGGGTTCCAGCTATGCATAAGCGTTCTCTACTCAATAAGTCCTAGTTGCGTCTCTGCTACGCATAGGCGTCTTGCAACTAGTCGAAACCGCGTCCGCGAATCGTGTTTTAGTCGTCCGTGGGAATCCTATGTATAAGCGTGTTCCCAAGCCTGTCCTGATTTTAGCAAAACATTTATTGTCCAGACAGATGTCAGTCAAACAGGATTGGAGGCAGTCCTTACTCAAATCCAAAATGGGACTAAAAAAATTATTGCATATATTAGCTGCAGCCTTACACCAGCCGAACTCAGTTATTGAGCAAGAGTGTTGGTAAATGTACGTAAGTGGAAAGGATATCTAGAAGGATACTATTTCCAAGTGATGCCCGATCAGCGGAGCATGAAAATAATGCAAAATGTTAAAGGACGCCTTCCTCGATGGATATTAGAACTACAGGCGGATGATTTTGAGGTTAGTTACCGAGGAGGCACCGAAAACAAAGTAGCCGATGCCTTGACCCGAAAAACACAAATTGATGCAATTAGCATGGTAAAACATCAAGGCATCAAATTGTACATCACACCCAGCTCTTAAAGAGAAGGTGCTAAATGAACACGATACATTTTCAAATTATAAAATAATTGGAGAGAATATTTACCGAAAATTTCCTGCAAAAACACTTACAGAGAGCTTCCACTCGGATTGGAAACTCCGGGGCGCAGAACCGTCCTGGAAGAGTGCCAGAATATAGGTCATTTTGGAGTTTTGCAAGAGTCTGTCGGGATTATTGCTGGCCGGGAATACTCCGGGACGTTAGGAAATACGTCAACACCTGTCCCGTCTGTCAGCAATATAAGATGTCCCAGCAGCCCTCACTCGAGGCGTCAAGAGATTTCTCCCGGAGGCTGAGGGTGGCCTGCGACAGAGCCATCCCAAAAATTAGGTTCCCGAGTGGACGCAAGCCCAAGTATTGGTGGTGCGAGCAGGTCGCAGAGGCGAGAGGCCGTGCTAACGCGGCCAGACGTGACCTAACCAGGTGCAGGAGGCAAGATGGAAGGGAGCTCGGCATCCTTGAAGAGGAATGCAGGATGGCCAAGGAAGACCTCAGGGTGGCTATTAAGCGTAGCAAGGAGAGGAAGTGGAAAGAGCTACTTCAGGAAGTTGAAGCGGATGTGTGGGGCCGCCCTTACCAGATAGTTGCTAAGAGGTTGTAGGAGGTTTTGGCGGCAATTGAGACGCTTCCAAACCAGAAGGCACCTGGGCCAGGGGGCGTCCCTAACGAGGCGATGAAACTGATCGTTAGGGACGATCCTCAGGAAGCGACGGAGGCGTACAACAAATGTCTGGGAGAGGGTGTGTTTCCGATGAAATACAAGAGGACCAGCCTAGTGCTCATACTCAAGGGGGGCAAGTCGGGTATTCTGGCAGGAGACTACAGGCCCTTATGCCTGCTTGACGGGGAAGGCAAAGCGCTGGAGCGGCTACTAGCGGAAAGGCTGGAGGAGTCGATCTCGTCCTCGGGAGGTCTTTCCAACCGTCAATATGGCTTCAGGAAGGGCAGGTCGACAGTGATGTTGAGGGGGCGAAGGCATTGCCTGGCGATTGACGTCAGGAATGCCTCCAACTCCCTCCCCTGGGAAGTGATTCTGTGGGCCCTGTCGAAGAGGGGGGTGCCGGAGTACCTTCTGAGGATGGTGGAGAGTTACCTCGAGGACCGGGTGCTTGTGTTTGAGGACGAGGCGGCATTCGTGAGGGAGACGGCACTGTCTGGGGGTGTGCCGCAGGGCTCGGTTCTGGGGCCCCTCCTCTGGAACGCAGCCTACGACGACGTTTTTGGGCTGCAGTTACCGGAGTGGGTAGATATTATCGGCTTTGCCGATGACATCTTGTTAGTAGTGAGGAGGAGAGAGATAGGGCACCTCAAGATGGCGGCGCAACGGGCGGTCAAGACTGTGGCCGATTGGATGTCCTCGGTTGGGCTGGTGGTGGCCACGCAGAAGACGGACGCGGCGTGGCTGGGCAGGAGGCGAGCAGGGAGGCAGACGCAGACGAGTGCATCAACTTACTGGGGCAGGATGTAAGGATCGGTGGCCAGATGAGGTACCTGGGGGTGGTGATTGAGTCAAACCCCCTTTGTAGCACCCAGGTGGCGGAGGCGTCTAGGGCAGCTGCTGGCACCATGAGGGTAGTGGCCAAGTTGATGGCAAACGTGGGTGGACCATCGGCGCTATCAAGGAGACTGTTGGCCAGTGTAGCAGCTTCTAAGCTGCTATACGCAGCACCGGCGTGGAAGAACTGCGTCAAGTCCAGGCGAAATGTGGAGAGGCTGAGCAGGGCGCTTAGTCCGGGTGCCCTCCGCATCATTAGGGGGTACCGCACCATCTCCACTGAGGCGGCTGAGGTGCTGGCAGGGACGGTACCACCGGATCTTGTGGTCACTACTAGGGCCTGGGTTCACGACTGTGTGAGGAGAGGAGCTAGCAAACAGGCGGCCAGGATGAGGGGGTCAGTAAGACAACTAGACAGCTGGCAGGAAAGGTGGAACCAGGGCACCAAGGGAGCGTGGACGCGCCGGCTCATTCCGGACCTGAGGGTCTGGGTGGGGAGGAGGCACGAAGAAGTTGGTTACTTCCCCTGCCAACTGCTGTCCGGTCATGGTGAGTTTCAATCTTACTTGCAGCGGATAGGGTAGGTGGCTGACAGTGGATGCATATTTTGTGAGGGGTGGTGGGTCGACGACGCATTGCACACCCTGGTCGCATGCCCAAGATGGGCAGAGGAAAGGACCGAACTAGCCAGGAGGCTCGGTGAGGATGTAACCCCCACGTCGCTGGTGGGCAGGATGTTGGAGGGAGAGGAGGAGTGGAGTGCTGCGGAAAAGTTTGCCGAGGCGGTATTGGGCAGGAAGTCGGAGGAAGGAAGAGCTGGGGTGGCCAGGAGGCCACCAGTGTGCAGTCGACAATATTGTATAGTTACGATTGTGATGTATTTACTTGTATGTATGCATGTATTTGTACGTGGCAATAAAGTGATTGGTGGAAGGGGCGCCAGGCGATGTAGTGTAATGATTCCACTGGCGTCCGGTTTCGTAGGGGCCACTGGTAGTCGCGCGCGACTACCACGTCCCAAATAAAAAAAGAAGGAATCACCACTTTCCAGAACCTGATCACCAAGGCACGGGAGATCGAACGCACATGGCAAGATTAAGAGGAACAAGAAAATTCCCAATCCAGTACGAATGTTTACGGAAAGAAAAAGAAGTGCACACACTGTTGCACACACGGCCACGTCTTTGCCGAATGTCGCGAAAGAAAGAAGGCTCTAGAAACCCAGGCAAGAATGAATGAAGAGAATAGTAAATTAGCGTTTTGTGCAGTGAATATGGTTACCCAACAACGACGAAGTCCGGTAGTTCACATTACTATCAAGAACGCCACAGGAAGTGCATTCCTAGATTCGTGTGCTGAAAAATCCATTGCCTCCGCATCGTTGTATAAACACCTGCTACAACTCGGCACTAAATTCAATGACGTGCAAGGACAGGTTACGCTGGCTGATGGAAATCCACAAGAGAAAAACATGCTCAGCACCATAGACATGGTAAATATTAAAAACCGCTGGATAAGGACGCCTTTCCTTGTCTTCCCGGACAGTACGAATAACGTTACACTGCTGGGGGTAGATTTTATGGAGAATGCTGGTATTGTACTCAACATACCCCAAAGAACATGGTCGTTCATCGATACGCCACAGGAACAGCACTGTTATAAGCAGATGGAGAATACCGAAACAGAAGCGGAAAAGGAGCGACAAATCAGGATGTGCCACCTGTATGGGCTAACAACGCCACTAACAACCAACACACCTGAACGATTCAATAACGAGCCGATGGACATATACTGGGAAGAATATAGACCACCACCGCCGCTGATAGGTTTACTGCCAGAAACTCCTGAAAAAGTGGAAACCGATAGTACGTACTCGTACATGCAGAGTATTCAACAAAATTCTTTCCCCGAGGTGCAAGAAGACCGAAACCAACAAAATTATTCTACGTCAGTGTGTCCCTCCGTAACGATGAAGCCACAGATCTTAACGATCTAGAGAAAGAGGAGATCAATCAGATGCTGCAAGCCAACTCCAGCTCATTTGAATTATGGGGCTCTCCGACTACAGAAATAGAGCATACAATTACTGTAAGTCAGGACATCCCAATAGCCACCCGCCCATATCGAATGTCCGCCGTACGACAGACAGAATTGCGGAAAGAAGTTGACGAAATGATGCGTCAAGATATCATTGAGGAAAGCCAATCCCCTTGGGCAGCTCCTGTTGTAATGGTACCCAAAAAGGATGGAGGAACTAGGCTGTGTGTAGACTTTAGAAAATTAATTGCGATTACAGTACCAGACGTTTATTCACTCCCGCGCGTGGACGATCTATTGCATGCCATGGGTAAACAGTATAGTTTTTCTACCATCGATCTACGCACCGGATATTGGCAAATTCCTGTAAGATTGCAAGACCAAGCAAAAACCTCCCTTTTGGTTGCTGCAGGAAAGTTATTGCGGAACTAAATAAGTGGTACCTCCGCTTCAACCGAGAGAAAAGCTCATTTTTCTGTCAGTCTTTCTACCTAATCCAGAAAAGGTCACTGTCATCAGGCAAAGAGCAAAACCAACTAATTGCAAACAATTAATCTCTTTCTTGCAAATGTGTTCATGGTATCGACGATTCATACCGGATTTCGCGCGTATTTCAAAACCACTAAGTAACCTGACTAAGAAGAACAACCCCTGGAAATGAGGCGAAGAAGCAGATACAGCCTTCGAACGTCTGAAAGAGGCCTTGACCGGGGCTCCCATACTACGGACGGCCGATCCGACAAAGCCGTTTTTTATCAGAACAGATGCCAGTGCTTATGCAGTCGGAGCAGTTTTGTGCCAGGGGGAGGGTGTGAACGAACACCCCGTCGAATACGCCAGTCGATTACTGACCCCGGCAGAGAAAAACTATGCTACCATTGAGAAGGAAGGTCGCAAATCACAGTCGCCACTGATCATTAACCCCTCTACCGGCTCACAGAATATTTACGTCAAGCCGCCGAAACTCAGGACCAGCAACAAGATCTCCGGAAGAAGCAAGCTGAAAAGAGCAGAAGAGTCACTCCTCAGTATGCCGCTGGAGACAAAGTTTGGGTAACTCTACACCCCCTGAGTAATGCCAAAAAGGGATTCAGCTCCAAATTGGCTCCCCGAAGAGATGGACCTTACGTCATTTTGCAGTCCCTTGGACCAACCACCTTCGAAGTCGCGCCGTTGGACAGCCCTACCACTGCGATTGGTGTCTACCATTCCTCAGCCCTCACGCCTTGCGTTGGATTGGATGCCGCCGCCCAGCCCATCAAGCCATTACTGAAACGGGGAAGGCCAAGGAAGAACTAGTGGATGTCTGATAGCTGGATGGATCGTCGGGACGACTTCACATCCAGAGGGGGAGACTGTAACATCCACCCTCGACGCTCGCCACTAGCAACCATCCTTGTCGCTCAGGTACTCTTGCGCTTATCCACCACCCTCGCGCGGGCACCAATGAGAACCACCGTCCCTACCACCGCTACCCTGGGATACCCGGCCGGACGCCTATAAAGCCCTCGGCCCTACTTCAAGAGGACACTTCACTTCACTCGCTCGCTAGCGCTGATAACGGCCTAACATTGAGTATCACCTAAGCACTGATTACGGTCTTAGACAAAGTTATCTTGACATAGTGTAAAGTTGTACATATTCGTGTAAAATATACGTTTTAACCCACTAACGTGTTTACCTCATATCCGAACCCCTACAAAGGTAATTATATTATGAAATGATATTACAATACTGAGTACTTAGATTTTGGATATCTATTTTAAAAATCATTGTTATATTTTCTATTTATGATTGTGTAGTATGTTCTGGTGTAATCGTTTTTTATAGTTTGTTCTGTATCTAAAAATCTTTGTATCATCGAACAATATTGTGTGACATGTCCTAAAAACATGTGATACTAATACCGTATTTTCATTCGGTAAAATGGGCAACCGGCAACTATTTTTATGTTGGTTAAATCTCGATATTAATTTATATTGTGTTATGATATGGGGGAAGTTTTCTAGTTAAAACCTTATGAAATTTAGAAAAATATCCCACATGTAATTCCGGCTAGCTATTCAATCAATCTCACACTTAAAAGGTTAAAATAAAAAAATACTGTTACCTTAGAACTTCCGGTTTATCGCTTGAACTCACTCTACTTTTCAACGCGAAATAAGAGGTTTAGAAATTAGCAAAAAAGGTATATCAATATATACAGGGTGTCCCGTTAATGTGGGGAAATGCCTGGGCCATAGATTCCTGGGGTCAAAATATGATGATTCAACACAACTTATATATATCCAAAAATTTACGGTTAAGCCGGAATTGGTCTTCAAAGTTTCAAAATTTTGTATTTCTTTTGTTTATAACAATTGAACGCTTCATTCGATTTGAATGAAATTTATTATTAATAACGACCTTAATATAAGCCATCATTTAAGTTATTATGGATATTAGTGATTAACAGTAAATATAGAAAACAGTAGAAACACGACTTAAAAAAAATATATTTTTATGCATCCAATAAGAACTAAAAAAATACTGCTTGAAAGAAAATTTGATTTTAAAACTTTTTTGCCTCTTAATAATATTTGATATCTTGTTCGGTTTTCGCACAAAAAATATATATTTTTTTATCTAGTAAAAACAAAATCTAGTTTTCAATCAAATCGAAAATATGTTTTTCGTGGCCGTCTTTGTTTAAAAAATGTAATATAATAATTACTGAGTGCTTTTTAATCATTTATTGTTAACTTTATTAGTTTATAAATATTCATATTTGCAGCACACAGATTTCTTGCTTGTATTAGGATTTTGTGAAGGAAATTGTTTAAAAAGCGTTAAATGTTTATTGTATCAATTAATATTATTTAATTTTTGTTCAATAGAGTAAGTCGATTTACTTATTAATGAGTGCAATTTAGCATTTTATATTAATATTTTATTTTTTGTGCAAAAACCGCAAAAGATATCAAATATTATTAAGATACAAAAAAGTTTTTACATTAATTTGTCTTTCAAGAAATGTTTTTTAGCTTTTATTGAATACAATAATAAAAAAATATTTTCTCCTCCCCTTCCATCGTTTTTCCATTCCTCGCCTAAACACGATCGGGGCCGTCTCGGCAAGCCGCGAACGCAAATTTAGAAAATTTGAAATAAAATATAAATCAAAGGAATTTCCCTATGATTTATTCGTCATAATATGTGGAAAACTATTCTGCGTCCGGGCATATATGTTCGATTATGATTTTAGGTGAGGAATGATGTCTTAGGAAGTTTTTTCTTTGCAACTCCTAAATAAAATAAAATTTTAAATTAAAATTAACATGAGTCGTTAAAGAATAGAAATGAGCGTCGTTTCTTATATCTATCAACAATATATATGAACAATTATGGCTACAATAATGAAAAATGTTACATACAAAATCTGGCCGGAAACTGAAAGCTATATTATGGAAAAACTAGCTGTACAAAGTTGATTAAACTTTGCACAGGCATAAAGGGAGGCGAAGTAATTGTTCATGTATGATTGTTGTTCCGTGAAACCTCACGAAAAAGCGTGAATTTTTTCCATATCATTTCCGCTCGAAAAGAAACGCTTCCTACTGTCCTGGTACCACAAGTATCGAACTATATCCATTTTGTCGGGTTTTCTTTCAGCTTTGCGATGGCTTATGTAGTTTTCATGTATGACGTCTGGATTCGCGGCAATTTGCTAAATCGCTGGCAGTATTTGTTTCCCGCGTGCGTTTTTCTGGCCTTTTCGTGACCTCAGACAAATTTTGGATTTTCCTGTAAACATCTGTCGAACACCGGGGCGGGATCGTAGCAGCACTGGCTGCTTCTTCCTGCTGGCTTCTTAAAATGGCTCTGGCCATTTCGTTACGTGGCACTGGTCATGGCATATTGTTGTTTGTCTGTGACAAACGGCTTGCACAACCGATTTCTCTGCAGTACTGGCTGCTTCGGCTAGGCTTGAACGGCGCACTGGCGACGTCTTCGTTGATACGACGGTATCTTCTATTTGGGCGCCACAATGTGTTTTTAAACTGCCCATTGTCAGTTATGACACTGCTAGATATGATGGCGTCTGGTTCCATCACTAGTCTAATCTAGCAATACCCGACATTTGCTGATAGCCATTTGACGACAGCAATTCCTCGATTGGATTTATGGCGGCTATTCTCCCGCCTGATTTTTCAAAATTTTCCTAGCATCGCTAATACGTTTGAACTCCGGAAGCGGATGGTAGCGTTGCTTCTCTTCTTCAGCACTGGCTGGAGGCGGCGTACGGGAAATCCTGGTTGACACCCTTTTACCGTAGGGTGTTTGTTTCATCGGGTGATGAAATTCGTGTTATGCAAAACACACGAGGTCGGAAATCATTTTATATTTACTTTCACCTCGCGAGATTTTGTACACGGCTGTACAGACTAAAACTAACTTACCCTACACTTAACTTAAACTTAACCTAAATTTAACATATAGCACTCGGGAATATGAGCGTTCATCACTCGGAACTACGAGCGTCCATCTTGTATCGCGGAAATAAATGTCTAGTTCTCTGGAGAGTGTCCATATCACGGCAAACTAGGTACTTAGGGGCTACGAACGCTGAGGTGTCAGCAGCACGTGAACAGCAAACTTCGCAAATTAAATGTGGACCAAGGATCAGGGCACGTTTACCGGGCAGGCCCTGCATTTTGATCGTTAGACACTTTTAAGTTCTTGATTCCTCTTTTCAGTCGGATTGGCCTGGGGATGTTATACTGGTGTGTAGTAAGCATCCACTCCCCATTTTTGCATTTGTTTACTCCAAGGCTTGGCGGTCTATTATAACAAGTCGGTTATTACAATGACAGATCTCTTCTTCATGGATGACTGCGGGAACGAGCCAATTAGATCCACTGCGATGGTGTGGAAAGGAGCGATCGGAATACGCTCTCGCATTGGTGCAGCTTTCTGTCGTTTTCCGCATTTAGTCGCTATGCAGATCAGACATCCTTTTACATTTTTTTTTACATCTTTTGTCATCGTTGGCCTAAAGTAGCGTATGCGAATACTACGTAGTGTTTTGTCGCGGCTGGGGTGGATGGATTCGTCGTGCATAACATGCAATGCGGGTTTCATAATCTACTTGCTGGGCCCGTTTACTATGTGGATAGCTGGCAGCTCTATGACGTTCAATGTGGCAAGATTGTTTCGAGCTCTGGAAGTTCTCCAACAGGTTGGTCTTCTGGGTCGCAACTTAATAGATCTGGGAGCTAGTTGTGTTCTCCTGCACAGTGTTCAATCTCGTAGTCGAAGCTCTCTGGTAAGAGTGCCCACTGAGTGGGTTTTGACTTCTGATCCTCAAACTTGGCTAACCAGGTAAGGGCTTTGCTCTCCTTTATGATTTTGAAGTGTTGTCCTTCCAGCAGAGGACGGTATCATTTCAGTGCCCAAACGAGCGCCATGCATTCCTGCTCATTTATATAGTACCGTCTATGTGTGTCGTTTAATTTAGCTGAATCAAACGAAATAATTATCTTTTCGCCTTTGGGATTCGTTTGAAATAATATAGCTGATATTCGGAGTTGAGATGCGTCTCTCTGAACAGTGAATGGCAAACCAGGAAGTGGTCGTTGAAGTTGTAATGGCTCTGATATCCTTTTCTGTAGCGTTTCCATAGCTGCTGAGGCGGCTGGTGTCTATTTGAAGTATTTAGAGGTGGCGGTTAGCTCGTTTAATGGAGCGACGATTGAGGCAAAATCCTGTACATACTAACGTATCCAGTTACATAAACCCAAAAACTTTCGTAACTGTCGGAGAGTTTTTGTACAAATTTGGTGCAAATGTTTTTTTAGAGAACTCGTTTGATCGGCATCAACCATGTGTCCCAAATAGTCCAGTGCTTTTTTTTCAAACGAACACTTTTCTGCGCCTAGCCTTTGATCAAATTAGTTCAGTTGTTCGAACACCAAATGTCGGAGATGATCCTCTGGTATCTTAGAATATACCATAATATCGTCCAAGTACACCATGGTGAAATCATAAAGCATCCCCGAGAGTACTTCCTAGGACATAAGGTGCTGGAGCGTTGCTGGAGTGTTTTTCAGACCGAAGGGCATGACGCGAAATTGATAATGGCCGTCCGGTGTCGAGAAAGCTGTATATTGTTTGGAAGCAGATTTCATAGGTATCTGCCAGTATCCGCTCTTCAGGTCGAGTGTAGAAAAGATGCCGGCATCACTTCGTTTATCTTCCTATAGACTATCCAGAATCTTGAAAAACGTCTTTATCGCTGGGCACTTCACAAGTTTGCGTACAACACTTCTTCGTTATAAAACGTTCATTATCAATAGCACAGACAGAGATAGGTTCAGTATCGCGGCGCGGTTGTTTATGTTGCGGTTTTCTACTACTTGGCTTGCGTTGTTGATGTACGGGGGCGGCAGGCGAGGTTAGAGTGTTTACCTTATGTCCTGCCGCTGCTGGCCGTTCCCTGGTACTAGGAACACTCACGGTTTCAATGATTTCCTTTACAAATTTCGGTGAGCAGTTCCTTGTCGATTATTGTGGCTGTGTGAACGTGAAGAATGCTGTTTTGTTGCTGTATAACGTTTCCGTTGAAATTTACGTGTTTTGGTTTGTTTGGCTCCTCTATCGGAGATTTTGATGCCAAATCTATGAATCTCTCTACAGTGTTCGGTTTCAAGATACGATTTTGGCGTAAAGTTGGTGACACCAGTTTCCACATAAATATCGTCTTCAACTCATCCGACCAATGCTCCGCATATCTCTCGAAAAGCACTTGTTTCTTAGTGGCGAAGACTCCCGGTGGTGCTTTTCCTTGAGTTGCGGTTACCACCACGGTGATTTTGTTGGTAGCTACAACCATAGGATCAATTAAATTTACAAAGAGGTTACAGGCCCGCTTCCATGGGATATCTTCGGAGAAATAAGTTTTGTACCGCTTTGCACATGCTTCAGTCATGAATGAAGGAGCTCTCCTATTTTTGGTGGCATTTTCTAGCTGCAATCCCTCAAAACTTTGATTTAGGCGGTCTATAAAACCTTGAGGGTCCCGTCCCGTAAATGTCCCGCATCTCTTTGTGGATTTGCCTGGTGCTGTCTCGTTGTAGGGGGTTAATGCATGTCAACTTCTACGCGAGTTTGATTTGCCCAAGTCTCCCATCCTTATTGCCTACAGCTCGATTCATTTATTCATCATTCTCTGCATTTCTTCTCTCTGCTTCCGTAATTGTACATTCATTTGTCGCTTCATCTCCTCCATCTGTTCGCGCAGCAGGCGATTTGTATGGCGGTTCATCGCTTCCTTCTGTTCGCGTAGTTGGCGATAAAGATCCTTTTGTCTCCTCGATTAGGATGAGGCGTTCCTTTCGGAGTTCCGACATCTCTTTTGCGTACTCCCGCTCCTCGCGATCCTCGCGTAGTTGTTCGCACTCCCGATCAGAATGCTCCAATAATTCGGCGGCATATGCCTTAGTGGAACTCAAGTTGAGAGTCCGGTCTGCGTGTGTCCCTTTCCTCAGTATGGTTAGGTATCGAACATAGACTTACAGCATTGCGAATTTCGGCTTTGTTATGCTCGGTTTGATGGAATCTGGTTACGTATATGCTTCGTACACTCATATTAAAAGTAAACGTTATCCTTTTTCAATTAATCGATAATTTAAACCCGGCCCCGTTGAGTTTCTGATTTAAAATTATATTGGGTAAAATATATTCAGTTTTATTTATTACTTAAAGCAAGTGAATTTAATCTTTGAAAATTAATGAAAATGTGTAAATAATAGAATGTTTAATTCAACAAATAATAATAAAAATAAATAATAATAATTACAATAATACGAGGTAATTGCGAATGAATAAATTACGAGCCAGTAATAAAAAAGAATATTGAAACTAAATATAAATATCGGTCCCGTTGAGGTCTCGAAAAATTTAAATACCTTATTAATTTTTCAAAATTTATAAAAAGAAATTATTATAAATTATATGTTAACAATTTAACAGTACTAATAAAATACTAATATAAGGTAAAAATAAATATTGATATTAATTGTCGCCAATAAAAGCAAAAAAAACAATGATTAAATTTGCATACAAGATATGCAAAAATAATAAAAACTGAATAAAAAACAAAAGAGTTGTATAGAAGGCTAACGTAACGTAATAAAATAAATCATTGTAATAGGCTTTTATCTGTTTAAGCGGATATTAGCTTACGCTTACGTGTTTAAAAATATGTATACTAAAATTTTCACTAAATGTTAAAATAAAAATTATATAAATCCAGATAAATCAAAACTTTTTTTTAAATTTTAATTGTTTGCGCATTTTGCAAAAATAATGATAATAACTCATTTAAAATTAAAAAAAGTTAAAACAAAAATATTTAAATTTACGAACTTAAAGGCAAAATACCAATGTATGAGCGGTTATTCAATTAAATCAAGATAAACCAACAATGTATAATTTCTTTTTAAATGCCTCGATGATAAAATAAACTTAGATTTTATGAACGATGTAAAACTGATATATCTATATTTAATACTAATTCTAATTGAATTCAGTAAATTAATATGTGTAGTTAATAAAATAAACGTTTATCGAAGTGAAAATAAAGTCACAAGTTTATTTATTATTACTTTTTTCCCGCGTGGGTTTTTTCTGGCCTTTTCGTGACGTCAAATTTTGGATTATTCTGTAAACATCTGTTATCCACGTGAACGCTGGCTCGAACCGTTCGGGTAAACTTAACACTTTATTGACTCCAATAAATAACAATTAAGAATTTGAATAGTATATTTCGAATTTAACGTCGCGTCGGCCGGCAGAAACATGTTACGGAGCAATAATGGCTGCCGTCAAGAAATGCCGCTACTCATCGTGGCGAACTGCGCTGCGGTGGCAAAACAACTGCTCACGTCAGGACGCGATTTTACCGGCGCCTTGCGGTTGGTACGACAGTGCTCTACATTACCCTTCTCCGAGTGACTTGGGTCACGATAATCTGGGAAAAGAAAGTAAAAGTGTAGATTAAAAATGGCATAAAATTAGATATTGTAGCTAAGCAAATGAGATTCGTTTTTTTCGTTCTCGGTCCAGGGTAGGTTCGGATACTCATCGTTGGAGGTGATTCCTGCGGTTGACTAGCAGTTTGATTAGCTGCGGATGGTCCATATGCGGACTGGTTTGCTGTGGGTCTCGGAGCTGCTTCTTCCGGAATGTCGTGTTTTGTCAGGAACGCGGGTTTTAGTCTGTCGATGTTCACTACGGTCTCACGACCATTGATGTCGACCTTGAAGTCTGTGTCGGAAGGGCGGCTTGGCACTTTGAAGAGCCCCTCGTACGGTTATTCCAGGGGTCTGCGGAAGACGTATTCAGATTCGTACAACGTCGTGTGTACGAATATCTTTCTTTTGTCGTGATGTGATGTTCGCGGATTTTTTCTGCGAAAATCGAATTCGCCTGGCAGTCGCAGTGTCGTGCCGTATACGTGTTCTGCTGGGATGTCCTCTTTGATGGCCGTCCTCAGGCCGAGTAGGACGGTAGGTAGATTTTCGTGCCAGTCGTTGCCCTGGTGACACATGATTGCGGCCTTGAGGGTTCGGTGCCACCTCTCTACCACGCCATTGGCTACAAAGTGGTATGGAGCTGTCTGTGTTCTGAAGTAACTAATCACTTAGGTTAATGCCTTGAATACCTGTGACTCGAATTGTGTTTCTTGATCACTGGTGGCGGTGATTGGAGCTCCAAATCGCAAGACCCACGTTCAGTAGAACGCATCAGCAACTGTTTGTAAACCTATCCACCATGGTCAAGAGGTATGGACAGCCTCCGGAGATGCGTAGAGGGCCCACGATGTTCACGTGGACATGACCAAATCTGGCATCCGGTACCTGGAATCGTGCTGGCGGAAGTGTATTGTGGCGTCCGATCTTGCTTCTCTGGCAAGGAAAGCAAGTCTTCGCCCAGCTGTGGATGTCCTTGTTGAGATTCGGCCACACGAACTTCTTTTTGATTAGTTTCGCCGTGGTTCTTCGCTACAGGCAACGCGACGGCTTTTCATTTCCAAAATTGGTGTTCCTAAACAGGCGGCGCAATCGCCTTTCAGCAGATTCACCGAAAGTTTGGAGAATTCGCGGTTTCAATGCGCCATATTCTGATATGTGGGGCCGATGTTATGACAAATAATAATTAAATGCTGAATGAATCGGTTGACGCCGCTTCCGGTGAAGCGCCGGTAACAGTTGTACCTATATATACATTTTTCACAACAACCACAAGGAATTAAGTAAACAACAACTAATATATTCAAAACACTGTCTCTATCTTTTAATTTAATAAACAATTTTTTGTTGGTTTGAAGTGGGTAAGTAGCTATTTTGAAATTATCATTGTATTGTTGGTGTGGTGATTGTTTCTTTGAAATATTTAGTATTTGGTATTTAATAGTCAGGCACAGGAAGGTGTTTTTAATGAAAACAATCTGTTTAAGCCTATGGGCCGACGTTAAATTAAAGATATAAAATTACCTGAAAATCACATCTCGATATCATTAGATGTAAGATCCTTGTTTACTAATATTTCGACTCCCAACAATTTCACCTATGAACGTAAACACTATTCACAAAACCTTAGATGTGCTATGGGTAATCCCTTATCACCTATATTAGCGAATCTTGTGATGCATAATCTAATTTCAACATCAGCGAAAAAGTTACCTTTTTCATTACCGTTCTTATACATATATGTAGATGACATCATCACCTGTGTACCTAAATATAACATAGACAATATTATTAATATATTTAAGACACATTTGAAATTCACTATAGAGGAAGAGAGTAATAACAGCATAGCTTTCCTCGATACATTAATAATAATAACAAGGGAAAACATTAAAATCACAAAATGGCTCGAGGTGGTGTACCAAGGGCCGGTGGAACTAGACACATTGGTCGGCCACGTGCTCGAATCAACGAAGAAGTGGGATGCGTTAGCGACATTTGTAAGAAGAGTAATCAAGAGGAATGAAACGGTATAGCACAGTCCCTATGGGAATTAAGGACCAGATGTAGGCATCAAAGGAAGAATGCCAAGGGTGACACTGCCGCAGCTAAGCCTTCCACACGTAAGATAGTGGAAGGTGAGTAGACTCTGCTGATTTATCGGCTGTGGTTGTGCACCCTTTAGTTCTATTAAAAAAAGGCTAGGAAAGGGCGGGAGAGGACAGGACAGGACAGGATAGGAGAAGACTGAGCTGGATAGGACAGGATAGGTCTTTACCAGTTCTTTCCTATATATTACTGTCCTTTTCCGAACTTTTCTGTCCTCACACGCAGCCGCTTAAATGACATTGAATTGATACGTGCAATTTATTATACCGACGGATTCCGTTCAGGCCATTTGGAATTCTCATTGAAAAACAAAGAAATAAAAGTTGTAATATTTTGTATTGGTGGTCCAGACAAGTCTCATTTATGTCTTTATAATTTTAAATAGATTTGTAAATAATAATATTAAACATATTTGAAGTAAAATGTTTTATTTTTTATACATTTGAACTTTATAAAAAGTTAAGTAGGAACTGTCAACTCGTCTGGTAGACTAAACATTTGACCTAGTGTTTGTAAATTATATAAATTATGTTTTTTAAAGCCTAGACACTCTACTTTCAAAAATGATTCAAAAGGGTCATTCTGGGATAGGCATGTGTAATAAAAAAGCATACATTGATATTTGTCATTTCAAGCACTTACTCTATTGCAAGCATTCAAGTTGGCACCATAGTGCTTACAAAACCATGCATGCCTGAAAGACCTTATATCCACTTATACTCCAACATATTATTTAAATGTTCCATCCCAACTAAAAGATGTTTTTAAGCATGATACAAATTTAAATCGAAATAAATCAAGCAAATGTTATTAAAAACTGTGGAGAATGCCGAAATGGGCAACTTATTAAGATTATTGCGAAATTTCATTAGCTTCAGAGTAAACTGACGATAAAGATGATTAGGATCTGAAGTATAATTTATCATTTTCATCTTTTATAATTTTCACGTTTCAAATGTCAATATCATTTGATCCTACAAAACCCCTGATTAACATTTAATATATCATTTAAATTAAAAATAAACCTAGGAAGTATAAAAATAAACAACTATTATACGAGTACCATCAAATCAGTAAAAGTAACATTATTGGCACATCATTATTTCTTCTCTTCATAAAAGTCATAATATTAATTACAAATATTTGATTTCAAAAATATTAAACGTGATAAAGAAATAAACGTGTTTTATTTAAAAGTATTAAGTATTGTCATTTTTGGTCTATAATTATAAAATAATAATAGTTACAATAGATTGTAAAGAATGCCGAAATTAAAAACTCAAAATTTTGACATGTCAAACGTCAATATCATCCAAAAAAATCTCAATGTGTATTTTAATTAAATAAAAAATTGCCTGTATATCTATAATTAACTATTATACTATAAAATCACTCAAATACATCAAATTAAGAATCAGTCAGTCATCCCATTTATTTGTTTTGGGGCATAACCCTTAATTTGCTGCATTTGTTTATCTAATAAAATTTAAGGGTTACGGCCAAATGGAGCAGAAAGTTTGTTAAATTACGCAAATACATCTAGTCAAGAATCAGTCAGTCATCCCGCTTTTTTGTTCTGGAGCATAACTCTGTATTTGCTGTATTTTTCTATACAATACAATTTAAAGTACATGTCCGAATGAAGAAGAAGGTTAAATCACTCAAATAAATCAAATCAAGAATCAGGCAGTAATCCTATTTTTTTTTAGTTCTGGAACAAAAGAGCCCATTCAGTCAGAGCCATTTCGTGGCGTCACAGAGAAGCGCTACCGACTGATGTCAAGAGCAGAGTGACTTTTATTTGTATAGCATTACACCAAATAATGGTTTTTGACGAAAATTTTCTTTTGGCAAGTATCCCCATCCGAAGAAAGCAGCGATGACAAACAAGGGAAATAAGGGGTATTTGTTTCATCCTTTACTTCTCGAGAGCTAGTAATAGGCTATTGTGTTCTCCATGAAGATTTATTATTACACGGAGAATTTTTTTTAAGAAGCCGTATTTCACACATAATTGCTATATTGTTCTTCCCTTCTTTCCTTAAAAGTGAACTACTAGAAATATTTGTGGCTCGTCTTTTTTAGTGGCGTGGCTGCGTGTGAATATCATCATTCACTTACAGCCTTCGTCACTTGCAGAGCTTCTCTGTGGCACCATGAAGTAGTTGTGTATGAATGGGTTCTATCTCTTGATTTACTGCATTTGTTTATATAATATATCTTAAGGACAACGTCTAAAGTAAGAAGAATAAGAAAGATAAATTACTCAAATACATTAAATCAAGAATTAATTGGCTTATTATTACCCACTGTTAGGTGTCGAATTAGATTTAGTTAATTTATAATATTTTTGTGGGAATCACCTAACCACGTGGACGTGCTTCAAACTTAGGCAACTTAAAATATTGATAAATGATGCATCATGTAGTGAGTGTGAGGAGGAACAAGAGTTTTATTCGCAAGCTAACCGGACGATTAAGTCAGTATCCTTTCATCAATAGAATCTCACTTTCAACGGTGAGCCTAAACAGATTTCTTTAGCAGCATGTATACGAGTCCAACAATGGAAACGGAGGATGGAGGCACACCGGGCGGAAGCCAGGAGTGCGCCACCTCCATCCCAGAGGAGCCTTCACAACCGTAAAGGTGATACAGTGTAACCTGCATCATTGTAGGGCGGCCGTGGCAACCCTTTGCCGCCACCTCGACACTATGCAGGACACAATAACCATGGATTGTTAAATCCAGGGTTTGTGGATTTGGTAAGTTAAACGGGAACACTGAATTGAAAAATTCACTATGTTTTAACCACAAATAATTATTGTAAAAATATTATATAACGTGTAGGCACAATTATATAAATCTAAACAACAAAGCACGACTCGAGTTTTGACGTTTTATCATCATTATCAAGTGAGATACTTGAATTTTTCAATTCAGTGTAAGTATGGATTACCACGTAGTAACGGTCGCAACCATTCTCTTTATTAAATGGGAACATATTCACACATCCCACAAACAATAAGCCTAGATCATGTATTTACATACCTAAGCACATAACATCCTATCTTATGCCACAGCTTTCAACCAGTGGCATCACAGTGGTAAGGCTGTCAGCAGGAGACGGCAACAAAGACACCATCCTGGCCTCAGTTTACCTCCCTCACGACGCCCCCGCACCAACCAGGGGGCTGGAGCAACTCGTGCTACACTGTGAGATGGAGAAACTTCACCTCGTCGTTGGCTGCGACGCCAACGCATACCATATCATGTGGGGCAGCGTGGACACCAACAACAGAGGTAAGTCACTACATGAATTTATCATATGTAACAATTTAGAAATACTAAACCGAGGCTCTGAACTCACGTTCGTGCCAACTCGGAGCCAAACTGTAATAGACATTAAATCCACGACTGGCATGTATCACCGTCGGTTTCAATGTCAGATCATAGGTGAATCAAATATACACTAACACATACAATCGGTATGAAAACACATTCAGCATTAGATTTATTTAGTGGCAATGCTTTGATGCAATTAGTGAGGAGTCTACGCGAACAGTTTCAGTCGTCTGATTACAATGATCGATTGTTCGACGAAATAGAATGTAGAACTCAAGGACCTCATGACGATATTTGAATATTTGTGTCGGTAATGTAGAATCTATTTTCGCACCATGAATGTCCGGGGCAAACCGTAAATTCATTATTTTCACTAAATAGCTAAGTCGATAAGCCACACAAATTTTAGTAGTATAGTCGAGCCATCGAGGGCTGACTGTGAACTGTGCATTTTCGTACTAAGAATCGTATAGAAATTAATATCTATCTCGTAACGTAATATATGCATAATAAATAATTAAATAATAAGTTTTCCTTCGTTATCATGTTGTAGGTAGCAAATATTTGTAATCATTGCATTTTGAGCGCTGTTGTGTTCACAAGAATTTTATGATAGTACCTCGAATATTTTCGGAACTAGAAGTGAAGATACAATGAATGGCCAAAAATTGTGATGCAGCCATCATGTTTCTTTTTCAGATTTAATATAAATAAGATTTTAGTGATATTCATTGATTTTATTCAAAATATTTCTTATAAATTGTCCATTTTAAAATTCTCTACAACGATTGATAATATAAATTTGAAATAATGTTTATGAATTTATTATTATAGATAAAAAAACAACTAAAATTATCTTATATTCTTCAAAAATAAAAAGTTTAACGACAAACATCAAATTTAGAAGCCTTCAATATTTGTTAAACTGTTACTTACATTATTCATATCTTATTTTAATTATGAAAAAAATCAATGGTTAAGGTATACATATACTCACTCTCTGTGTACGAAATTTTACTAAAAATTTTTTTAGATTATCAAATTTTAGTAAAAAATATTTAGTAATTTTTAAGAAAGAAACAGGGTCCAAAGACAGACACACAGTTAGGACCTTAAAATGTAAATTATATAGCGTAGATTTATATTTAATTATTAATAAGTGTTTCAATATAACTAAGTGGCCGCTAATGCACGTACATGCTGTATTAGCGTAATTTTAATATTTAGGGTAAGTTTATCTTTTAGGTATTATTTTTCATTATGTCTCCTAGAAAGATTTTTTATTCATTCCTTAGTTAGTCTAGTTTTTGCTCCTGCACTATACAGACGTTGTTAGCTGCAATTAAATAAATTTCCCTTTTTTAAAAACACAAATTGATGTAATTATAAATTAACTGGCGCAGTTATACGAATATTATTTCATTTCGGTTTAACAAATTTATCGGAATCAACCAAAAAAATCACTTGGACACCCGCTACTCAAGAGGACCCTCAAAGCATTAACGACGAAGTCCAAGCAGCCTGAGTATCGCAGCGAAGGTCTACCACCGTCCCAGAGAGTTCCCGTATCGAATCATCGAATCCGATACTCCGATGGAAAAAAATACATTTATGTTACTACATCAAATGTTTTAGAAGTTTATTCGCGTAGCTTAATAACATAGCGGCAAAAAGATACGTCGGTATCGCTCAATATCGCCTATTGCAGTGCGAAGTAATAATAATATTAATACAGTAAGTAATAATATTTTAACAACATCTAACGTACTAATAAAATCCAAATATAATACCCGAATTTAATGGGAAAACTGAGCTTCTTTCTAGATGTTTTCGAGAAATTAGTCACTAGGTTCTATAATACGGTCGATGTGGCACATTTCAAAACGAGTATTTTTTTATATAATGGGAGGATGTTGGATGGAATTGCGGATTGGGGTAGGAATGATGTAGGGAAATTGGCTTAAGCTACTAAACTATTCATTCACAATCGATTGTTTGTGATTAATTTTTCAAATTATATTTGAAAATGGATGACGCTCACAACATCCATGCCCAAGCTCGGATTCGAACCGACGACCCCTCTGACTACAGTCGGCGCGCTAACCACTGTACCAACGGGGCCGGCAAACGAGTATTTAATGTCAAGAATTTTAGCGCAAATAAAAGGTGAAGCAGCTGTTAATATTTCTTACAACGTAATCACGCACTAGAACGATTTGAAAAATGCATTACTTAACGCGTACGGAAATAAACGTGACCAATACAGTTTGAATTACGAGATAACATTACTAAAACAAAACATTACCACATCCCCTTTAGACTTTAATAACCGAGTCCAGAACTTGCTAAATTTACAAATTTCGTATACATCAAATCACATTGTAAACGCAATGGAACGGTACACGGTGTGTTATTTCGCAAGTGGCGGGGAAGGCAAAAATCAAATTGATACTAGAAGAAAACTAAGTACGGAATATTATTAAGCACACTCGAAAGCTTGTAAATATAAATTTATATATTTTTAGGAGTACCCATAAAAGTACAGTGTACCCTCAAAATCAAACATTTTTGATAGTTGTTCAGCGCGCTATAATATAGACCTTTAATCATAATGATGGTTGCGACCGTTACTATGTGGTAATTCATAATGAACAATGAATAAAACGCTTACTATGTTTTTAACCACTATAATTATAGTATAGTGGTTAAAAACATAGTAAGCGTTTTATTCATTGTTCATATAGACCTTTGTTAATTATTTCTCAGTCAGCCCCCACTTAATCTATCAGAACTATTTTATAACACAGTAATAAATATAGTTTTTCCTATCTAATGACATTTTTTACATTTCTCTACCTTAACTGGACTGGTAGTTATAATTAAATAAAAATAAGAAATTTTTATTTTTAAATTTCAACTTTACATAGGCCGAAATAAATTTTAACAAAAATTAGAAATATAGCTATAAAGGGCACTCGCTTGCTAGTCACCATACTGTGCAGACGTACGCTCCAGAGTTTTCGACACCCGTTTATTTTCAACGTTATCTACCTTGTGTTTTACAAAGTGTAATTGTACTAATAGTGGTAATTCCACCCACACCATCCATTCACCATGGGTTCCGACTCAGAGGGTGAGTTTAAAACACCGAAGAATCGTGGAAGAGGAAGGCCCCGCCATTCCGAATCGGACAGCTCGGCTTACACATCGTCATCCGAGGTAATTAAACAACAATCAAAAAAACCACACAATAAACAAAATACCACTGCTACAACATCCAACACTAAAACCACCACCACTAACGAACCCACCCCGCCGGTACACACAAAATCAGAGTACAGGCACACGTTCACGTTTAACACGACACATGAATTAACAAGGATTCAAATGGCCAAAATATGGCACGACCGACAATTTGACAAGACAGCAATTATTTTCAAAACCAAACTCGGATTTATAGTCAAGACTAACGCCGAAAAGCAGAATATTTTAAACGAACTGAACACACTTCGGGCCGAAAAAATTATCGCCAAACACGCGGTCGCGGCCTCTAACGTAGCCCCAGAAAAACGCGAGCCATCCGCACCGTACAGCTGTATTATTAAGTCGGTAGAGCTGGAAATTAATGACCAAACAATTAGCGATGAACTTATCAAAATGGGTATTGTCCACCGCTACTGTAAACGCATAATATCACGCGCTACCAACGAAAAAACAAGAATGGTGCGAATAATTACAGCATCACACGAAGCATACAGTAGCTTATTAAGAAGACAATTTCCCTACATGTGTAGAGTTTACCCCGTCATCGAAAACATCGCCCCCGCACCAATACCCGTTCCGTGCAATAAATGTAACAAGTTCACACACACAACTAATGACTGTACGAGTGAAGTTAAATGCACTAAATGTTCCGGCCCACACACCACAGCGTCATGTAAAACGACGCTCCCTGAAAAATGCACGTCCTGTAAGGAAGAGGGCCATGCTGCATGGTCTTTAGCTAAGGACAGAAATGAACTTTTAAAAAAACTGCACCGCAGATTCATCGAATCATACAGTATCGACACACATGCTTCATTTTCAGGAAATCGAATGTTCATCGTCATGTTTGACCTGAAACATCCCGATATAATCCCAGTAGTCGTCCCAACAGCAGAAGTAAGCACCGCAAATGTGCAGGTTATAGATGGCTAATATACGTTTCCTATATTCAAACATCAATTCGCTTCATAATAAATCCCATCTCCTTTTCCATTATTTATCGAATAACCCAGTCCATATAAACCTCCTCGTTGAAACAAAAACTAAAAATTCATTTAACTTTAATAATTGGCGGAGTTTGAAAATTCCGTCAAGTAATTCATATCAACGAGGAGGATCCATCGCATCCTTCCACCCTTCAATCCCCTTCGGTAAAGCCAATCCCCCCGCATTAATAATCCCTTAAATGAATGCCTCCACTTTACCCTTCCTATTAACAATATAACCCTTCATATATTCCTTGTTTATATCCATCCTAATTCTGCTATTGACGATACTATTTTTACAAAGGCCTCATTGTATGATTATACATTAATTATTGTCCGACATGTCCATAACTTTTGTTCCAATTCCAATTTCCTTCAAATCCAAACACTTCCAATATTTATTATGAACGAATCCCAATCATCCACACCCGACATTATCCTATGCACATCCAACATCAGTCCTCTGATTCATTCTATTTCACTTATTCCTGATTTATGTTCCGACCACTTGTCCATCCAGTTTGACCTAAATACCCAATCACTCCCTGCACCTCCTCCACCCCAATATATTTTTCATTACCAGAGCTGTAATATTGATAAAGTAGCCAAGGACATAATGACAATTTTTCAAAACGAACAAGACATAAATCCTACTATTATTTTAAATTTTAACCACGCCTTATCCAAATAAATTTTAACGAATACTACTAAAATACAAAAACAGTTCTATAAATACCCCCTTCCCAAATTTATCCTCCGACTTTTAAAATATAAAAGACAACTTTACAGAGACATTAAATTCTACGACGACAGTTCACTCAGACAAAAATTTAATAAATTAAATAAAGAAATCAAAATGCTAATTTTAGAATTCAAAAAACATAAATGGACAGAAACGTGTAACAAAATTAATGAAATGCTAGGCAAGACGTACTGGACGGAGATAAAAATAACTGACAAAATACAGAAAATCAGACTACATAACCATTATTAAAGACCCAACCGACGGTACCATACTAACTGACGATTTAGAAATTGCTACAGCCTTTGCAGGACAGTTAGAATCTACATTTAAACCAACGGACAATACTGGCTACGACGAAGACTTTTTCAATTTAGTTAATGACCGGTACGCTTCATTTGACAAGTCTCCATTACCACCTCCAAATGACGATTCATTAGACGAAACAGATTATTACTCAATCTTACACTCTGGTAAAAACTCCTCTCCAGGTCATGATAAAATTCTCAGATCAATCCTTAAGAAACTCCCTCATGAAATCCACACGTTTATTCTAAAAAATTTTAACTTCTGTTATTCCCACCAATATTTCCCTATCGAATGGAAAAATGGTATAATTATCTGCATCTCCAAACCTGAAAATAATCCCACACTTATTTCTAGCTTCCGTCCTATCACACTCCTCCCAGTAATTGGAAAACTTTTTGAATCCCTTTTAAAACAAAAACTCCTAAACACTTCTATTAATTCCTTCCCTGATTACCAATTTGGTTTCCTACCAAAAAAATCTACCATGCTTCCTCTCTTCATCCTAACGTCCAATATGCAAACTAAACACCTTGAAGGTCAAAAATTAACCGTACTCTTTTTAGATATTAAAAAAGCATTTGATACAGTTTGGCATATTGGACTCCTATATAAGTGTTTCCTACTAAAAATCCCTAACATACATAACTTCCTATCTAACAGATCCTGCCAAGTAAGAATTCAACAAACACTTTCCCATTCATTTCCAATATTACAAGGCGTCCCTCAAGGTTCTCCCTTATCCCCACTCCTATATAATATATTCTGTCACGATATTAGTAAGCCTGATCCCACATATTTTAACCCTTTAAAATATTCCTTGCTTTTCGCTGATGACACCGTTCTTGTTACCCATTCACATTCCCTTCAAATTGCCCAACAATCCCTTCAACGCTCCTTCAACTCCATCCAAGCTTGGTGCTCTAAATGGCGAATTAAAATTAATCCTTCCAAATCCCAACTATTCATCCCCTATCACAAAATCACACCACAATCCTCTACGATCCTTATCAATAATACCGTTATCTATCCCTCCTACACCTGTAAATACCTCGGTATCCTTTTTGATTCAAAACTTTCCTTTAAATCCCATGCACTATCTATAAAAACAAAATCAAAACCAGGGCTTGGAATTTCAGATCATTAACTTACAAACAACAGGGAATATCGGTAAAAACAGCAACCCATATATATAAATCGATATGCCGGCCCTTGTTAGATTATGGTGCAATCCTCTTCACCCAAATCCGACCATCTATCCTTCATGACTTCCAAGTCGCCGAAAGATCCGCCCTAAGAACCCTATCTAAACTCCATCACCCTGCCAACCCACTCCATAACCCTTCGAACGAGCTTTTATACGAAACCACCCAAATCCTACCCATTTCCCAACGTATATTAGCCCTAAGCATTAAATTTGCTAATAATCCGAACAACCAGCCCCTATTAACCAAATTCTGTATCCCTCGAAGCCCAAATATCCCTTCTAAATATCAATTTCCTCTCCTCACAATTCATTAATTTATTTGTACGAATCACCAGGACAGTTAAGCTAGCTAGCAAAGATACCTTTTTTTCTCACCTTAAATTCAAGACAAGGGCTGAAAGACTTCAGGTCTATAGCCCTGACGGACTAACACCATTTATTTATTTGTATGTTAAATGTTATTATGTATTGTAAATGTGTCCAAATAAAGATTTGTGTATATATAGCTATAAAAGCTATACCTTCAAAAAATCGCCCACAGTTTCCTCTATATGTATATGCAAGAAATATTTTTATATCGATCGCCATTCAATAGTTATGATTTTTTTTCTCTTCGGCAAGCGTGACAGGCGCGCATTATGATGCTGTCGCTTAGAAATCGGTGCGCGCTTTGCTGTATGTAATACAACATTCGTTTATTGAAAATTTGGAAAACTTAAGGAATTCTGTTAACACTAGTTAATTTTCTGTTGTATGTGCTATAACGGCGTGCAAGAATAAAATTTATACCGGTACCCATTGGAGAGTTAAAATATTATTTTATGGAAAACGTTCAGAAATTATTCAAAATTTTCAAAACATATCTTATAAAAATTATATATATACCGGGTGTTAATCACTTGTCTTTAGCTATTGTATGAATTTTTAGACTAGTAAATAAAAAAATAATGAGGAGGACTTACGAATGATGATATTTATTGCAATTGGATACTGATTAAAATTCAAGATTATTTATATAAAGTCGACAATAATTAATTATAAATTGAAGTATTAATTAATAATACAGTAGACACCGCTTATTAGAATCACGGATAATGTTATCAATCGGATATTGTTATCACTTTTGCGAAGAACGGGCCGGACGTGTAATACTACATACAAAAATTTTCGTTTATAGTAATCACGATTTCGGTTTATGTTATCATTTTTTTCTTAGAAATGTTTTCGTCATGAGCGATGCAACCCTGAACAAATAGCGAAATGAGAAAATCGCTAGAAGTTTTGCGACGTGGTGTGCAGCACAGATCATCTGATTTTCAGACGCAACACGCCTATGAAATTTTCGTAAATAACTTGCTCCGCGAAAATGACACACAAACAACCCTGGATGAGTTTTTTTAATATGAATTTGTTTTTTATTTTGTTTCAAATTTAAATGAAATACAGATTGTATGTAGTAATACTTTTTAAGAGTTTATGTTACGTTATTATAGTTTGCTACGTTATATATTTTTATTAAAAATAAAGTTTTGTTTGTCGGCTATTATTATCAATCGGTTATTGTTATCTTTCTTTATTAAAAAAAAATGGGCGAAGTTTAGCCATTAAGGCTACTCTACCACTTAACCTATAAAACATAGCAACTTCACAAAAAAGAACAAGAAAAAAATAACTATCCTAAACTAAACAATTTGCAAATAAAAACTATTTAATTACACAAGATAAGGTAGATCTAGCCAGATTTGCACGTAGCTGTTTTTTAAAAGAGTAAACCCCTAGTAACGTTGTTGCCCTATTTAATTTGTTATCTAACTTCACTGCGACGTAGCTGAAACAATTTTCAAATAAAGGGGTACGGTGCTGCGATATATGAAAATAGTTACTGTTTCGAACATTTACGGAGTGGCATTCTTTACGCCTAATTAACTTGTTTAATAAATACACGGGTGACAAGCAATTTCTGGATAAACACAAGAAGTTGAAATTTCCACTGATCACTTACCGTTAACCATTCAAGTTCTCGTAATTTGTGACTTACGTGATCATACTTTCTTAAGCCGTAAATAAACCTACAACAAGAATTCTGAACTAATTTAATACGATTTTTATCAATGGCTTTTAAAAAGTAAATAAACCAACAGAAATGAAATTTTGGTAATACTATGACTTCACACAATTTCTTCCTAGTTTTGAAGTTAAGAAGCTGTCTATTCGCATATAAAAGCTTAAGTTTGCTGTAGGATGCTTGCAAAAGTTTATTTAAATGGATTGTGAATTTTAATTTATTATCTATTATTAAGCAGAGGTTTTTTGCATGTTCAACAACTGGAATCATTTGGTAATTTAAAGTCAATTTAAACATATTTACAATTGTTTGTGAAGATTTTTTATTACAAAAAAGTATTGCTACCGACTTTCTAGCGTTCAGTTTTAAATTATGATTAATACCATATTTTGAAATTTGGCGTAAGTCTTTATTAATATTTTCCACAGCGTTAAAGCCTTCCCCTTCGTTAAAACTAAGAAGCAGTTGAGTATCATCTGCATAGCAAAAAATGGAACAATAATTATGGGTTGTATTTATATCCATTGTATAAATAGTAAACAACAATTGGCCTAAAATTGACCCTTGTGGGACACCTGATGTAATAACACCTGCCTTTGAAGTCCTTCCATTTATTTTGACAGATTGACGACTATCAAAATAGGACTCAAAAAATTTTAATGACACCTCATCAAATCCTAGATATTTAAGTTTAACTATCAGCAATTTATGGTTTACTAAGTCGAAAGCTTTAGTAAAATCTAACAGGACTAAAATAACTGAACGTTTTTTGTCAAGTTCTTGAACAATGGTATCAGTTACATTTAGCAATATAGTTGAAGTACTATGGTTAGATCTAAAACCAGACTGATAATCGGGAAACAAATTATTGAGTTTTAAATATTTAAGGATCTGTGAGTGAATTGCTTTTTCTAATATTTTACTAAGTACATTTAATAAACTAATTGGACGTATATCTGAGATATCATTGATATCCTGAACCTTAGGAATTAGCCATATTATAGACTCTTTCCATTTTGTAGGGAAACATCCTATTTCCAAACAGAAATTAATTACATGAGTAAAATAAGGAATTAGGGCCGGTAGGCATAATTTGAGCATGTAAATACTGATGCAGTCACATCCTGATGAATTCGATTTCATATTATTAATAATCTTTATAATTTCGTCACTGCTTACCAGTGTAAATGAAAACATTACATCATTCTTAATTCTATTCGATTCGTAATATAATTTAGTATCAATATAAACACAGTCAGCAAGATGATCGAGTAGTGTATAATTTTTATTTTATTTTACCACTGATAATTTATTTAAAGCCTTCCAAAACTCATTAGGTGTACCTTTTTCCAAAGAGATTAAATATGCCGCCTTTTCCCTTCTTATTGAAGATAAGGTAAAATTACGCAACTCTTTGTATTTTTCCTAATTTTCGTTGGTTTTATTATTTTTGAATCGAGTACGAGCTTTGTCTCGCTCCTTCATAATTAACGTCCATGGTGCATGGCAATTAAATAAATAATTTATGTTGTTAGTTAAAAATTTAATTTTTTCGTTAATATTGTTTAAGTACATGACCGAGTTCCACGGTATAGCATTTAAATCAGACTCGAAAGCGGCGTAATTGAAATGTTTGAATTGACGGTAAGTATATATTTTTTGTTTAAGGGAAGCCACTTCAAATTGTAAAACACAAAAAACAAGTCTATGATCACTTATCAAGTCGGCATTCAGAGTGCCAGTAGAAACTACAAGATCCCGATCATTGATAAAAATCGGATCAATTAATGTACTAGACTGATTAGTAATTCGTGTGGGTTCATTTACCGTTTGGTAAAAACCATATACACCTAGAGTTTCTGATAATTTATTATGTAAATTAAATAAATGTATCAATCAAGTAAGAAATTTCATTTTCAAGAAAGTCGGTAAACAAAACCACATTACCTTCAGGCCGATAAAATACTCCTATTGCTAGACTTTTATGCTGAATTTTAAGTTTTATCCATAAATATTCTAAACAAGTTGATCGCTGTAAATTAGTATTAAATATGTCGCAGGATAGGCTTGTTCTTGCATAAATCGCCACACCGCCCCCACGGCCAACCATTCTATCGCGTCGAAATAATTGATAACCTGCAACATTAAGATAATCAGAATGTACATCATTTTTAAGCCAGGTTTCGGTAATACAAAAAATATCAAATTCATTTTGTGACAGTACATTACAAACATCTTGAAAGCTGTAAACTAGAGATCTACAATTTAAATTTCCTATTTTCAATTTATGACTTTTAGATTTCATTTGAATAATTTATTTTATTCTTAACAATTTCCAGATGGTGTTTATACACGTGGCATACATCTACATCATTAGCCGCTTGGTTTATATTTATATCTCGAGTCTTGAATTTTCGTTTCGCAATGAAATTAGTACAATTTATGCATTTCTTAAAACTAGATTTACAAGATAAACTATTGTGATCACCAGAACACTTTATACATATCGGTGTTGGGCTCGTACAATTACTTTTATCCAAATTGGCAACAATGATAACAACGTTTCACATAAAAATAGTCATCAATTTTTAATTTTTGCCATCCAATATAAATGAATCCTCTTGATAAAAGAACACCTCGAAGATTTGGACTAACTTCAATAATGATGTTATTAGAAAATTTCCGCTTCATAATTGTCACCACCTTTATGTTCGAATTATCACATTTTTCAATATTATTACGCACATATATTTCATTAACAATAGCGTCATGAGAATCGATTTCGGTGTTGACGTCTTTAATAATTATCCGCGGGTTGAATTTTTGTGGAACGGTCAGTTTTATTGTTTCCTGAAATTTATTTTCTAATTCAATCTTTAATTTATCTATTGATGAATTATCCGGACAGTTGATAACAACACCCTTTTTCGTCTGTTTAATCGTATTCACATGAGCACCATTAGTGCTCAGGTTGACTTTCTTACGTATTTCTGCATATGCGTTGAAATTTTTATCCTTCGATTCGATAAATAAAACAGCTGATCTTGATGTATTTACGTTGCTAATCGCCGGAATTCCGTGATTTGATTTCACCGGTGAAGAGGACGCATTAACCTTGTCAGAGTACGATATACCAGGCGTAAATTTGGATGATTTCACAGCCTCGATATGTAGTTTTTGCAGAGAAACTGTGTACTTTAGGTCTTCTAATATAGATTCATGTAACCGCTTTTCACATACTAGAAAGTCAATTTCTTTATGCAATAGTTCATTGCTGCAGGTTGCACTTCGTTTATTGCAGAACGATACAATATTCCCCGTCTTGATTAAGCAGTTTTTACATTTATTCTTTTCGTAACTATCGACGCAGAATAACTTTTCCACTTTTTCCAAGCACTTCACATGTAAAAATGTATTACACGATTCACCAGCGCACTTGATTTTATTTCTTCTTAAATTATCACTGCAAATTTCGCACTTTAAATTGGACGGGTCGGGAGGCAAAACATGGTTTTCTATATATTAAACCTATTATAATAACAAACAAAAATATACAGCTATAACTAATTTACTATAACTATAATTTGCGAATTACATTTGTACCTAATAAATAGGACAACACAGAAAATTTATATATGTTTTCGTTTATGAAACCATTTGATGGAGAATTATTTCATGAACACAGTTAATAAAGGTTTTACATACATTTCTATAATATTATCAAGTTCTTATATTAGGCTCTCTTATTTTTTACAAGAACGGTGAAATTTTGCTTTTTAAAAGTTTAATTTATGTTCTAAACTACTTCCACTATTTGTGCATGCTTTGCATGTATTAATTTAAAAGTATTATTACTTGCTATCAAATATATACTACAGATATACTAATATGTAGTATATATTTTACTTTCACAATGGTTTTTAAAGTTTTGGAAACGTGGTTTTTGAGAGTTACGTGAAGATAGATTTGATAATTTCACAGGAAAAAATGGTAACACTTTCTTTCACAAAATATTTATCAATAGCTGTTGATAATGAGTGCTTTGCACTCGAAATGTATACATATAGCGGATAAACAATATTTTGTGAAAGAAAGTGTTACCATTTTTTCCTGTATAATTTTTAAAGTTTTGTACAGTCATATAATTTAAAGATATCATATTTTAAAAAAACTGGCATTTTTTGATATTTCATATATAAACATTATATTTCCCTGGGAACAAAATAATTAAGTTAATTATAGTAATATATACATTTCATTTTTCTACATTATAAAAATATCATAAATACCCGTATTGTTATATTTTCAAAATTTTCAGTAATTTCCTAAACAAATTAATTCTGAAAGATTTCCGCAACATGCATTATATTCATTTATAAAGAAATAATGTTATAACTTGATAAAGTGGACCGGTAAAAATTTTATTCTTGCACGCCGTTATAGCACATACAATTTATTTATTTATTTATATCTTTGTACTCCTTTCATACAAAATAATAAAAATATATAATATAAAATATGTAAATATACTTAAAATTTTAGTCAGAATTCAAGTTTTTCAAAATTTACAAGAAACGAATGTTGAATTACATACAGAAAAGCGCGCGCCGATTTCTAATCATGAAAGATAAGGTCAAATACTTAGGTATTCTTCTAGACAAAAAAAACTAAACTGGAATGCCCACCTGACGGAGAGATCTAAGAAAGCATGCCATCTGGCAATGCTGACGAGCTGTGGTGAAAATATGGGGACTACCTCCAAAGGTAGCTCTACGGATATACACAGTTATAGTGCGGCCAATGTTGGCATATGCATCAATAATATGGTGGCTAAAAACGACCACGAAATCAGCCGTAAGGAACGTGGTAACAAAGCGCCCCTTTGAGTGCGACAGGAGCCATGAGAACAACACCAACAGCCGCTGTGAAGCCCTGCTGCACCTGTAACGCTTGGACATATTTATCTGAGAACAGGCAGCAGCGGCGACAATAAGGCTTCGAGCATCAAAGACATGGCTTCTAAGCAACGGAGGAGGTGAACACCACATAACCTTAGAGGATTTAAGGAAAAGTAATCCCGAGATCCCTGCTAGATCTGAGTACCCTAGTAAAAACTGCATCAATCAGATGCCACAAGGAGCGATGGGACAACACACCTGGCAGTAGAGTCTCAAAAAACCTCATCGCAATGAACACCAAAACGGCCAGATACTGTATGCAACTGTCCAGAGAATACCTACGGAAGGTCGTAGGGTTTTTAGCAGGACACTGCAATTTGCGATCACACCTGAACAAACTGGGACTATAATCTAGTCCTATCTGCAGGGGGTGTGAAGCAGAAGAGGAAATCGCGGAGCATGTACTTCTAGACTGCCCCATATTATCCAACCTAAGTAAATCCACAATGGGAGAGGGAGGTCTAAAGCGATCAGAAATCCTCAGAGTTCCTTTTGCTGCAGTCCTGGCATTTGCCCTGGGTTGGCTTGACCGTGGCAAGGAATGAGGACTCAGATGGGAGGACGCACAAAGGGCCCACTGGGGTCTACGTGCGGTGGAACTATCTGCCCTCCCATCGATCAGAACCAGACAAACATATCACAAAACCCCCATTCAGTGGGAGTATGAATTTAGAATTTAATAGTCCACAACCTAACTTCAAATTTATCAAAATAACACAAAATAGTCCAGGCCCGTCTCAAAATTTACAAACACCCATGCCTATGTCAACTATGACCACCCTAAATTTAAACGAAGATTCAGTCAATGGACGGCATGATACTTTTTTAGGCACAGATGCCTCGGAGAATCAATTCAATGAATGTGGTCAACTAGCGCATATATTTGACTCTGAAAACAAACCGAAAATTTTAATAGATTCTGGAAGCACTCATTCATTCGTAAATCCGAATGTAGCTAATAAGTTGTTTAAAAATAACATAAAATGGAATAATTAGTTAGCCAGTGGATATGGTGCCTCAATTCATTCAAAAAATTCTTTAACTTAAAACAAAACGTGAACATGAAATTTCACTTATTCGATTTCCATTCGTGCTTTGAGGTCCTACTAGGACTTGATATTTTGTGCGCTTTGAAAACCACTGCAGACTTTAACAAAAACATGTTAATAACGCCAAATTTCAACATACCATTAATATTCTCTAATAAACCTGCGAGTACGTATTGTACAGTAGTACAGGCAAGGTGTGATCAAGTGACTGAAATAGAAGTTGCAAACGTAAAAAAATTGTGACGTAATTATACCATATACTAAATAATCGATCGAAGAATACGATCAGTCCAATACACCGAATCTTAATAAATACGTGTATAAGGAAATTAAATTCATTCAGATAATAAAATATTATCGTTTACCAATAAAATTAAGCACAATATAAATACTATCGATCAATGTATTCAGAAAACCGCGTTTAACACCGAACATGGACATTATGATTTTTTTATGCTAAATTTTACCATTGCCCGCAAATACACAGAAAAGAAGTCCAAGAACAAATAAATAAAATGTTAGACCAAAAAAATTATTAGACCCTCTCATAGCCCTTGGTCATCGCCAATTTGGGTCGTGCCGAAGATACTAGATGCGTCGGGTAATCGGAAATGGCGTATTGTCATCGATTATCGTCAAAAAAACGAGAAGACCATCGGTGATCGATACCCTTGCCAATATTATTATACCAATCTTGATCTCGCGTCGGGTTTCCAGCAGATAGAGATGGCGGAAAACGATATTCAGAAAACCGCGTTTAACACCCAATATTGATATGAGTTTTTTTACGCCTGGCATTTGATCTCAGGATTACACCCGCTACTTTTCAGAGGGTTCTGGACAACATCTTGCCCCTTACAAAATAGAAAGTGTTCAATTTATTTAGATGATACCATTATATTCAGCACCAGCCTATAGGAACATGTAGAACGGCTTAGAGAATTATTTAGCAGATTACGTGAATCCAATTTAAAAATTCAAATTGACAAAAATTACTGAGAAAAGATGTAGCATACTTAGGGCACATTCTGGCACCAGACGAAGTTCATCCAAACCCCGACAAAGTTAAAACCATACAAAATTATCCAATACCGAAGACCACCAAGCAAATCAAAGGATTTCTCCGGCACCTCGGTTATTATCGAAAGTTAATCAAATATTTCGCGAAATAAACGAAACCTTAAGAAAAAAGCAGTAATTGAGTAAATTAAAGCACTTCTGGATCTGTTACCTGACATGTGTTTGGATCTTTTACGATCATTCTCAAAGTGTAAACTAAATTGATCTTTGAAATGTTACAATATATATACTATAGAAATTGGTTAGTTCGTGGAAATAACTGCGTTAATGATGTTGTCGGTTTTAATTATCTCATGCTGGTTGTTTAATACGTAAACCCCTTTGCTAATTGCCCTGTTAATCTCTAATCCTTCTAATGGGTTCATCTTGCGACCTTTTCGGCAAATATGGATCGGTTTAATTTCTCCCATGTGGTGGAACATAACAAGTGCATTAATTTACCCAATTTAAAAATTTAAATTGAAGATAAGGAAATGTTTTAATCATATATATTTTAATAAACAGTGTCTCAAGTTCAAAATTACACATAAGTTCATGAAAATCAAGTGCTGCAACAAGTCAAGAGAAGTCCAACGAGCAGTAGAAAAAGAAACCACCCATTGGATTGATTTGGAAAATAGAAAATGGTACTCAAGGCGTTGTCACCTAAGTGAACACTTGAAAGTTATTCACATGGAACTTACAAAACGTCTAGATAACATTACTCTGGACTGCTTTCTGACCGACATCATGGAACGCATCAACGAATGTTAACACCAACAGTACATAACACAAAAGAGAAAATTAGACAAACTAATATCGAGCAATATACACCAAGTACGTTCACACACAATCCACATTTTCAATCCAAGATTGAAGATTTATTCAGAAACAATATTTAATGAACACGAGATAAGATTCATGGAAAAAGGACTCAAATACTCCCCTACACCATTTAAACTCAAGGATCAATTCGTAGAACTTGCGGTAGATGCAGATATTGCTATAAACGGAGCAGGAATAACAGATTATATAGACCAAATACCATTAACTAATATAATTATCCAAGAACGGAAAAAGGTGTCTAAATCGAAGCCCAAAAAATACTGACAGAGAAACCATTTAGAGCATAAAATAGAAGTGTACAGATGATAACTTAATAATATGCAAAGCAGATAACGGCAATATAATAAAGATATTATAAAGAACAGAATACATACAAAAACTGGAGACATATTTGACCGAAAATAACATTTAATAAAGTTCTGAGAAAAGATCCGACTCCAAGTTTCCAAAAACAAATTACGGAAGCCATAAATCAATCCAAGTACATTTTGGAACAGGATAAATGGAAAGTAAAAGAAATGAACCCTAGGTCCCCGATTCTAAATGGAATGCCGAAAAGTACCCATTTGACCAGTGGTGCCATATTGTCAAGCTTTATCATACAAACTTTGTTCTTACATAAAGGACAAACTTTTACAAATGATACCTTGCAAATCAGATTATTCCATTAAAAACTCGAGAGAATTCGTAAATACTACAAAACTACTCGAATGCAACAAAAAGTTCATCTTACTTTCATTTGACGTCAAAAGTTTATTTAATGCAATGCCACTCCCGGACCTAAAAGATATAATTAAACAATCACTTTCGAAAAATTGTCATCGAGAGACAGATATCGTTAATGTCATTGAGACTTGCCTAAATCAAAGTTATTTTTGGTTTAACGATAAATTTTATACCCCACAAGATGGACTACCGATGGGTACCTCAACCTCGCCGTTATTCGCAGATATTTTTATGAAATCATATGAGAAACAATTATTACACAAGAACAATCCTTGGACGAAGAACATTATCTATTGGCGTCGCTACGTAGATGAAGTGTTTTGCATATGCGGAGGTACAGAACGGCAATTAGAATCATTTTATAAGTCATTGAATAGCTTAAACAAGAACATAAAATTTACCATGGAGGAAGAGGAAAATGGGAAAATTAAATTCTTAGATCTCACGATTAGTGGTTAGTGAGAAAACACCAGACTACAATATACGATATACAGGAAACCGACCACAACAAATACAATTATACCAAACGACTTATTCCAATCAACTCAGATCAAACACGCTGCATTAAACTCATACATTCATCGTATGTTATCAATACCATTGAACGAGGAGGATTATACAAAAGAACTAGAGACAATAATAAAAATTGCAATAAATAATGGTTATACCAACGACACAGTTTACAAAATTATAAAACGGATTAAGAATAAATTAAACAGAAACCTACAGCATATTTGCCTTTCCTTAAGAATACGAGTACCAAAATTAAAAAACAATTAAGACGATACAATATAAAAACAGTGATAGTTAATAAAGATAATCTAGGCCAAAAAATAATAAACAAATAAAATCAAAAAATGTGTTAAAAAGATCAGGAGGATATAAAATACATTGCGTTAATTGTGAAGGAATATATAAGGATTTGTCCTTATATATTCCTTCACAATTAACGCAATGTATTTTATATCCTCCTGATCTTTTTAACACATTTTTTGATTATATTTGTTTATTATTTTCGAAACGATGTTACAAGAAAATATTAAATCAATTTTAAATCAAACTGGCAAGACAGGATTAGCGGACCATAGTAAGAATACAGGACACCACATGGGAGAAATTAAACCGATCCATATTTGCCGAAATTAGAAGGATTAGAGCTTAGAAGGGCAATTAGCAAAGGGGATTACGTATTAAACAATCAGCATGAGATAATTAAAAGTTTTCACTTTGAGAATGATCGTAAATATCGAAGCACGTGTCAGGTAACTGAAAATAAAACTATGGAACATAACAAGTGCTTTAATTCACCCAATTTGAAAATCCATTAAGAAAGTAGCGCAAAAAGTTTTGAATGCAGTAATTGATTGTTTTGACACTTGCAAACATTTATTAATTAACGAACCATTATTACAGTATCCGGACTTTTCCAAAGAATTTAATTTGATAACAGACGTCAGCAACGTTGCCATCGGCGCTGTGTTATTTTAAGGAGCATTAGGCTCCGATTTTCGATTGCTTACGCGAGTCGGACGATTAACGAATTGTTTGGGCCGTTAAATATTTCAAACTGTGCCTGTTGGGAGGAAATTTCAAATTATTTGTGTTCATAAGCCTCTCCAATGGCTTATCGCGCTTTCGCGTATAGAAATAAATATGCATAATAAAGTCGATCAGCTTGACAACTTTTACTTTGGTACGAGTAGTTAAGATGAATTGGACAAACAATTAAATGATTTTATTCATAAAATAGATTGTGAACATGAAACTGATTCTATGATAATTGAACTCAGACTTGATGTCGAATATGGTATATAATAACGAAAATAACGACAGTGACACAATTCACTCTAATACTGAAAACCTAATATTTAATATTCCTATCCTGGAAGACCTTTAAATCCATCAAATTATTATTCCAGAAGTGAATTACGCACCTGCAAAACCAAAAATTAGATATCTTTTTAATAATAGGAAAATGCGAATAAATTTACAACTTATATATCTTGAACAAAATATTATAGACTTTATAAAAGAATATACCGCACCAAAACAAACATATCACTTATAATTTGTAGATCAAGTTTACAAAAAAACTCTGCACTATTATTCAAAAACATTTTAAAACCCCGTAAGTTTAATTTATTAAATGTACTGAAATATTAGATGACGTAGAAACTGAAGACAAAATTATAAACATCAAAAGCGTATCACGAAGATAAAACGAACCATCGAAGAATAGAGGAAACTGATTCCCGAATAAAAAGAAAATATTATTAGCCTGATCAGCGATGTGACATACAAAATTACATAAATAATTGTAAAATTAGTCAACTTTGCAAAAATTATCGAAATCCATTAAAGCTCATATTTAATATTACAATGACATGGACCAAACCATTCGAAATTACCCATATAGACAGCATAGCTTTGGAAGGGACTAAATTTCTATCAATTATTGATACTTTTTCAAAATATACTCAGATGTATAAACTGAATTCTCATGAAGTAATTGAGATCGCCAACAATCTCATTAAATCCTTTATACATCATAAACTTCCTGGACAAGTTGTGGAAGACCATCATCTGAAATTTAAGGATACCTTAATAAAAGAACTATTAGACACTTAAAATAAAAGTGCACTTCATCAGTAGTAAACACCCGGAATCGATCGGCATAGTAAAAGAGTTCACTCGACTATAACAGAACATATCCGGAGCCTAACAATCAATATATTCATTAAAAAGAAAAAATTGGATCAAAAATGGATTTCTAACGTTTGGCATACAATAATTCTATACACTCAACTACAAAATTGACCCCGTCAGAAATTATATCGTGACATAAAACTCAATTTATCCCTTTGACATCTATATTGAAACTCGACTCGTCAATAATTATATTAATAAGTACATTCGTATATTTAAAGGATAACGATCGTTTCATAATATATTTAATCACTAAAAATCGTTATTATGACAAACCAAGTTATGAGGACTTGTTCAAAACTCTCGTTAGTTTAAAAGCGTTCTGTATTTCAAATAAAATTATGAATCTATCCATTCGAATCTAGGATGCGGTCTCGATCTTCTAAAATATAAAAATGTAAAATTGATCCTTCAATATATTTTCAATGATTCAAAAATCACTGTACGCGTTTATGCTCTTTCAGATTACTAGTCGTCGCGCTGACGCAAGCAGACGAAATTAAAAATATATCACAAAATTTAGGGATACTCCCAATAAATCTCGGACCAGCAATGTTATAAAAGGCCTAACACTCGTTCATTATTTTGAATTAACAGAATATTACGATGAATTTTCAAAATTAAACACGAAATATGACTACCCAAATGCAGCAATTAAATCGGTTTCTAATTTTAGCGCGATATTCGACAATTATCACAAATTATTAAATTACACTCAAAAAACAATCAGAGAAACAGTTTAAAACATTTAATTATATGCACTTAATAAAAATAAAAGTGGACGAGGATTAATTGATGGACTTGGGACAGTTATTAAAACTATTTCTGGAAACATAGATGCCAAAGATGGCGAAAGAATTAATAATATCCTAAACCATTTAGAAAAAATCATAACTATCTTCAAAAACAATTACAGATGAAATACAGCATGAATAAACAAATTATCGAGAAATTTAATAGAGCTGTACAAAATATTGCACACAATTAAAACATGTTAAAATAAAAAAAAATATGAAACTAAGCGTAATCCTGAAAGACGATTGATCACCAAAATATTTTCTTTGCTCAAGAGAGATTGAATATCTCTTTAGTCATTGGTCATTCTTTACAACGAAATTCTGAACATAATGCAAGGTATTGAAAACTCTCTAACTTTTTGCAAACTAAATACGTTGTAACCGAGTATCATACAGCCTTCATTTCGAAATAAAAATTGAAAATATTCTTAACTTTGAATCTATAAAAGAAGTTACTTATAAAATCGAGCGAACTCGAATTAATTATTTCTTATCTATACCCATTAACTTTGTGTGCCACTTCGAGTTATATTATTTGTACCCCATTCCTACGGTACGCGAATCTCTACTGTAAAGTACGTCTTAAAGTCAACTAACGGAAATAAAATTCTGTCTCTAAATCACTTATGTACAAAAACTCAAAACATTGCCAATGTGCTAGCCATCTAATAATTAGCTACAAAGCAGAATGCTAACGAAATATAATTACCAGTGGAAACAACAGTTACTGCAAATACACAACACTACACGTAATATCCAATTATATGGAAATAATACCATAAATAAACGAATACCTGGTAGTGTTCCCAGATCAAGCAGAAATTAAAATCCGATGTAAACAACAAACTGAAACTAAAATTTTAATTGGCATCTATCTAATCAAACAAGATAACTGTGCCATGCTTTTTGCAGGCCGAGAAATCAAATACCAAGACGTTAAATCTGTTGCGATTTTATAACTATCGCAACCCAAACCTAATTCATTACGGTGGTCATTTTTTGTATTGTCTCTCAACGGTCAAGTGCGTGAGTGAAAATATGTGTTTTCGACATCTGGCTGCCAGGCATACGGTCCTGGTTAGCTTAAGAAGTTCGTGGAATTTAAAGCGGTGCGCGGGGGGTGATAATTTCGCCATCCTCAACCCCGAAGAAGAAAGGAAGAAGAGACGAGAACGAACATTCAGTCAGAGCGGTCGCGACAATTTTACCTTTAATTGTAAATTTTGTAATTAGTGTTCAATCTACGAGTCAAACTCAATTTATTATTTTATTATATCTTATTCAGATATAGTTGGTCCTTCGAATTTAATTACTGCACAAGTCTCAACATTTTTTGGTCAATTCGAACCGGATGTTCAAGAGTTTTTTTGGACAATCAGTGCAAAGTAAAGTAAAAGTTTGGAGTCAAATCAAATACTAATTGTCATCGTAAATACCGTACGAAAATCGCGGTTATCGTGGTTCGAAGCATTGCAGCGCAGAAGAAAGCCGCTGGGTGCCCTTTAAACGTGCGTCGCCGATCCGCCAAGTTCGAGTCCTGGGAGAAGCAGCATTCGTGCAGCACATGGAAGCCGCCGGTGCCCTCAGAATCTGACATCAACAGGACAAACACAGCAGTCCATCAGCTTATTCAATTATCAAACAGGCGTATTGATAAGGTAGGCCTTTCCTTCTTCTTTTCCTATTTCATTCCTTTATAATGTCAACTGCACAAACTACAAAAGAGAGCGAGCGTGCTCTTCGCGCCTTAAACAGACACCGCCAAGTAATAGAAACCGATACTGGCATGATTAAGTCCGATTTAGAATCAGCAACAGTAGATGCGGAATTAATGTTAGAAATGGTGGAGGAAGTTTTAAGATCAATAAAAGGATTTCGTGATGAGGAATTAAAACATTTTGATAAAGAAAATCCTGAGCTTTTTAGTTTTGATTTAAAACTTTATAAAACCGCTCCAGAATTAAGGCTAAAAGTGAAAAAAAATAATAAAAAATATAAACACTCAAGGTAATGAAATCAAACATTTCGATCAAGTTAAATTACCAGAAATCAAGCTACCTATATTCGCTGGTGATTACCGAGAGTGGTTTTCGTTCAAAGATGCATTCAATTCATTAATTGGTGATAACAAGAGTCTGTCTAATTTAGAAAAATTCCAGTATCTTAAAACGTCACTCACAGGACAAGCAGCAGAGACGGTTCAGTCGTTGGAGTTAACAAAAGCAAATTATTTAAATGCGTTACAATTACTACGCGATAACTTTGAAAATAAAAGGTTGATTGTCAACAGCCACATTCATAAATTGCTCAATTTACCGCATATCAAAAAAGTGAGTATGAAAGATTATAGGGAGTTAATTAATATAATCTCTCAAAACGTACACGCTCTAGACGCGTTAAAGCGTCCAATTACTTGTGAGGATTGGTTCGTCAATCTAATTATAATGCGTTGTCCCGAAAATATTAGATTAGAATGGGAAAATACTCTTGGTAATACCGAAATGCCCACTGTGAAGGAGTTAACTGCATTTTTATCTAAAAGGCTCCAATCATTACAGTCAATTTTTAGCAAATCTAATAATGTCGATAATTTCAAAAATAATTCAGTAATAAATTAATTAAACTGTTAACGGTGGAGGCTTCTACTTCGTTATACATAATTCTTCACAAATAAAAAACTTTTTAACTTTGTTTGTATAACACGGAATTTATTTAGTGACTATAGTTTCGACAATTTTAGCTTGTCATTATCAAACTAGAAGTAATTAAACTAACAATTTACAGGTATATATATGCTTAAAAATTAAGGTTTTATAACAGCGTTAAAAAGGGGGGTATATATCAGGTCAACCTGGTCGTTAATTACGGGGGTTTCCGGATTAGCGCGCGCTTTGTAAATTTCTAGAGACTCCAGGAGGTCCATCTTACGGCCTTTTTCGGCAAAATGTATAATTGACAGTACATCCTTACCAAGGATGGTAAGGATG
>OZ018399.1:29894060-30030394 GCA_963969525.1 Ontholestes murinus
CATCAGAGCAGTGAGCGCACCTCAGAGGCTCCTGACAACTCTTCTCAACGTGCCCCTCGCCGCAACACCTGCGACACTGCCTCGAGTTGTCCGGACCTTTGCAAGCTGATGCCAGATGTCCGAACCCTCTACACCTCCAACACGTCGGCGGTTTGGCTGGTTTAGCTTGCACAAGGCATCGGGACTACCATATGCTGATCCTTTTCCTGGTAAGAAGTTGACTCACAACTTCCGCCGAGCTTTCTACCAGGGCTATCCTGAGGTCCGGGCCGTACTTCCTCATCCAGACCACCTTGATGAGCTCCGGCCGCCCTCCTGTGCACTTGGCGACCTCACGGATTATTTCCTCCTCCGTGGTGTCTTCCTCGATTCCTTAAGCAACCCCTCGCTCGTGAAGCCAGGTTTCAACTCTATGACGAGATTACCCGCCAGACTCTTCTTGGCTGAGGAGACCGCATTCGGCGCCTCCCCCCGCCCCACCCTACGTTTTACCTCACACAGCATCTCGCTGTATGATCTTTGGCCCGGCTTGACCATTATTTTGACTGGCCTAGCCCTCAAGTTCGGTTCCCTTCGGCTCCTGCCCACTACCGTCGGCTGTTGTCCTTCCCCCCTCTGATCCCTTGGATCTCCCGTCTTCTTCCTTACTACCTGGCTCCAGGTTGACCCCGAAGAACCTGCCCCCTGCGGTTCCAACCCGTCCGACCCCTCAGTTTGCTTACGCACCACATCACTAGTAGAGCCTGCCTTCGGGGTTGGCTTGCGCTTCCCCTCGGATCTCACCTGCTGGCCTTCCACCCAGTCCACGATCTTGTCGACTTTAGATCTAGGCCGGGCCAACTCCGCCCAAGCGGCCTCTTCCTTCCCATTTACCCCCACGACCAACTGCGCCTCCGGGGTAGCACCGACAACTTCTTCTGAGCCCTCCGTCTGTGAGCCCTTGTTATCGCTTCTACTCCCGGGGGTCACATCCGTCTGTGTGGCCTAATCTACCATGATCCTGGCAGTGGGCGTCGCCGGTAATAGACCCGGATTTAGACTGCCCAGCACCTCTTTGACGTCCGCCGTCACAACCTGGCTAACCAGGCTCCTTATCGCCTGGATCCCAGACTGTATCTCCACCTTAGTGTTCGGGTTGGCCCTGACGAGTGCCGTCAGGTCCCTCGCAACCTTGTCCAATTGGGTGTGGACCGCCAGTACCCTCTCCGCCAATTTTTGCTTGACCAAGCACTGTCCGTCCGTGGCCGGTGAGAAGGAGTCTTCCCTCCTCCTGTTCCCCTGACCGCCCTTCTCCTCGTATACGACGCACTCGTATAGAAGGTTGAGGTTTTCCACCGGCGTAGTCGGCGTACTTTTTGAGCCTCTCGCTCCCGCTTGTCCAACATTGAGCAAAAGTTTGGGCCTACTCGCCTTCCCCGTCTCCCACAGCGTCTCCTCCAGTTTTTTGTTGTTGTAGTTTGTCCATATTGAATCCCACGAGTATGCACGGAACAGAGGTCGACCACGGCAGAGCCGGCATACCGTGGCAAGGCTTCGTGAAACACGGGTGCGCCAGGTGCCCCGAGTTCGCAATGTAAAGACTAGTGCTGCTCCCTAGCCACGCATCCCTCGGCCATGCTGTTCCACCTTGGATTGAGGTATTTTATTCTAGTGGTTTCCTTTCCACCTTGATCCAGGCGGCTAAGCCAAGATCCCCTAGGCTTGCGCCGCTCGCGAGACTTGACCACAGACAACGACGACAAGCCCGGTATAACAGGTCAGCAAGCAGACCTGGCATCGTTACCATTTGTGCAAGTCCTGCGCCACGATACTACAGCCGGGCATGGCAGGTAAATGAAAGAGTTATTGGCCCTCTATCCCTCGAAACCTAATAGATTCAGGGGGCGAAAAAGACCGAAAGTGGCCGAAGAGTTTGTCCAAGGGAGGACGATAGTTCATAGCGGAAGCGAAAGTGACTCTAGTGAAGGGGAGCTCCCACTCCAGTGTTCAGTTTGTGTGTATTCGTGCACATTATGAATTATACCAGAGACCTGTGCACACAGATATTCAAAGCATTTAAAACAATATTCGTTAAATGTACAAATTTAACAAAATTCCGTTTTGAACAAACAATACTTGAGATAATTGCTAATTTCTATTCATTTAAGTGTTTTTAACTACACAATGGTTATTAGATTTTCAATATTATACATATTTGAAAAGGATATGTTACAAGATTTTTGTTTTTATATACACTTTATTAATCAATTAATTCATTTAACTGTATTTTAGTAAGACACATTTTTAGTTTGATATTTTTTTTCATTTTTGTATCTATTTTGTAATAAACAGACGAAATGTCGGCCCATAGGTTTAAAAAGGTTGTTTAAATTAAAAACACCTTTCTGTGCCTGACTATTAAATACCAAATAATAGTTATAGTTATACAGGCAAGTTTTTTTTAATTTAAATGTACATCGAACTTCTTTTGATGATACTGATATAATAGTTGTTTATATTTATACTTCCAAGGTTCATTTTCAATTTAAATGATATATATAATTGTTCATCAGGCGTTTTGTAAGATCGAATTATACTGACATTTGAAACGTGAAAATTATAAAAGATAAAAGTGACAAATTATACTTCAAACACAAGGTCAAATGTTTACTCTATCAGACGAGTTGCACGTTCCTACCTAACCATTTTAGTAAAGTTTAAATGCATGAAAAATAATGCATTTTACATCAAATATGTTTAATATTATTACTTACAAATCTATTTACAATTATAAATATTGTGGTGAACGTTCTTGAAATAGGCAGACATAAATAAGACGTGTCCGGACAGCCATCATAAAATATTAACTTTTATTTCTTTGTTTTTCAATAAGAATTCCAAATGTTCTTAATAAAATACGTCCTACATCTGTATAATAAATTACACGTATCAATTCATTGTCACTTAAGCGGCTGCATATGAGGACAGAAAAGGTCGGAAAAGAACAGGAATTCATACAAATGGACTGGTAAGGACCTATCCTGCCCTATCCTGTTCATTCCTTTCCAATCTTCTCCTGTCCTGTCCTGCCCTTTCCTAGCCTAGTTTTTGTTAGAATTGGTCCCACTAAAGGGTGCACGACCACAGCCGATAAATCAGCTGGACCTATGCACCTCCAATTATCTTATGTGTGGTGGGCTCAGTTGCGCTCTAGCAAACCAGTCCTCTGTACTGGAGCACCGGCGGTGTCACTCTTGGCATTCCTCGGCCGATGCCCTACCTCCTTTTATGCCTACCTCTGGTCTCCGATTTTCCTAGGGTCCGCCACTTCCTTCCTTTTGATTACTTTTCTTGCAAATGCCGCTACCGCATCCCACTTCTCCAGTGATTCATTCGAGCATGTGCCCGACCAATGTGTCTACTTCCACCGGCCCTTGGAACACCACCTCAAGCACTCCACTGTCTTCCGCCTTGCCGATTCTCACCAGGTATGTCTGATAGCTACCGTGTCCTGTGAGAATCTGAGAGAGGTTCGGGATTAGCCTCTTTGCCCATGCGCCTTTCACCCCCGTGACTGATCTGTCTTGCCACTATTTCAACAGCCTAGTCCTCCCTTCTCGCCAAACGCTTGTTCCCCCCCATGCGCAACCTTTTCAAAAACGTTACTTCGCCGTCTAATCATTAGGTCCGGGAGTTCCGATGAGCCCAGTACCTCAGCCGCCTCAATTGATACTGTGCGGTATTCGCGAGGACCCTAATCAGCCCCGACCTCCGGGCTCTCTGGAGTCTTTACCTGTTCCTGCGAGATCCGATACACCGTTCCCACGCCGGTGTTCTCCATCTCCCTTCTCCCGGTCCGCCGATGTTGGCCATCGATCTTGCCACCACCCTCACTATTCTGGCTACCCTTTCTGCCGCCTCTAGTACCTGTGCGCTGTGGTGAGTGTTGGCCTCCAGCACCACGCCCAGGTACTTTATCCTCTTGTCCACCTCTACATCCTGTCCGATCTCCTCCTTGACAGCCAGGCTGCCCGCGTCTTATGCTCTGCCACCGTCAGGTCTACGCTCGTCAGCCAGTCGAAAACCTTTTGGGTGCCCAAAAGGCCCTGGTAGGGCCAGCCGGAATACCCCGTTGTATGCCAGGTTCCTCAGCGCCGGTCCCAATACTGATCCGTGGGGAACTTCCGCTGAAAGTTCCACATCCCGCTTGGTGCCACCTGCTCCCTCAAACATGAGCCTACGGTCGGAAAGGAAACTCCTGATCATCTTGGTGAGGTATGTCGGCATCTTCCACCTATCTATCGCATACGCCATCGTTTGCCAGGGTAGCGAATTAAAGGCATTCCTGAAGTCTATAAATATCGCCAGGCAATGCCTTCTTCCCCTAGGAGGCCCCTCATTGGCCTCATCCGCAGCTCTTCTAACTATCAGGAGCGCATCAACCTTAGACCTGGACCGCCTTTTCAAGTTTATCGGCCAGTAGTCTCTCCAGTAGTTTACTCTCTCCATTGGTTAGGCAGATAATTCGGCAGTCGCCAGGCTCCCGGATCGTCTTGTTTCTTTTCGGCAGAAGGACCAGCCTAGCTGCCCTGTATGCTCTAGGGAATACGTCCTCCCTTAGGCATTGGTAGAAAGCCTCCTGGGCCTGAACATGTCTTTGTCACTGGTCCTCCCCTTATCGCCCTGGGCAGGAGTTTCTTACCAGCTGGGAATAGCACCTTTACCACTTCCTCTACTCCTCCCGGCACCAATGAGCTTATGGCCGGAGACTTTCCCCAAGCATTCGCTTCCAACTCCTGGTACAATTCCCTCCATTTCTTTTCCTTATTTCTTCTTATGGCCGTTCTGAGTGCTATTTTTGCCGAATTACATGCGTCCTCTAGCACATCCAGGCCTCCTCCTTTTACCCTCCTGCAGCTGGTCAGATCCCACCTTTCCTCCCCCGATCCCACTGTGGGTAAATTCCCCTTCATAAGACTCGTCAGGTTCTCCACATCCATCCTGTCCAAGTCCCAGCGAATCGCTGGCGACGCCGGTAGTGGTCGTTGGCTGCCGTCTACCTACTCGAACCTAATATGCCTGTGATGGTTGTAGATCTCCACCTCATGTTCCACATGTCACTCCCTAATCATCCTAAACGCCATGGGGGTGGCCAAGATGAGGTATATAATAGACGAGGCTTTCCTCCTCACGAATGTAGCCACATTGCCCATGTTGACCACCTCGAGGTCTGTGAACGCCATGGCCTCAACGAGCAGGGCACCCCTCGCATCTGGCCTCGTCTCGTCGATCAGGGTTTGTGCATGTGGCCACTACGTGACCAAAGCATTTGCTCCTGTAACAATTCTGTGGCCTGATTGGCCGTTCCTGCATTACGCAGCGCAACCATCCAAAGGTGATCCTATTTCTCTCTAAGAGGCATTTTATCACCTCCCTCTCGCTCTCCACTAGCACAATCCTGAGGTCTATCCCATACATCTTTATCCAGACCACCTTGATCAGCTCAGCCTGAGCTCCGGTGTATTCGGCTTTTCTTCCGATTATCTCACCCTCCGTTGTATCGTGCTCAACCCCTTTATGCCAGCCACTTCCTTACTCTTGTTCTTCACTTTCACATTATTCTCACCAACCATCCCATCGGTATCCTTGATCGGCTTGGCTCCCTCTTCCCCTGTTTTTAGCTCGAGCACTATATTGAGCGCCAGGCTTCGTTTAGCCGACGAGACCAGCCCCGTTCTCCTTCCCTTCGATCTCCCATCTGGACGGCTCTCAAAGACTCGTTGTAATTTATTTCTGCCGCATTGACAATAATCCTAACGGGCTTGGGTCGAATTACTTGTTTAGTCTGCCTGCTCCACTTGCTCTCAGATTCAGCTACCAGTGTTCGGGGCCCCCCTTTAGACCCTTTCTCTACCACTGTGGTTCAATTGTCCATATCGGGCCCCTTATTCGCTTACCCTGATACCCCTGAGACCTCTGAGGGGTCTGTACCCTTGGGCGGCGTCGGCACCATCGAAGTCTTCTGCCTGTAGATCCATTTAGCTATCTTATCAACTTTTACGGTTAATTTTGGTAGGTCATCATTATCTCCGTCTGAGTTTCGGAATCTGCCATGGTGCTGACGCTTCTCGCCGCCGAGCCCTTTTCATTCACCATCATCCTACGCATCTCCTCGGTTGATATCTGACTAACCAGGCTTCTGAGTACACGTATTCCTTCTTTAATCTCCACCTTGGCGTTCGGATTTTGGTGGACTAGGATGGTAAGGTCCCTTGCGACCTTATTCAATTGACAGTATCCCCCAGAAGCCTCGCCTGTATTTTCACTGCTACCTGTGCATGTGCCTCCTTCCTTAGGAAGAGCTAATCCTGTCTCCTTCTTTTACTTCTTTTAGAACTTGCGGTACTCGTACCCGATGTTCGCTTCCGCCGACTTGGGGTTATCTTTAGCCGGTGATGCGGAATCAGTTTAACTTACTCCAATGTTTTTGTTAATTCTATTCAGTTTTTGTATTAATATGTCAAGTTGACGTTGTTGCCTCCCCAAATGCAAAGAATACCGTCTACATATCTGCACTAGAAGATTATATTGTTTTTTAGGGTCAGGTTGTCATTGAACAGTTTTTCTTTAAATGACTTAATGTAAATTTCGGCAAACAGTGGTGACGTAGGAGAACACATTTCGAGTCCATTTACTTGATTCTAAAATTTATCATTAAAACTGAAGTAGTTTTGGTCCAGGCAAATATCGATGAGCTTCAGCATGTTTGTTTGCAGTGGTGCATGTTGTAAGTAGTCTTCATGTAAAATATTCTTGAGTTATGGTACTGGTACAGACGTGAGTAGGCTTTTAACGTAAAACAAAACTAATATTGCTTTTTTGTTGATTGTTAGATACTTTTTTTATTGACTAATTCTATTGAGATTTTGATTAAAAACTTCGATCTTCATTTTTATCTTGATTTACTGTATTGAATTCCCCTAAATCCGTATCTATGTGTGGTTAATTCTGTCAAGTGCATTGCCAAAGGTATCTCTTTTTTACTAGGGATCCAATAACCGTTGTTATAAATTAAAACAGTGCAATATTTATTCCTTTTCCATAAGTAAAGTTATAAATTTAAGTTTATTAACTATTTTATACACTTCTTCAGATAATAAAATATATTAAAATCCTTTAGTTCGTTGTAGAAAACTAATTAGTAATTTAAAATACGAAAACATTTCGTGAATCTACAACGAATCTTACTAAGACTACAAAACAAATTACTTGTTGAAACAACTACTTCTCTTCTTGAAAAATCAAAACACGTGTCTGTAGATGATTAACTTGAATGCTAGATTATCTAATTGCTTTTGCTAGTTTAATTTAATGACATTTTTGTTTTTCATTTTATATTCCTTTTAAAACAGTCTAAAGTATATTTTATCCTTTATTAGTTTATTTAACAAAAATAATTTCATTCAAATCAGTGTTGCTTTAATATTTGTACTATTTGTAACACGAAAATTACTTTTGTATCATTCAATATCTGTCGAGCTATTAGCCAGAGAAGTAGTTGTTTCAACAAATAATTTGTTTTGTAGTCTCAGTAAGACTCATTGTTGTAGATTCACGAAATGTTTTCGTATTTTCAATCATTACTTCTTCGGATGTCGATTGATAACGCTGATAAATGTTAAGGGTTTATCTTTACTTTTATATAAATAAAACTATTTAAACACTTTTAAATATAAATTGTACCTTCCGGTTTGTCCTAAATATGTCCTTGGGCAGTCTAAAATTCTGTAAATAGACGCCACATTGTTGAGTTTTATTAACTCTGTCTTTGTTGTTTTTAATTATTCTTTCTAAGGTATTATTTGGTCTGTATGCCTCATTAATATTTATTTTTTGTAAAATATACCGATTTGAATACTATTTTATCCTGTAAATGTTAATGAAGTATAGTTTTCCGTAGCATTGTCTTTTATAATAGGGTAATTGGAATGAATTAATTTATTTCTTTCGGTCTTGTGTCATATTTTTTCTATTATTGACCTTTTAAACCCGTTTTTGTATGCAATTTGAAATATTATTTTTAAATATTTTTCATAATTACTTTGTGTCATTGGAACTGCTAATAACCTTTGTACCATACTATGATAAGCAGCTACTTTGTGTGTTAGGGGTGATTGGATTTATAATTAATTGTCGTGTCTGTGTCGGTTTATAAAAATTCGAAAAGTCGTGTTTGATATTAATGTTTTATCGTTAAGTCTAAAAATTTAATTAAATTATTTACTTCTATTTCTTTTATAAATTGTATTTTTTATGTTGTAATTTTAATCAATTTAAAACTGAATATAATTATCTGCCTGAGCCATTAAATGCTAAAATCACATCTTCGACGTACCTATACCAATAAACACATTTCCTAAAGGCCGGTTTTTGAGATAAAATCTTCTAAAAATTATCCATAAATATCTCCGACATGAGGGGGCTTAGTAGGTTTTCGATGGCTACGCATTCGTCCTGACGAAAACATTGTCAAACTTCCAGGAGGTTTAGATTCTGATTTTATAAAAGGGTTTGTATTATTTATTAGGTTATCTTTAAACATTGTGAAAAGTTAACATAAGGTCTGACAATATAATTAAAATTTCAAATGTTAACAATAAAAACAAGAATGAACACCAAAAGATACATTTTAAAATAATGACAGTTATAAACTTAAAGACTACATAAACAATTATAAGTGTGTCCTACACTTTAGATGATCACGTGGCCGCATCAAGGTTTTTGAGGTTAAGTTCCTAACCATTTTGATTCCTTACAAGTACATTGAAGAACATCTTGAAAAACTCAACAAATAGAATTTTGAGATAAATTAAACCGAAACATTATAAGTATTTAAAAGTTAAACTTAGACTGAATTATTAAAATTAAATTGTTAATGTAAGAAGCTTCTACTTCGTTATACATGTTTGAATAATTGATAAAACACTTCAACTTTGTTTGTAAAACACTGTATATTTTATTTTGTTGACTAGTTTTTGCAACTCCACTTGCCATTATCGAAATCAATATTATAAAGAATATCGCTTTTAGCAATGGTTATAATGTCAAATTAATAGATAAAATTTTAAATAAACAAAAGATGCGTAAAATCAATAATATATTATTTGCAGGTAACTAAGTGTTAGAACCTAAAATGTTTAAATCATTAACTTATTTTGGCAATTGTAGTGTTCAAATCAAAAATGTACTTAAAAACATAATATAAATATTGCATTTAAACCATATTGTAGAGTTAGTAATGTTATTTTTAATCCAAAAACTAAACAAAATAAACTATAAAAATCTGGAATTTATAAATTAACATGTTCAAATTGTCAAGGAATTTACATAGGTCAATCTGGTCGAAATTTCAATGTAGGATTTAAAGAACATTTTTGCTCTATTAGATTAAAACAAGTTGATAAATCCACTTTTGCGAAACACATTATTGAACAAAACCATTGTTTTGGAGAGGATGTACTAATGATTATTCATTACGCCAAAAAGGGACGAAAAATGAATCTTTTAGAATCCCTAGAAATCCACAAAGCCCGCGCTAATCCGGGAATTCCACTAATTAACGACCAGGTTGACCTAATGTATTCTCCTATTTTTGACGCTGTCTGTAAATAATTTTATGTATAAATGCCTGTTCAAATCGTAGATTTAATTTACTTATGTTTCGATAATGGTCAGTAAGATTAACTGGGAAACCATTCTCATAAGATTAACTGGGAAACCATTCTCATTCAAAATTTAATTCACAAAAAATTTATTTATCCTAATATTTTAGACCGAACGAACACAAAATTTACAACATTCACTTATTTTGGACGCGTAACAAATAAAATATCAAATATTTTCAAAAAACAAAATCATCAAATTGCGTTTAGACCAGCGAGCAAACTTTCAAATATACTTTTTAACGCGAAAGACAAAATTCAATCTATTAAAAAATCGGGAGTATACCAAATTTCATGTTCCGAATGTAACAGCACATATGTAGGACAGACAGGTAGGAGTTTTGAAAAGAGATACAATGAACATTATAGAGCATTCAGACTTAGACATAAAACAAGTTCTTTTTCAAAACTTTTACATTTTTGCAATACAGGCCAAAGGCTTAATCTTTTGGAGTCATTAGAGATATACCGCCAAAGCAAGAACATTAATTCTAATCTGCTTAATGAGCAGACGGATTTAATTTCTTCGCCATTATTTAAGCTCTTATAATGACATGTACCTCTTCTGAAAACACCGCACCATATTTACTTAATCCATAATAAATCTCAGTCCTAATTAGGTTAATTAAAAATTCATACCACACCTATAAATTGTTAACACCCTGTATTCTTCTTCATTCAACACTTGATAATGACCTGCAAAGGTCGAAACTTTAGTTGTGTCAAAATTGATAATATATTGTAAACTTTGTTTGTGTATATTATACAATAAATAGTGGTATAAAAACTTAAAAATTATTTTGGGCCCGGATACATTTCCAATAGATCACGGCGCCACTAAAAACAGAAACAATCATTATATAAAGTAGAAGTGTCCAAACACTTGGCACAGTGGACATTGTTTTCATTACAGGAATTAGCTGTAATTGGGGAATTTCTTCTAGTTTTAGAGTTTTTAAGCGGATTTGAAACTGTGTTTTATTTAAGTTCGCTAATTTAGGGTCCGCGGCACTTATCAAAACTAGGCTAAGTTTTTTGGAGTGATAACACATAGTCATTGTATTTTAGGTTGCAGTGGTTGGGATTAAGGAGGAACACTCTACGGGGTTACTGTGTTTCTTCTTTATTGGGACAGCTAATCTTTAGAAGTTGATCTGTGTCGAAGACGACAAGAAGCTGGTTGGCGTAGGGAACTCGTTCCAAATGATTTTGGGATACTGCTAATTGTGTGTATTCGCAGCCTTCAATTGTCCCATAGTTTATTAGGTGATTTTCACAAACAGCGTAATAATTTTCCAATAATTGTTCGGGGCATTGGTAGTGCTTGGTGCCAGCAAGACACAAGTCACGTAGAGTTCTCACGTGATTATCAAAGTTTGATTTAAATAAAAATTTGATTTTGGGATGATTGTTCTATATTGAGATTCATATTTAGTTGGAGTGGGGTACATGAAATATAAGTTGAATGAATGTTTAAAATTAACGGAAATGGATAGAAAATAATTTATTCGCGTCTCTTCGATTAAACAAGTAACTGCTACACTGGTTTCAAAATCCAAGATATTTTCCTGTTTGAGTTCGAACGGTAACCTTCCGTCATAATGTTTGGAGATTCTCAATAATTTTAAATATAAATTTTGAGGGCATATGATAGATGAGTCCAGTATTCTCAATTTACAGAATGTTGGGGAATTTAAAATGTTTTTTTAATATATTCGAGATAGTTCCGAAAAGTAGGATAAATTGGTTAAATAAATATTTTGCAAAGAGAACGTGTTTGTGATCAATTTCTTGATTCAATATTGCTGGTAACTGTACGATCCTAGATCTTAGAACATGTTGATTATGACTACTGTCTTGAATAGTATCATTAAATTGTTTAATTAAATTTGAACTTTGGCTATTTCCGAAATGCAGTTCATTTTGAAGACTTTCTTGATTTGCATTTAAATGAGAAAGGATTTCATTAATTATTGTGTTATCATTGGAATCCATATTATCAGTTATAGTTTTAATAATTTTACCCAACCCATTGATAATGCCTCTTTCAGCCCTTTTTGGTACAACGTACATTTGTATAGTTGCTATTTTATCGAAACTATCGTTATGTGAAAAATTAAGTAGATTATTATAATTTTTAAAATCGTTATTAAATTTGGAAATATTAGTGATCAATTTATTTAGATGTTCGTATTGATTGTTAAGTTTACCAATTTCTTCGTAGAGCGGTTTTAATTCATAATGGTACGTAAAAGTATGTTTAGATTTTTCTAATCGTGCAGGGCCTAAATTTATCGGTAACAATTAATTAATCATTGGTTTTACAATTTTGTGATCTAATTGATCAATACCGCATCCTAGTTTAGGGATTTCCAAATTTTTAATATTATGATTTATACAAAATTCTTTTAAATTTATAAGCGTTTTGAATAAGCATTGCAGTATGGTTTATTGAAATATTTTTCTTTCGTAACTAAATAGATTATGTACCGGTTGTTTTCTTTTAAATAACTTAAGGAATAAAGTTTTGGGTTTTGGTCATGAAATTTTTTGATGCGCTCATTTTAAAATCTTTACTAACGCAATGTGCTGAAGAAAAGTTAGAAGGAGAGGATAACAGATCATCCTTAATTTAGGAAACATTATCATTTGTTATTGTAAAATTGTCTAAAGTATTTTGGAAGTTATCAAATGTAATTACTTCTTGTGGTTTTGCTATAGCTTGATCTACTCTAGGCCTTATAATATTCGATATACGGATTTTGTCAACAACATTATGGTAACTTTGTTCAATTTTCGCCGTTTTCCTATTTGTATCAACAGTTTTTATTTTTTCGGGTTTATATTTATTTTTGGTTTTTATCTGTTTTTGCTTATTTTTGACATAAACCGTTTCTGGGAGTTCTGGAATGTTTTTCCTATTTTTATTTATTTTTGGCTTAAAAAATATTTTCGTTAGTTTGAGAGTATAATAGTTTAACTTTGGTTTTATGATTTTCGATGTAATCGTTGGTTAATTTTCTTTTCTAAAATCTTTTCTAAATCAATATTGAGAAGAGAATCGTTATATATATGACCTGATATTATTTCGGATGGTTTTAATTTTGTCACCGAGTGGATTGAATTGTTATACGTGAGGATATAATAAATAATTTTTATATCAATGGGTTCCTTTTTAAATTTTTATTCGTTATTTAATAACCGAATATGTTCAATAATAGTCGAATGGACTCAGATTCGATTCAGGGTGTTATGAGCTTATGAAGTGCGAATTAATTCTATGAAGTTAATAATAACTAATTAATAATAATATTGTAATAATGAACAATGCTGTCTGCTGCACGTGCGGTTCTCTATATAGGATCCAGCGTGTCCAGTCAGCGTCTTCTAATCTGGTACGTGATAATAAGGAGACAGGTGCCTGGTTTCTTACATATATATTTTTTCCTCTTCTTCCAGATACCCACAGTGACTAGTGTGATTTTGTTTAGTTTCAATCTGCTCAGTCCTCTGCTAACTTGCGTCGGATTAGTTTATTTTCCAGTTTCATGGGGATGCCGAAAGTGGGTTCAGGTCCTGTCAGTTCACTTGCTACACCTTCTTTGGCCAGCAAGTCATAACCAGCTTTTAGGGCTACCTGGTTGTCCGACATAATAGTAATTGGTCCTTTGTTATGTCTCGACTCCCTTAGTTTATGAGCCATTATGATCGATCTTGATATCGGGTTTATAAAAATATTTTTTAAAGTACAACGACGTTTATTTTCCTTATTGTTACAAGGTTCAGACAAGACTGCCGATATTTACATATGATAAAATCAAAATAATTAGCCCAGAGCGCAAAACATGATAAAATGCGTATTCCGTAATCGCAACGCGGTCGCCGCAGGGGGCCGCGGTCATATGTTTTTACGTGAAGATGCGTTTCCTCCATGTAACACCTCCCTCATCAGTGGAAAGACTGCCCTCTTTTATTCCTGATTCCCTTTGTTTTTTGAAGCGGATTTACAAATGAAATATTTTTTCAATTTATACAATAAAAAGATTACAATCGTAATAACTAATAAGAGGGTGATGTAATGCGTAACTTGATATTCTATTTTAACATCTGATGGTTTAATTTCGTTAGAGTTTATTAATTACAATATCAAAACTATCATCAATAATTTTGTTTAATATTAACGGATCTGTCAGGTTTAACATAGTGACATTGTTTGGTATTTGTAATTTTAGTAATTTTATATTCATGGTTACATTATCAAATTCATTTTTATAAGTTTGATTTCTCAAATTAATCGAACACTGATATGGTAATTTAATCAATGAATTTTGTTTAAGCTCTAGCATTAATTGCGTTTTACATTTATAGTTTATGTATTGCGATTGATTTATAATTATTACAAAATTATCCTTAAATTGAATAATATTATTATTTACGGAATTTAGTTTAATTAGCCTACAATTTTCAACACTATTTTGCAACAGATTAGTTATACAGTTGCTTCTAGATTTCGGTTGTAATTCAAGAGAAATTATATATTTGTCCTCTAAATTCACAAATGTCTACACATTCATATTAGGATGATGACAGTGCCAAATTTTTACTTTCCCTATATAGTATATTTAGGGGGAGTATTGTTTTCGTGTTTTTTTTTATGAAATTTTTTTTGCAGAAAAATCCGTTTTGGGGTTCCCGGAATCCATTGCACTGATTTCTGGAAAAAAAAATGTTTGTGTCTGTATGTGAGTCTGTGTGTCTGTCGGTGGGCGCTGTATCTCAAAAACGAAATATCCTATTGAGATGAAACTTTAAACCTAAGTTTTTATCGTTAAAAACTAGAACAGAAAAGCTTTTGCTGAGCATTCTTAGACCGGAAGTGGATGATTTTTCTAAATATGAAAAATATTAAAAAACGGTTCAAACAAAAGTTAAAGGGGATAATAAACTGAACAAGTTTTATTTTAACATTTTTTTCATAAAATTCTTAACTTTCAAGAAAAAAAAAAAATTGAAAATTTTTACATTTTTTGCTAATTGCTAATAAACTATTGAAGTTACATGAAACTTGTATAAAATAATTGTAGAAAATTAAAAATTGAACAAAATATTAAGAATAACCTTTTTACGCAAACCTTATAGTTTTCGAGAAAAATATAGGGAAAGTATTATGATGGCCACATCACCATTTCTTTCTAAATATGAAAAATATTAAAAAACGGTTCAAACAAAAGTTAAAGGGGATAATAAACTGAACAAGTTTTATTTTAACATTTTTTTCATAAAATTCTTAACTTTCAAGAAAAAAAAAAAAATTGAAAATTTTTACATTTTTTGCTAATTGCTAATAAACTATTGAAGTTACATGAAACTTGTATAAAATAATTGTAGAAAATTAAAAATTGAACAAAATATTAAGAATAACCTTTTTACGCAAACCTTATAGTTTTCGAGAAAAATATAGGGAAAGTATTATGATGGCCACATCACCATTTCTTTCCCCATATAGGGGAAGTATTGTTTTCGTGCATGGAAATGTCTATGGGCGCTATATCTCAAAAACGAATGATCCGTTTGAGCAGAAACTTTAAACTTATATGGTTTATAGAGGGTTGACAAATTTTTTCAGAATTTTTCGCGCCTCCTCTACGATTTTATTCTAAGTTGCTTCAAAGCAATCTTGGTGTTGAATAACAACTATTTCGTGCAGCCGAAGAAAATTGTTTCAAACAAATAAGTAGCTAGCTTTATGACTAAAATATTTTATACTCGGGCAGAAATAAACTAAAACTTTAAAATAAATTGTTTATTTACCAGTATTTAAAAAAAATACTAACAAATATTTGAAGCCAGTTTAGATAATAGCAATAAAACATTGTCATTCGGAAAGTAAATAAAAAATAAAATAAATAAAATGGCTCAAAAATTATCAGCGAGAGCAATGTTACCATTCCAGATGATTGCCAATACTAGCGCTCAGTTCAAACTAAACATTAAGTTGCTTTAAATCAACCATGGTATTGAAAGGGTTAACTGTCCAAATAACCGCTAGTAATTCTTTTTCTATCGTACTGTATTTTGTTTTGCTTCATTATGGGTGCGTGATGCATATGCAACGGGGTGATTTTCTTGGGTTAGAACTGCGCCTACCGCTTCGTTAGATGCGTCTATTGTGAGTGTAATTTTTTTAATTGTATTTGTTGAGTCCATGTTTATAACGAGTGGAAATTTGAATAAAATTAGAATAAATACGTGGTTTGAACATTAAAAAAAAGTAAATTATAAGTATGTTAATTCTAAATTAAAGTGTATTGTGAGCGTAAATTAGAAATGAATGAGTTGTTACATAGTGATTAAATAAATTATAAAGTATAATAAACATAAACATGACTTACAAACGTCTAGTCTGTAAATATGGTTTTATTTTGGAAGGAATTTATTAATGTCATTGCCGGGAAAATTTCCATGTGGTTTGTGAATTTTTAGGTTATGTATTACGTGTATTGAATAAAATGTATGTGTTCTAAAATAAAGGTACAATCAGGGGTTTATTATTATAGGATAATGTGTGAATTATACTGTTTTTATTGTGTATCTTACCGTTTGGATTATGTAGTTTTATGAAAGTATAATCAAAATAGCTGTATGGTAAAAATGTGCGTATTTGGCGGCAAGTTGTGAAATAGAATAAATCCACACATTATTTATAGAAAATTAGTAATTTGTATGGTTGCTATGACTTTTTTGTTTGGGTTGTGAGAGGGGCAAATTTGAATTTTATTAGTAGAATTAGGTATATATGTTTAAATATGCTAGTACTGTTATTTGTTAGTTAAGGTATGTAAAGGTGCGAATATTATGTGTAGTTAGTATAAACGTGTAGAATGAATGTAGATGTAAATGAGTAGAAAGAATGGTGGATTTACCTGTGTAGAGAATATATTTAAATGGTAATTTGTTAGTATAATGTGTGTGTTAAGTTTTATTTTTGTGTGTTATGTTGTACTTGTTTTTTAGGATTTTAGGAGTTGGGTGGGTAATATGGTTGATTTAGGTATTTGTTTAATAGGGTAGTAAGAGTGTGTGTTTGGTCATTCAAGCTTTGGAGTTGTGGATTTTTTAAGTATGAATCTATCAATTTCATATATTTCTAATAGGGACATTGGTTTGCCTTTATTCAGTTTATGTAATAGTTTAATGTTAGAATCATTGAATGAATGATTGTGGATGTATAAATGTCTACCAAAATTAGATTTATCTTTATGATTAATGTGTTCTTTTATTCGGGTGGAAAGTTTGCGACCAGTTTCGCCTATATAGGTCGCACCACAGTCGTCAAACGATAGTCCATATACACCGGACATATCCATAATTTCTGTTTTATCTTTAGGTTTACTAAGGATATTTTTTAGATTATTATGAGTTTTAAAAACGGCTATTAGATTAAATTTTCTAAAAATTGTATGGACCTGTCTAGACATATGAGAGATAAGTAGGGGGAGATGGCCGATTCTAGAACCTCCTCTGACCTTGACTCCAACCTTGACCCCTTTCGAGGTCAAGGTCAGATTGAAGGTCAGAGGAGGTCCCAGAATCGACTGGAGGTGAAGGTCGGAGTCAAGGAGATTCCAGAATTGAGTGTACCTCCCTTGACCTTGGCCCCAGTAATTGGTGTCGGAGGCCTGGAACTGCGACCTTGATCCCAATAAAGGGCTACCTTATTAGACAGTCATAGTATGGTTCCATAATTTAAGGTTATGTTAGAAGATCAGCTAGGAGCGATGTGTGATGTTACCCCTACGACGGTCCAATGGTGAATGACCTTAAATGAGTAAATAGCTTCTAATATAGACAATAAACTTGATAGGGGAGCATACATATGGACGGCAGGGTTCATAACCTTATTTGGGTAATTTATTAAATGTAACTCATTTATATTAATATTAATTGTTAATAATTTTATATTAATAATTATTTATTAATAATAATTAATTATTAATAATAATTTATCAATAACAATTAATTATTAATAATAATTTAGTAATAACAATTAATTACTAATAATTTATTAATAACAAATATTTTTATAAACAAAATGTGTCTCGCGAATGGGATAACATACGGTGACACAAAGTTTTAGAGACGGGCACAATTGCATCCTCATTATGTTTGCCCTATTTTTTTTCTGATGCGAGAAAACAAGTTGGGTCATTGAACACCGGTAAGGAGTGATATTTAATACCGGTGAGGAGTGATTTGAATATGCAAATGTATTAGATTATTTGTATCTTGACATTAACACGCGGTCGGTGGAGGTCATAGTGTATTATAGTTCTTTATTTTCCGAGTCGGATTTTAGGTATAAAAGTAAGGATATTTTGAAAATATTTCACAGTGCATCATTTAAGTTTCCATCGTCAATATCAAAAAAAAGCAAGTAAGTAGTACATGACTTAATATTAAAAAAATAAATAGCACTAATATATAATTATGTAATTTACATCTAGTGCAACGCTACCAGCCGTATTCGATGAGAACTTGGACTAATAAAGATGCAAATCGTAATCGAAGTAATGTAAATAAATTGCCGAGTCAACAATCGTTGGACAGTCTTCATGGACTAGAAGGTGGAGAAGAGAAAGGGTTTTTTGAACAATTTTTACAAGAACCAGAATTGGAGTTACCAAATTTGAATATCTGTTCGTTTCATGATTTTGGCGAAGAAGAACGCGAACCACTAATTGTAAGTAATAATCAAGAATGTGTAAATGGAGATCAGTCTACTAATAATACACCAGAAAGAAAAAAAGAAAATGTTTTGAAACCTCTCCTAGCTCCAGTAACATATTTTTTGAATAAAAGTAAAACAAAGTGGATATGTGTTGGTTTGGACAGTGATTTAATTTTGAACCTGTTATCCGATTAATGGGAAATCAAGGTCAAGGCATAACACTAGATTCAGAAACATGGAGTGATTTCAATAAAGCTAAAGATTGTCTTAACAGAACAATTAATACAAAAAATCTAGATAATTATATAAATATAAACAAATTAAGTGTGTCTTTTATTTATGTTGATAATTATCGCAAAGTCTTGAAAGCAACAGTTGGAATTGACTCTGTGTATTTATCGTATGAAAGTCTTCGTGAAGTTTGGAAATTAAGTGAAGTTGTAACATTCCGATTAGAGTTATTAAAAAATTTAGATTTCGGTGACTTTTATTACCGTTGCTTGGATTTATTACCAAATTTTGAAGGTGATTTGAGAAAACGCTTAGAAACTGTATTTAATGAGAGCTGTTCTGAGCAAGTGGCGATTTTTAAGGAAATGATGACTTCTGGAATTGATAAAATAATGTACGATTTAGATTTACATCAAGCCATAAATGCATCGTATAATGGAGAAAACAAAAAACGTAACATTTTGTGAAAGTAAGAACAAAACTCACACATTTTATGTCTGGTTGTACGCTTATAGAGAGGCAAGGAAAAGTGATTAGATAAATTGTGCGTTGGATAGATGTAGATTTAATAGACGTATTAAAAGTTTTGAAATTGAATCAAAAAATGTTTTAAGTGAAAATCATAGAAATAAAATATATTGTAATAGATTTAAGAATAGTTAGTAGGTATATTAGGATAATGCAAGTTGTATTTTATTCAGTATAGAAAGGATTAAGATGAAGTAGACATGTTTGTACTGCAATAATTAAGAAAATAAACTGTGTCAATTTTTAATTGCGTTTTGTTTATTGTATATTTGAACCCGTATAAGAAGTGATGCTTGGTCAAAATGTGGTTTATTACAATCGTGAACCAAAGCGGAAAGGTAAGTTGCAAAGAAAAGAATAACAAGTAGTGGTGCAAGTTTAGGTGAGAAATCAGCTTCGCTAACAGTTGCTGGACTAATGAAGGCAAAAACTGCTATGGGTATGGGACATGGACGGAGAAAACTAAAAACTAAAAAGATAAAAAGAAGGAGAAAAATCAGTAGAGGTGGTGCATTATCATTTGCCAAAGCAATGAAGCTTGCAAAGAGAGCGATTAAACGTAGTCCCGATAAAAGTCTTCAGGGATCTGTAAAAATTGCGTATAATGTTTTAAACGAAATAGAAGAGGTATTGGTAGACCTAGACGGAGGGTGATACCTATTCATAGACAAGGAGGATTTCTACCGTTAATACCATTATTTGCGGCATTGGGCGCTTTGTGATCCTTGGGTGGCGGTACTGCAGCTATTGCGAAGGCAGTAAATGATGCTAAGGCTGCTAATGAGCAACTAAAGGAAGAGGCAAGACATAACAGGGTAATGGAAGCTAAAGCAATTGGTTCAGGATTTTACATAAAACCGTATAAGAAGGGTTGTGGATTGTACTTGGGTTCGAATTCAAAAAACTAAGATCTGAGTTCCTGCGTAGACCTTTAACTAATATTGATATTATTAAGTATGCAAAGAAACATCACATACCTTATTTCAGAGGTGTGTTTATGAGGAATGCATTACCGAAAAGAATTCGAAAGCTTGAAAGCGGCATCATCAATTTAGATAATGAGGAAGGTCATATCACTATGTGATATCCTCACAGCAAGCCTTGCTCTTTCATACATCCCAAGCAGCTGGCGGACTGTAAAGGTGGTATTCATACCTAAGCCAGGGCGTGATTCATATGCCCAGGCTAAATCTTACAGACCGATCAGCTTGTCATCATTTATGTTAAAACTACTAGAAAAACTAGTAGACAGGCACATACGGGAAGGAGTTTTAAAGGACTCGCCACTACACCGTCAACAATATGCCTACCAAGCGGGAAAGTCATGCGAGCTAGCAATCCACCAGCTAGTGAGCAGATGCGAAAGGACCCTACCATGCAAAGACGTTGCATTAGGGGCCTTTCTGGATATCGAAGGGGCGTTTGACAACACAACCTTCAACTCCATAGCAACAGCAATGGAGAAAAGAGGAATTAACCCGCAAGTCCGACAATGGGTAAACAAGATGCTTAGAAGTCGGACTGTGACGACTACCCTATATGGAAAAACAGCAGAAGCGTTAGTCGCTGGCGGGTGCCCGCAGGGAGGTGTTCTCTCGCCGCTCCCATGGTGCCTCGTCATGGACGACCTTCTGCTTCTACTCGAAAGCCAGGGCATATATGCACTGGGGTATGCAGATGATCTGACCATTCTAGTAAGCGGGAAGTTTGGGACCACTGTATCAAACTTGATGCAGAAGGCACTAAATACCGTAGAAAGATGGTGCAGGAATGAAGGGTTAACTGTAAACCCGGTCAAAACGGCGATTGTCCCTTTTACTAGGCGACGAAAAACCAATGACATAAAATCACTACGTATGTATGAAATGGAAGTTCCAATCAAAAATAAAGTAAAATATTTAGGGGTCATACTTGATACCAGACTGAACTTCAACTTCCACCTAGAGAGCATCAGCAAAAAGGCCATGAGAGGACTTTTTGCGACCCGAAAAATGGTAGGATGCACATGGGGACTGAGACCCAGTATGACCAAATGGCTATACACTGTGGTGACCCATAGTGGCATACGCGGCGCTCGTTTGGGGAGAAAAGACCCAAACCAAAAGTGCAGCAGTAAAACTCGAAAGAGTGCAAAGACAGGCGTGTCTGCTAATCACTGGGGCAATGAGGACAACGCCCACGGCAGCCATGGAACACATATTATCGCTACCACTACTACATTTATTTGTAATGATGGAAGCTAGACAGGCAGCCTATAGGATGCACATAAATGGACATACTTTAAATATGGGGCCATCAAGACCGGCAACATTTAAAGTACTACAAGAAGAAGAGACACTAACAATGAGGTCCGATTTCACCAAAATTGTACACCCATCCCGCAGATTTAAAACGATCATACCACAGCGGAGTGAATGGACAAATGGAACATACCCGGGAACGAGTAAAGGAACCATCTGGTACACAGACGGGGCCAAAAATACTAAAGGAACCGAGGCTGGTATCTATGAAGGCTGCAACCGGAGCAAACAATTCGCGATTGCTCTGGGGAAGCATGCCTCTATCTTCCAGGCCGAAATAGCCGCCATTGACTGGTGTGCTCATCACTTAATGGAATCGGGACTTAAAAAAGGACCAATTACCATTATGACATATAGCCAGGCAGCCATAAAAGCGCTAGCCTCACCGATAGTGCAGTCCAGGCTGGTCATATCTTGCATAAACAGACTGGACGCACTGGCGACAACAAGAGAAACACAGCTAGTATGGGTACCCGAGGACCAAAAAAATTATTGGACACTTGGGGGCCGACTTGCTGGCTAAACGAGGAGCAGCAGGTGAATTCATAGGACCTGAACCCGCTTTCGGTATACCCCATGAAACCGGAAAGGAAATAATACGACGCAAGTTAGCAGAGGAGCACAAAAAGGCATGGCAAAACCAAAATGGAATGAGGCATACAAGACTCTTCCTAGATGGTCCGGTACCTGACAGCATGTTGAAGCTGTCTAGACTGAGCAGACTGAAACTAAGAAAAATCAAAGGACTAGTCACTGGACACTGTGACCTGAACAAGCACAAACATAGGATGGGCATTGAGAAAAGCCCCCTATGCCGTGGGTGTCTGGAAGAAGAGGAAACTCCCGAACACCTACTGTGCACTTGCGAAGCATACAAACAAGAACGCAAGGCGAAACTCGGGAAGCCCATGCTTCCTGTAGAACAGCTAAGGAATATCCCCTGGCAGAAACTCCTGGACTCCTTAGAAGATACAGGAGTTCAAAAGGAGTAAAACAGCCAGAGGCGTACAAAAGGACCACGGAGACCGCAGTGCAGGGACGCTAAGCGACACCACCTCGTGAGGATAAAAAAAAAATAAAAAAATGGTCATGGAACTCATTGGTAGCTTATAAAAAACGTGGCAAATCTGTCGAATATTTTGATAGTTTTAGAGACCTTCGACCGGCTAAAGAGGTAGAAAAATATTTCTTATCAAATAATGGTGAAAATGAAATATCTTACAATTAGATAAAGTATCAGAAAAATACTGAAACAAATTGTGGACAGCTTAGTCTGAAATTCTTGTTAAACCATTAATAAGGAAGTGTAGCAAGTTATTGTATTTACTTATAGAACGAAAGCCATGGAGAAGTCATCGCACGCTTATACGTTCACGTTAACTGGTAAAAGTTCGGAATTGAGTTGTGATTTTAATCCAGCAATATATTTAAATGAAGACGAAGAATATGAGATGGCTTTAATGAATTTTGAATCATTTAATTCAATACCAAATGTGGACGAGACAAACAATTTATTTCATTTTAAGACGAGTGATAATAAAGCGCAAATAATTACATTACCTACGGGAATTTACGATATAGAGGACATTAATGAATACATAGAGAAAGAAATTTTAGATAAGTATAAAAAATTTAATGTACTCATCCGTATTCGAGGAAATAGTAATAAGCAAAAAGTGAGTGTAAAGACTTCGGTGCAGATTGATTTCTCAAAACAGAATAGTATTGGATCTTTACTCGGATTTTAAAAAAAGATACTTAAACAGGTACATTATAAATCTGATAATATTGTTGATATTAATAAAGTAAACGCAATTCAAATATATTGCAATGTAGTAAGTCGATCTTATAATAACGGAGAACCTGTTCACGTGTTGTACCATTTTTCCCAAAAGTACGGGCAGGCTTCAAAATAATTGAATCTCCACAATAACGTATATATTTACCGGTATCGGGAAAAATTATCAGTTCATTGAAAGTGCGAGTACTGGATCAGTCGAACAATTTAGTAAATTTTAGAAGTGAGGAAATAACGGTAAGCGTACATCTAAGGCGAGTGGAATAGTTGGATTCGTTTACACTATGAAAATATACGGAAAATGGAAAAAAATGAGTCTTCTTTATTAACGATCGATAGATTAGGAAAGTATAAATGGAAGGACAGTCGTAAGGTATCCTGCAGTGTAAGAAGAGAAGTGAAACCGTTAACACAACGAAATAGAAAATATCTTAGCAGTTTGGGATTTACTTTATTGAAGCAATAATAAATATAATGGATATATTAAATGTGACCGAGAAGATAAAAACAAATAACTCTATAGTAAGTTACGAATATCATACACATCAACCTTTTGGATCGTCAAGTTTTGATCATAATGACGAAATACGAATTAATGTTCCGGAAATAGACAATTACACTATACCTGGTGAAAGCTATTTATATGTAAAACGGAGTGTTCGAAAAGTGGACAAAAATGAAGCTAGTAAAACTGCAAAGTTAGTAAATAATCCAGTAGCGTTCATGTTTAGTGACATTCGATATTTAATGAACGGAGTTCAGATTGGCTCTGTGAGGAATCTTGGCGTCACATCGACTATGAAGGGATACTTTTCATTTACAAAAAATGAAATAACAAAATAAAACACTTTGTAACTTTGTTTGTATAACACTATTTATTTTCAGTTTACTATAGTTTCGGCATCTCAACGTGCCATTATCAAAACATACAATGAGTTAAACTACAATTACAGGTATATATATATATATATATATATATATATATATATATATATATATATATAAGTTATATAGCATAGATTTATATTTAATAATTAATAATTGTTTATTATAATTATAGTGGCCGCTAATGCATTTGCATGCTGCATTAGCGTAATTGTAATAAAGCGTAGGTTTATCTTAAGTATTATGTTTCATTGAGAGAATTGTTATTTCATAAGTTAGTTAGTCTAGATTTTGTTCCTGTACCGAGCAGACGTTCTGCAAGCTACAATAAAATAATTTCTTTTTAAAAACACAAGTCGTTGTACCCGAAAAATAACTGGCGCAGTCGGTAGGATTGGCCCGGACGAGTAAAAGAATATTACTTGGTTTTCGTTTCAACGAATTCATCGGGCTAAACCCAAAATATCCACGTGGACATCCATCACTCAAGGAGGACCCTCCAAGCATCGAGGACGAAGTCCAAGTACCCTGAGTGTCACGGCGAAGGTCTACAACATTCCAGAGAGAGTTCCCGCATCGAATCATCGAATCCGAGACTCCGATGGAAAAAATAACAATTTTGTGAGTACAATCAAGTGTTTTAGAGGTTATTCGCGTAGCTCAATAACGTCGCGGTAAAACAAAAGGTACGTCCTATGAATAAGGACGGGGAAGTAACAAAATCAGATTCATTAAATATAGAAGTAGAACCACCCCGTACAAGCCGGGATCGCTCAAGATCACCTATCGCAGTTCGAAATAATATTAATAATACAGTAAATAATAACATTACAATAATGGCTAACGTGCTAAAACCTGAATATTTAAATATGATACCCGAATTTAGTGGGGAAACAGAGCTTCTTTCTAGATTCATTGATGTGTGTGAGAAATTAGTCACTAGGTTTTATAATACAGTCGATGTAGCAGATTTTCAAAACGAATACCTAATGTCTAGCATTTTAGCGAAAATAAAGGGTGAAGCAGCAGTAAATATTTCTTCCAGCGTAATCGCGAGCTGGAACGATTTAAAAAATGCGCTACTCAACGCATACGCGGACAAACGTGACCAGTACAGCTTGAATTACGAGATAACGTTATTAAAACAGAACATTAACGAGTCTCCTTTTGACTTTTATAACCGAGTTCAAAATTTGCTAAATCTACAAATTTCTTATATGTCAAATCACATCGCGAACGCGATGGAACGGTACTACTTATCGATATTTTTTAGAGCGAATGCACTGAGAGTTTTGTTGCGCGGGTTAAAAGAACCCATAGGTTCTCAAATGCGTACAAAAAATCCAACTGATTTGAATGTCGCTTTACAAATGCTAACAAACGATTTTCAACTAGAAATCACAACGAACAAATTAGATAAAATAAAATTGAACCAAAAACCTTATTATCAACAGAAATTTAATAATAACGATCACAGACAAACAAACATCGCAAAACCATCATTCGGTGGGAGTAGAAATTTTTATTTTAACCAGCCCCGTCAAAACTATCAATTTTATAAGGCACGACCTAATTCTCAAATTAATCAGCCTCGCCCAAATTATCAACATAACAATCAACGACCTAATTTCCAAAATAATAAATACGCTATTAGGACTAATCACCCTAAATATCAAAATTCACCAAACAATCCAGGCCCGTCTCAAAATTTACAACCACCCACGCCTATGTCAACTATGACCACTCTAAATTTAAATGAAGACCCAATCAATCGTGATACTTTTTTAGACACAGATGCCTCGGAGAATCAATACAATTAATGGGACTTAAAGCGGATCAGAGTCAATTAGCGCATATAATTGACCCTGAAAACCATCTTAAAATTTTAATAGATTCCGGGAGCACTCATTCATTTGTGAACCCAAATGTAGCTAATAAGTTTTTTAAAAATAACATAAAAAAGGAATACTTTAAGGTAGCCAGCGCACATGGCGCCTCAATTCAAGACTATTGCACGTTAATTCCTTTTAAAAAATTGTTTAATTTAAAAGAAAATGCGAATATGAAATTTCATTTATTCGATTTTCATTCATGCTTTGACGTCCTACTAGGACTAGATAATTTGTGTGCTTTAAAAGCCACCGTAGACTTCAATAAAAATATGTTAATAACGCCAAATTGCAACATACCGTTAAGATTTTCTAATAAACCTGCGAATACGAATTGTATAGTAGTAAACGCAAGGTGCGAACACGTAATTGAAATAGAAGTTGCAAACGTAAAAAACGGCGACGTAATTATACCATATACTAAGGTAAATAAATTAGAAATTCCAGAGTGTACCACTCATGTTAAGAATTATAAAGCTATTTGTACAATCATAAACCCTACAGAATTAAATGTGAATGTTAGGCAAAAGTATCCGGCTGTTGTTGAACCGATCGAAGAATACGATCAGTCCAACACACCGAATTTTAATAATTACGAAAATGAAGAAATTAAATTTGATCTATCAAAATTCCGTTCAGAGCACATGAACGCAGAAGAAAAACATGTTATTATGAATTTAATAAAAGAATTTTCAGATATTTTCCATTCAGAAAATAAAATGTTATCGTTTACCAATAAAATTAAGCACTGTATAGATACTACTGATCAATTACCGGTGTATACTAAATCGTACCGTTACCCGGAAATACACAGAAAAGAAGTTCAAAAACAAATAAATCAAATGTTAGATCAAAAAATCATCAGACCCTCTCATAGCCCTTGGTCATCGCCAATTTGGGTTGTACCGAAGAAACTAGACGCGTCGGGAAATCGCAAGTGGCGTATTGTCATCGATTATCGCCAATTAAACGAGAAAACGATCGGTGATCGGTACCCGTTACCAAATATCACCGACCTGCTCGACAAACTTGGCCGTTGTCAATATTTTACTACCCTTGATCTCGCGTCGGGTTTCCACCAGATAGAGATGGCGGAAAATGATATTCAAAAAACCGCGTTTAACACCGAAAACGGGCATTACGAGTTTTTACGCATGCCTTTTGGGCTCAAGAATGCACCCGCCACGTTTCAGAGGGTTATGGACAACATATTAAGGGGTATTCAAAATGAAAAGTGCTTAGTTTATTTAGATGATATAATTATATTTAGTACCAGCCTACAGGAACATGTAGAACGGCTTAGGGAAGTATTTAGTAGATTACGTGAATCTAATTTAAAAATTCAAATTGACAAGTCGGAATTTTTGAGGAAAGAGGTAGCATATTTAGGGCACATTGTGACACCAGACGGAGTTCGTCCAAACCCCGACAAAATTAAAGCGATACAAAATTACCCAATACCGAAGACCACCAAGCAAATCAAAGGATTTCTCGGGCTCCTCGGTTATTATCGAAAATTCATCAAAGATTTCGCGAAATTAACGAAACCTCTCACAAAGTGCCTTAAGAAAAATGCAATCATTGATATTAATAACTCAGAATATAAAAATTGTTTTAATACCTGCAAAAACGTACTAATTAATGAACCCATATTACAATATCCAGACTTTAGCAAAAGTTTCAATTTGACAACAGACGCGAGTAACATAGCCGTCGGCGCAATTTTATCACAAGGCCCAATTGGAAGCGACAAACCCATCGCATACGCATCACGAACCTTAAACGAATCCGAACAAAATTATAGTACTATCGAAAAAGAGCTATTGGCCATTGTATGGGCAACTAAATACTTCAGACCCTACCTGTTCGGTAGAAAATTCCAAATTATTTGCGATCATAAGCCCCTTCAATGGCTTATGTCCGTCAAAGAACCGAACTCCAAATTAGTTCGGTGGCGATTAAAACTGGCTGAGTACGATTATAACATTATATATAAAAAAGGTATATTAAATAAGAATGCGGACGCACTCTCACGCATTGAAATAAATATGCACGATAAAGTCGATCAGCTTGACGACTTTTATATAAGTAATTTCGACGATAAATTTGGTACAACTAGCGAAGATGAGTTAGATAAACAATTAAATGATATTATGCATAAAATAGATCGTAATCATGAAACTGATTCTATGATAGTTGAACTTGGACTCGATGCCGAAAAACATGTGCTACATAATAATGAAAATAATGACAGTGATACAATTCACTCTAATACTGAAAATCCAATATTTAATATCCCTATCTTGGAAAAACCTGTAAATCTAGGACGCAATCAAATTATCATTTCAGAGGTGAATTACGCACCCGCGAAACCAAAAATTAGATATCTCTTTAATAATAGGAAAATGCGAATCAATTTACAACTTTCCAAATTAGATTTTGAACAAAATGTTATAGATTTTATAAAAGAATATACCGCCCCAAAACAAACATATTACTTATATTTTGCAGATCAAGTTTACGAAAAATTCTGCATTATTCTTCAAAAACATTTTAGGAACCCACAAATTTCATTTATTAAATGCACTCAATTATTAGATGATGTAGAAACTGAAGACGAAATTATAAATATTATCCAAGCGTACCATGAAGGTAAAACGAACCATCGAGGAATAGAGGAAACTGATTCCCAAATAAAAAGAAAGTATTATTGGCCTGATCAACGACGTTTCATACAAAATTACATAAATAATTGTGAAATTTGTCAACTGTGCAAATATGATCGAAATCCATTAAAACTTAAATTCAATATTACAATGACACCGACCAAACCCTTCGAAATTATCCATATTGACAGTATAGCTTTAGAAGGTACTAAATTCCTTACAATTATTGACGCTTTTTCAAAATATACCCAAATGTATAGACTGAATTCTCATCAAGCAGTTGAGATTGCCAACAATCTCGTTAAATTTTTCACGCATCATGGAATTCCTGGCCAAGTTGTGGCAGACAATCATCTCGAATTTAAGAATACCTTAGTAAAAGAACTATTAGAAATTCATAAAATTAAAGTTCATTTCATCAGTAGTCAACACCCAGATTCAAACGGCATAGTTGAAAGAGTTCACTCAACAATAATAGAACATATCCGGTTGCTTAACAATCAAGATACTTATAAGAAAGAATCCATCGAATCAAAGATTAATTACTCACTCTTGGCATATAATAATTCGATCCACTCAACCACTAAATTGACCCCCTCAGAAATTATTTCGGGACACATAAACTCAGTTTCTCCCTTTGACATCGATATCGAAACTCGAATCGTCAATAATAACATTGAAAATCACCGGGATAAAGTAAAACTGCTTTACAAAAAAATTAATGAAAATATGCAAATAAATAAAGAAAAAGTTATGGAAAAGCATAACCAAAACCGAGAAGAAATTCCCAATATTCCAGAAACTATATTCGTCAAAAACAAGCAAAAACAGTCTAAGACAAAAAATAAATACAAGAAAGAAACATTGAAATCAGTTGACCCTAAATTCAAAACGGGAACAATTAACCCGAAACATTATAATGCTGTGAACAAAATTCACTTGTCAAATATTAAGCGACCAAAGATTAAAAATAAATTAGGTAAACTAACCAATAAACCTAAATTAAATTATCAAGAATATTTAAATAATCAAACTCTAGGAAAAACATCAAGCAATAATATTATTGAAATAAATGGTGATTTATTTTCTGCACCAAAAAACTTTTCACTGGCACACTGTGTAAGCTTAGACCTTAAAATGGGTGCTGGGATCGCCGCAGATTTTAAACAAAAATTCGGTAGACTTGACGAACTACACGCACAAAGCTCCGAAGTACATTCGCTCCGCTACTTAAAGGATAACGATCGTTTCATAATATATTTAATCACTAAAAAATGTTATTCTGACAAACCAAGTTATGAGGACTTGTTCAAAACTCTCGTTAGTTTAAAAGCATTCTGTATTTCAAATAAAATTACCAAACTAGCTATTCCTAAATTAGGATGCGGTCTCGATCTTCTTAAATATAAACATGTAAAACCGATCCTTCAATATATTTTCAATGATTCAAACATCACTGTACACGTTTATTCTCTTCCAGATTATTAGTCGTCGCGCTGACGCAAGCAGACGAAATCAAAAACAATTACAAATGAAATACAGTATGAACAAACAAATTATCGAGAAATTTAATAGAACTGTACAAAATATTGCACACAATGAAAACATGTTAAAATCAAAAATTATGAAACTAAGCGTAATCCTGAGGGACGATATCGATCACCAAAATATCTTATTTGCTAAAGAAATATTTAATCAGCTGATCATTCTTTATAACGCAATTCTAAACATAATGCAAGATATTGAAAACTCTCTCACTTTTTGTAAATTAAATACGTTGCATCCAAGTATCATAAAACCTAGAGATTTATTTTTGGAACTTGAAAAAATTTCACTTTACTATAACGAACAACTTCCCTTCGAATTAAAAATTGAAAACATTCTTAATTTTGAATCCATAATAGAAGTTACTTGTAAAATCGAGCCAACTCGAATCAATTATTTCTTATCTGTACCCATTAACTTTGAGTATCAGTTCGAGTTATTTTATTTATACCCTATCCCTACGGTACACGAATCCGAATTTGTTACTATCATCCCTACTGTAAAGTACATCTTAAAATCAATTAATGAAAATAAAATTTTGCCTCTAAACCACTTGTGTACAAAAACGTCGAAACATTACCAATGTGCTAGCCTTCTGATAACTAGCTACAAATCAGAATGCGAACGAAACATAATTATCAGTGGAAACAACAGTAACTGCAAATACACAACATTACACGTAAAATCCAATCATATGGAAATAATACCATATATAAACCAATACCTGGCAGTCTTCCCAAATCAAGAAGGAATTAAAATCAGATGCAAGGAACAAACTGAAACTATGATTTTAATTGGCATTTATCTAATCAAAGAAGATAATTGTGCCATGCTTTTTCGAGGCCGAGAAATTAAATACCTAGACGTTACATCTGGACGCCCCCTCGTGATCAACGATCTACATCTAAAATTGGAATCTACAAATTTTACCGAATTCGACATCGACCTTCGGAAGCTGAATTTAGAAGAAATATCTACAAACCAGGAAATCCTCCCACTACAAGAGACAACCCAAATCTTCACGCCAAGTTTTTGGACTGTTATACTTTATGTGTGTGTATTAATCGGTATTAGTTATATCGCAGTGAAGTGGTTGAAAAATCGTAAACTCCGTGATACAAGTGGTACCCCACAAGAACTAAACCTTCAAGGTCTCCGCCTCCCAGGGGATGCTCGACTCTAAGGGTGGAGGAGTTATATAGCATAGATTTATATTTAATAATTAATAATTGTTTATTATAATTATAGTGGCCGCTAATGCATTTGCATGCTGCATTAGCGTAATTGTAATAAAGCGTAGGTTTATCTTAAGTATTATGTTTCATTGAGAGAATTGTTATTTCATAAGTTAGTTAGTCTAGATTTTGTTCCTGTACCGAGCAGACGTTCTGCAAGCTACAATAAAATAATTTCTTTTTAAAAACACAAGTCGTTGTACCCGAAAAATAACTTATATATATATATATATATATATATATATATAAACAAAATTTAACAAACAGCTGTGAAAATTGGAGTGTACATCAGGTCAATCTGGTCGTTAATTAGGAGTATTCCCGGATTAGCGCGTGCCTTGTAAATTTCAATTGATTCTAGGAGGTCCATTTTTCGCCCTTTTTCCGCGTAATGGATTATGGAGAGTACATCCTCGCCAAAAGAATGATTCTCCTCAATTAAATGTTTTGCAAATGTTTTGTATGTTTTGATAATGGCACGTTGAGATGCCGAAACTATAGTAAACTGAAAATAAATAGTGTTATACAAACAAAGTTACAAAGTGTTTTATTTATACTCAAACATGTATAACGAAGTAGAAGCCGCAAAAATTAATAATGAAATAACAAAATTGGAAAATGCTGGTTGGGCAGAAAATGCACAGACATGCGATGCATTAGATGAAAACGGCCACTTTAGTCTTAGTGTACTGTTGCGAACACTATTAGGATTTGCAGAAGATTATAAAAAGTTGTTTTTAATGTGAGGCAAAAGCTAATATTAATAAGGAATAACGGCGATAATGATGCAATTCTTCAACCTGAGGCATCTAAAGGTGAGAAAGTTAAACTTATTATAGATAGAGTGATATGGAGGGTTCCTCATGTTACCGTTGGCCTTCGTGAGCAATTATCATTAACAAAGCACATACCATTCAGAAGTTGGGTAATTCATGAGTATCCTTCACTACCGCAAACAACGAAACACACCTGGGCAGTAAAAACTTCATCACAACTGGAAACACCAAGATTTATAATAATTGGATTTCAAAAGGCGCGCAAGGGAAACGTATCAAAGTGTATGCCAAAGTTTGATAATATAAAATTAAATAATTTGAATGTATACTTAAACGGAATTCGTTACACTTATAATAATCTTAATGTTGATTATACAAAAAATCAGTATGCCATATTATACGACATGTATGCAAGGTTTCAACAATCTTACTATGTACAGGAAAGTGAACCAATGTTTTCTCCTAAGGAATATTTAGCAGTTGCACCGCTAGTAGGAATTGACTGCATGTATCAAGCGGACACTATTCATAAAAGTGCCGTAGAAATCAAAGTGGAATTTAATACGAAAGAGGCTGTACCAGCTGGTACATCAGCTTATTTCCTAATTTTACACGATAAAGCTTATTACTACACTCCTCTCACGAAAGTTGTCAAGGAGTTATTGTAAGAATACTACTGTAATTATATTTACATAATAATCAGTTTAGTGCAGATCATCGTCGAAGGCAGTGTCTAGTAAGTGAAGTGCAAGTGGCTTGTAATGGAAGTAAAAAATATATATTATTATTGATATACAAGGATTTCAAGTAAGAAAAAATCATTTTATACCTAAAGAAGTAGCAAGTTATGATAGTAAAGGATGCATAAGCCACTTCATATTCAAACCTCCCTATGAATATACGTTTTTAAGTAGAAGGGATAAAAGGACTGTCGATTGGTTGACAAGAAATCATCACTGTTTAAAATGGAGTGACGGATTTGTACCATTGGAAAATTTTGATGAAATTTTGCAAAGTTTGACTCGTAACATAGGTACTATATATGTAAAGGGTCACGAAAAAGCAATGCATATCAGCAAACTAATTGATAAACCAGTAATTGAAGTGAGTGATAACATATCAAACATACAAAAATCTCTACCGTATTGTACATTTCATACATCAAGTGACTGTGTGTGTGCACTTACCAATGTATTAATTAACTCCATTTATACGTAATTATTGAAATCGAATGATATGGACGAGGAGGAGGAGTCAGCATGTAAAGGTGTACATATATAAACCGTGAACTTGTAGATTTTGGCTATTGCATTTGTGTTGTTCATGATGACAAGTCTGGGTTATTGGATAATTCGTTCAACATATGGACAATGGATTATAAACAAAGTTTGGGAAGTTATAGAAAAGTACGAAAAGGATTTCGGTACTGCAAGTCTTACTGATGAAGATCTTGAGTTTCTGCCCCTGAACTACATACTGGAAAGGATGACCGCTCAAAACGTCGCCATGTTGTGGCATCAATTGCCATCACATTATCGATCAAATCAAGATTTAAAGGAGAAGCTCCCTTGTTTGCAGCATTATAACCAAGACAACATTCGCACTCATCTCGATGGTCCTGCTCCTTCAAGAAAAGATTGTCACGAATGTATTTTTAAACATTTAGAAATTAATCAAAAATAATAAAGAAATTGTAGTATATTATTAATGTTTTATTTGTATTCCTGTAACCCAAATTTAAAAAAAGGTGTTATTTTTTTTGTTAATATTTTTTTCAATCGATTTATTTATTAACTAATGATTAAACATTAACAATTATTGTTAATTGAATGACCAATGAGGTTTTTTCCAATTGGAGCAAAAGAAAAAAAGGAAAAAGGAGGAAAGGAAGGAAAGAAAGGGAAAAAAAAGAAAGAAAAAGAAAGGAGGAAAAAAGGAGAGGAGAAGAATATTTCTTTTTACAGACCACTCCTCCTTACCAACGTCTCCTCCTTTTAACACGCCTTCAATACAGAGAGGAGGGGCGTGGGAAAAAGGAGTAGGGATACAGACCGACCGCAACCATTTCTGCCGCTGAAGGTCAAACCGGTGAAATATCGTATAATATTTAATTTTTAATTTATCATAAATTGGAACTGAAATAAATGAAAAAATATAATTATGTATTTTTCTTTCTTTTTTTTACAGATTACGGAATGACAGATATTTTGAATCTTGTTACTCCTGGCGCTAGGTGGCTGACTGCAACTCATAGACGAGAATGCACATCACTCCGTAATGATGTACTGAATCAAGCCATGATTGACGCTGACATTCACAGTATTAGTAAAGATACAAGTGATACTCAGAATGTTGCGAGTACATCAATGCGGGGAAATGTAAGTTCCTTGGCAAGCGGGCAGCAATTTTACATGTCGTCGTCTAATTCTAATCGAAACAGATGGCGGTATGGAAATTACTTGCCAAAACATGAGCACAGGCAGCGTCGTCGTGCCGAGAGGGACATGGTGAGAAACAGGAGGAGAACAGTAAACGTTGACAGAACTAATGTACAGCAAGGATCTCTATTTCGAAGACTGTTGGCGGTTCCTGAATCGATGTCGAGTATATACCCCCAACAAACTGCACCGTCAACCAGTACTCAATCCCATCCTAAAATATCATTAATTAATGTATCATCCATTCCGAAGGAACCCGAAATCGAACCCGAAATAATAACAATCCTTTCCCAGACATCCGTAACTTCTGTGAATGTGCAAAAAGTCACAGTTCTAGAAAATATAACAGTTAAACCACCCACTAACGTAACTAACGAAATTCCTTCTAACGCACTCCCTTCCAACGAAATCCCTTTAAACGTAATTGCTCCAAGCTTGTCCCGACCCATGTCTCCTATCATCAATTCTTCCAGTCAATCGATTGCTCGACAAGTCGGTAATAGGAGTCGCCAAGTAAGAAGTTCTCTTGCATTTTTTCAAAAGTTGTATGATACTTTGTGTGAAAGCGAAACACGTGTGAATAACATAATTAAATCGTATACTTTTGTTGCCTCTAATATTTCTAATTGCAATATAGGTTTGTTGTCCGACTTAAAAGAGCAATTGAGAAAAATTAGAACCGAAAAGGAATGCGTGCAAAAGATCATACCAACAATAACAGATTATGTAAGGGAATGGGATCATTGATGACTTCTGTCAACGTTTCGTTCCCTGTTACCACGGATATTCGCTGCTGATATATAAATAAATAAATTTCATACGGCTAGAGAAAGAGAAACCAAAGCTATCATAAAATCCTAGAAAGAGAGAAAAACCAAAGTTATAAAAAAAGCTACAATAACCAAATATGTGTTCATAAATTAATAAATAAATGTTTAAGAATAAACGTGTGAATATTTTCCTCCATCCTAAAATAAAATCTTATTATCATAATATGTAGGTGAAGTCTATAATTTATAAAACGCAGAATTAATTTTTACCGCTGCTTCGGGTGAACAACTTAATAATGTGTTTATACATTCAAACATGTTCATTAATATGTATGCTTAAATATACAATAAGAAATTGAAAGTGTTTTTTTTCTTAATAATGAGCAGCTACATTCCATAATCAAAATATCTAGGTGAGGTCATAAATTGTCCAGTTTATTGTATTCCACATTTAGTTCAGTAAACACCTTCTTGGTGAGATGACATGCATCCCGTAAGTGTAACTCCACATGAATTATCATTACCGATACAAAATTTTGATAATGCATTATTACAACATCCGAGATTTAAAAAACACAGTGACCTTTTCAAAGGTGAATGTAAGAGAGGCTTAATTATAGGACCGAGTGCATGCGGAAAAACCAACATACTTCTTACACTACTTATTGCAAGGCATGGGTTAAGATATTTAAATATTTATTTATGCTCAAATTCATTGTACCAAGAGAAATATACATTTCTACGTGAATTAATGAAAACGATTCCAGAATGTGGTTATTATGAATATTCGGATATCACAAGCCTAGAAGTTCCGACATGCGTAAATGAATATTCCATTGTAATATTTGATGATGTGCCACCCACAGGTCACAATACAATAAAAGACTATTTTTCATACGGTCGACATAAAAATATTGACTGTTCTTACTTATGCTAGAGTTACAGTGCAATTCCAAAGCAGTTGATTAGAGATAATAGCAATTTGTTAATACTTTTTCGACAAGATGCAATGCATTTGAAACATATATATGATGATCACCTTACGGGGGACATGACTTTTGATGAATTTAAGGACATTTGCCAAACGTGTTAAGTCAATCCTCATGATGTATTGGTCATTGATTTAGACTGTGGTAAAGAGGAAGGGAGATACCGCAAGGGTTTTGACAAATTTATAGTTGTGTAACGTTTTTGCACGTTATACGGGTGTGTAAATAATTGCAAATGATTTATTGAAGTCAATTAATATTACCTGCACGTATTTATCTGACATTTATATCTGAAATTTCTATCTGATACTTGTTTTTTTATTTCGATCCAGTCGGCACGTCGATGACGAATCCCTTCCCCCACGCGTCTCGTGACACTGCCCCCTCCCTAGGCATGTTTCGTCCCGAAATGAGTCCTCCGGCACCTTATGACGATACCTGCACTGGGACCCCTTTGTACATTTTGACGTTCGAAAGAAATAGCTGCCTATAGGCTTCTCATGTTGTATACCACTGGAATTATAACAGCATACCAAAATCTCGATCCCAGAATTGGCAAAAAGGACTTCCACCATGCTTCTGATTGTTCTCCAGTCCAATTGGTCCAACCCACAAGCTAGTTTCGGTATTGCCAATTTCTTGATACCCTCACGTAGAAGTGAATCCCTCAACTCATTTAATGATAGCCATACATCCCTGTAGTTCTGATGAGAGTATTTCTTCGTTACCAGATAGTAAATGATCCTTTTCGGTAGGTGGCTACTAACATCTAGGTGGACTATGCTTCCGACTTTAGGATATTGAGTGCGTAGTTCCTCCAACCTTCCAAACTTCTTCCTGAAGACGCTAGCAATTCCTCGTGACATCTTCAAATCCTGGGCCACACAATGGGCAAGACAATAGTCCGAAGAAACTTGGAATAGATCTCGTTGTTCTTCTCTCGTTACATCAAAACGACTCTTACGTCCATCAGAGTGCTGAACCATGAAGTCTTCAAATGCTTTCTGGTCGCTTTGTTCAACCACCGCACGAATCGCTGCGCCATCTTCTTCGTCAGCATAAGGGGTCAGACGATTGAAATGGACAACTCTTGGTTTTCCTCGGGGTGGTTTTTGAATCCTGTATATGATGTCGTTGATTTTCTCTATTATCTGGTATGGTCCATCCCATGATGTTTGCAATTTTGGGGAGAGACCACGGCGTCTTTGTGGGTTAAATAACCACACCATATCTCCATCTTTATAACCACTGTGATCCGTTTTTAGGTCATAATTCTCTTTCATTCGGTCGCTAGCACGTTGGATGTTGGATCGCACATGATTATGGATTTCATCCATTTTTCGTCTCAGGTCGCTCACATAGTCTTCCCCTGCCAAATCTTCTCCCGGAGGACAGCCGAACTTTAAATCACATCGAAGTCGTAGCTCTCGACTCATGACGATGCTCGCTGGAGTCTGCCCGGTTGTTTCGTGTACAGCCGATCGATACGCCAGCAAGAAAATATGGAGATGTTGGTCCCAGTCTCTTTGATGGTCAGAGACTACTTTTTACAAATAGCGATTGATGGTTCTATTCATTCGTTCCACCATACCATCTGATTGTGGATGCAGAGCTGTTGTCCTTGTCTTATGAATCTTAAGGACTTTGCATACCTCTTGAAAAAGATTCGATTCGAAATTTCTACCTTGGTTAGAATGTAGTTCTAAGGGAACGCCGAAACGACATATCCACTCCTTAATTAGTACTTCCGCTATTGTTGAAGCCTCTTGGTTTGGTAACGCATAGGCATCCACCCATTTACTGAAGTAATCCATTAACACCACGATGTATTTATTTCCTTGGTAAGACTCGGGGAATGGCCCAGCGACATCAATTGCGATTCGCTCAAAAGGACTACCAACGTTGTACTGACGCATAGGTGCTTTCCTTCGTCGTTGTGGACCGTTACTTACTGTACAAATCACACATTTCTTGCACCATTCCCTGACGTCTACCTTACAGTTCACCCAGTAGAATCTCTCCCAAAGTTTGTTTAAAGTCTTTGACATACCCAGGTGTCAACCGGAAGATCCACTATGAATCTCTTTCATCACTTCAGGTATTCTACTCTTTGGAATTATAATCTGCCTTCGTTCTTCGCGGCCTTCTGAATCTTTAAATATGCGTTTAAGCAGTCCCTTGTCCAGTACAATAGAATCCCACTGAGCTCAGTATGACTTCAATTCAGGCGAATATTCATTCCATGTTGGCCTAGTTCCACTTTCCTTCCATGTCATCAGGGGCTTTAGAACAAGGTCGTCGTCTTGGTCCTGCCGGATTTCTTTTAAATTCCAGTCATCGCTTTCTACAGCTGTTCGGAGTACTTGACTTTCCTTTGATTCTGCGTTGTTGCAGTGCTTGCAATTTTCTGGGCATGGGACTGAAGAAGCCATTTAGGAGCAGCATGATCGGTTCTCAATAAGAATTTATTTCCATATAAATATTTATAGAAGTGTTCTACTGATTTGACTACTGCAAGCAACCCTTCCCTCGTTACGCAGTAGTTTCGCTCCGGCTTGGATAAAGTCTTGCTAAAATAGCTGATCACTTTTTCCTGTCCATCCTGTATTTGTGATAAAACAGCTCCAATTCCTACATTGCTTGCATCGGTATCCAACAAGAACCTCCCCTCTGATAACGGATTACTTAGAACTGGTGCGCTGGTAAGTGCGTTTTTCAGTTTTTGGAACGCCTCCTGGCATTCCCCGTTCCAGAAGAACCGTTGTTTTCCTTCAGTGAGGCGGGTTAATGGTTAAGCGATGTTTGAAAATACCGCAACGTAACGACGGTAATACGTGCATAATCCAAGAAAACTCCGGAGTTGGTGTAAATCCTTTGGAACTGGCCATTCCCTCACCGTTGAGATCTTTTGGCCGTCGACTGCAATACCTTGGCTTGAAACAATGTGTCCTAGGTACTGCACCTTAGTTAGTACCGTCTCCATTAGTCTCTCGAACGTCGCGGGTGAATTACATAGTCCAAATGGCATGACATTGAATTACCATAATCCATTGCCTACTGTAAATGCTGTTTTTCTCTGTGCTCGGGAGCTACTTCAACTTGCCAATATCCGCTTTTAATATTCAGTGTGGAGAAAATAGTAGATCCAGCCAAGGTATCCAATGTGTCGTCAATTCGGGGTAAAGGATAATTGTCCTTTTTGGTCACATTATTTAGTTGACGATAGTCAACACAGAAGCGAGTTGATCCGTCCTTTTTCTTTACCAATACCACTGGCGAGGCCCACGGACTACTAGATGGTTCTATAATGCCCTCGCTCCCCATGTCCTGCACAATCCTATCAGCTTCCTCTAGCTTTGCCAGTGGCAGTGTTCTGGCTGTCTGCCTTCTTCCAATTGGCCCTCAATAATTACCTAACTTCTCTCCGGAACTGATGTTTCCGTTGGAAGGGTTACCCGGACTCTACCAATATTCCGTCTGTGGAATACCACCTCCTCTCCATTAACTTTTAGGATTCCATTCTTAAGATCCAACAGGAAGCCTCTAGTATTCATGATGTCCATACCGAGAATTAATTCGTCTTCAATGTCAGCTACTATGAGTTGGTGTTGGAATGATGTGTTTCCTATGGTAATCGTGGATTTTATTTCACCATGAATATTAGCAGGTTCTCCTGTTGCTGTTCGTAATTTCCAGGTCGTTAGTCGTACATTTTGCGGTTTTGACACAATATCAGGTCTTATAATTGTCCTAGTAGCACCCGTGTCTAGTAGCAGTCGACAAGAGTTTCCATCAATGTTTCCATCCACAAAAACCGTATCGACGTGATGTGACAAGTATGCTACTTTTGCAGTTTTTCTAGGGGTTTGATGTTTTTTAGCCGACGGACACCCCCTGAGGTCGGCTTGTTCTAGTTTTCCGACTTTTCATTGGTGCGATTATTTGATCTTTCTCTGCACCGACGTTTTATATGACCGTGCTTTTCACATTTCCAGCATTCCACTTTCTTCCTGTTTGCTAACGATTCCTTGATGATATCTTGTATCATTTTTCTAAGATCATCCAATCCTTCTCGTGAATCTTCCATTTTCCGAACACGGCCTTGACTCCTAACTGTTTCGCTGCTTCTATCTCGAGCGCACGAGACAGTGCGTCTACTAATTTAATTGGCCGAGCGAGTATCAATGCCTGATGTATGTCTTTATCCTTCAATCCATCTAAAAATGCCTGCACAGCTAAGGTTTCCAAGATGTTGCACCAGGATACGCCAGTCGTGTTAATCGAGCTATATCTGCTTCAAAGTCTTGCAAACTCTCATCAGATTTCTGGCAGCGATTTTTAAGCTGTGAATGGTACACGTGTTCAAGGTGTGTTTGACCATACCTTATTTCTAGATGCTTGATTAATTGGTCGTAATTCATCTCACCCTGGGACACTCTCTGCAAGACATTTGTTGCATCCCCACGCAGTGTTAGAATTAAAGCTGTAGCCTTCTCTGTTGCGTTGCATCCATTGGCTGATGCTGCGGGCTCAAATTGTCTAAGGAAATTATTCCAAGAAGTTTGGCCATCGAAATTAGGTGGTTTCATTTTTATCGAGTGGACAGAATATTTTTTTATGTCATTTAATTCAATTCCTCCGAAATTTCTTTTTATTTCCGTTAATTTTTCTTCCATATTCCCAGAAATTTCTGTCATTCTCCACGAGTTTCGTATTTTCATTAATTTTATATTCAATTTCGATAATTTTCCTTTAATTTTCTAGAGATTTTTCTTCCAAGTTCCTAGAAATTTCCAACATTTTCTTTGTCATTTTATCGGAATTTTGCCTCAATTGCTCCATAATTGATGCTATGTCGCCTCCGATATCAAATAAAAATGTGTCTGGATCATGGCCTTCTTCTTGCAGCGCTTCCTTAAGTCTCTGTTGTAACACACTCTTCTTGCCGCTCGTATCCAAATCCCGTTCTTCCAGTTGCACTTTTAATTCAGCCACTTTTAGGTCCGTTATTGTAACGCACTTCGCCATTTTGTTTGCAATTTTTCACACCCCACACCTGACACCAATGTAACGTTTTTGCACGTTATACGGGTGTGTAAATAATTGCAAATGATTTATTGAAGTCAATTAATATTACCAGCACGTATTTATCTGACATTTATATCTGACATTTCTATCTGACACTTGTTTTTTTATTTCGACGCGTCTCGTGACAATTGTATAAATTTGGGTACAACTTCCTTTACCCTTTCAGTATAACTGTGTACTTCGATAACACAATGGACAAAAATGTCGCTAGACAACTTGCAGAAGCTCGCACTTCTCTACGTGATAAAATTAGAACCTTGAAATCAAACATAGCTGAGTCTAAACAACATCTTGAAGCTACATTCTCACCCCTCAGTGAGCCATTCCAAGAAATAGCAAGTAAACTTGAGGCTAATCGTGTAGAACCCATTGAATTTCTAGAAGATGATAATGACTTTGATGTATCAGTAATTAAACCAGCTTACGCACCATCTCCAAAACAGTATTTTAACATAAAAAGGAGGAGAAAGCTTTCAAAAATATACCACGAACCGAAAAAAGAATTACTCGATGATACCTTAATGACACCTACTGCAGAACACATTCAACGGAAAGGGGATGTTAGTTTTTTAGATGATGAGGAAGTGATACAAAGTGCCCCATTTAATTCAACTCAAATAGTAGAAAAGCATGATTTTGAACAACAAGAAGAAGAACAAGCGTATAGTGATGACGATGATGAAGGAGAAGTAACACTTCCTATGTATCATGCCCAGCAAAGTTTTAGAGAACAATTGAATGGTCCAGAAGTGCAAAGTATATTACAACAATTTGATGAATTACCAAGACAATTTCTCATATATTTCAAAACACATACAAAGGACGAGACATAAAGATAAATAATCAGATATATATGGAAACAAAAGGACTGTATGAACTCTTATTTAAGAAAAAACCTTCAAAATTTACTTTAATGGATAGCTGAAACTACAGAGATATATTTTTTTTTTTTTGGGGAAGGGGGAAAATCTGCACGCTCATCCGAGCATCAGACACCACGCCGCCAGGATGGCGTGGTAGTGTGGGGATGGTCTGGTGGACTGACCGACCCACTAAAAACCCCCTTCTGCCTGTACATGGGCTACCCCGGAACCGCAATGAGCATTACCTCGGGGTAGCAGGCTGCGGCATTTTGTTAGTGAATGCCGCTGATGTTAGCCTGGCCTCGTCCTGCTTCATCCTGATGTTAGCTCGCGGAGCAGCGTCTCCTTCCGTAGGAGGACCGCCCTCGCGTACCTCGTGACAGACGCCCAGCTCTCTTCACGTTCAAGCATTCGTCCGACGATGGCTTCAGGCTCGTCCGCCACTCCGATCGCCTCCCACATCTCCGATCTCTCTTCCTGCCACTCGGGGCATTCAAGCAGGGTGTGGCGCGCCGTGTCTCTCGGGCTGGGGCACCACTTGCACCCCTCGCCTTCAGACTTTCCAATCCGGCACAGGTACTCCATGAAGCACCCGTGTCCGGATAGCATCTGTGTCAAATGGTAGTCCATTGTGCCATGCCTCCTATTTGTCCACTCTTCAACGTTCGGAATGAGGGTCCGCGTCCAGATCCCCTTGACTTCATCCCGCTCATCCCATCTGGACTGCCATCTGGCCATGAGGCGCTCACGGGCCTCCCGCTTGGCCGTGGTGCGGCACCGACCCTCCTTCGTCTCCGCGTGCACTTCTGCCCTGGATCTAAGCTCCAGATCGGCAGGCGCAATTCCTGCTAGGACCTCGGCCGCGTCTGTGGAGACCGTCCTGTAGGCCCTCGCGACCCCTCCCATGAGGAGGCGGCGCTTCGCGTCCGCGGGTTCGCCGATGTTATTCATTAGGCGTGATACTGCTCTCGTGGCGCGTGCCGCACACATCGCCGCTTCTGCCACGTGCCCACTGTGCAGAGGATTAGCCTCTATCTGGACGCCCAGGTACTTCATCCGGCGCGTCACGGCGACGTCCTGGCCTAAGAGCGGGATCTTTTGGTCCCTGGGTCTGCCTGCGCGGCGTCGCCCCAGCCATACTGCGCCCGTCTTCTGTTCGACGACCTTCAGGCCTACAGACCTCATCCACTCGACTGCCCTTCCCGCAGCATCGTTGGCCGTGGCTATGACATCCTGAATGTCACGTCGGCGCACTACTATCAGGATGTCATCGGCGAACCCGATGACGTCCACTCCTTCCGGCATGTTCAGCCTAAACACCCCATCGTAGGCCATGTTCCAGAGGAGTGGACCGAGGACCGACCCCTGGGGTACGCCGCCGTGGACTCGCCACCTGTCCTCTCCGCCGTCAGGTCAGAGATATATTGCAAAGAACTAATGCCGCGCGTGTACAATATAATCCAAATAAAGCGATTGCAGCCAACAGAGGGTACAAGTATGTGTCAATCGTAAAACTAATTTTAATGGGTGATAGACCCCAGGTATGGTGGGCAAAATTATGGAAGAGTGGAGGATCTCTGGAGAAAATCACAATGAAAAGGCAATTAATTCCAGGATCCACTATCGAGTACAAATATTGGGATGACCCCAAAGAACTTGTAGGTAGGTCACGTTTATTAATAGCTTCACAGTATGCAGGAAATTCATTACACAACAATGAAATTGTTTTAATAATCGAAGAATTAAAATAGGCAAAAATTATTGTATAAAAACATATTTTTTGAATCTACTCGTCATTCAGTGTGCAGCCAGGATACACTTAGTTTCTTTATATGACTCTTAATAAGTTTGGTGAACATCTTACGGGTGCTACCATGTTTGTAGACAAATTTGGTAAACATCTTTACGGACACAGCATTTCAAAACAGACATTTTCAAAAGTTGCTGCTTTATTTGTAATTTGATAAATCCCAGGTTCTGCTTCCTGGCCATTAGTCCACAATCCAATGACTTGTATTGATTTCCGCGTTGTCTGCTGCTTTACATCGTCTTTCAACTTTTGAAAATGTCTATGTTTTGAAATGCTGTGTCCGTAAAGATGTTTACTACCAATTATTATAAAGCACTACAATAATAGCGTACATAGAACAATTGGAATTAAGCCGGAAGACGTTAATAATCGCAATGCAAAGCATCTTTTGAATACAGTGTAGAGTTCGTTAAAAGTGATTGATACACTACCTCGGAAATTCAATGTAGGTGATCATGTAAGAATAAGTAAACACCGCCAAGCTTTTTCCAAAAACTATACACCTAATTTGCCAAACGAAATATTTAGAATTTCTAAAGTGCAAAATACAATGCCGCGAACCTATCTACTACAGGATGCACAAGGTGAAAATATTATTGGAGGATTCTATGAACTGGAACTAAAGAAAGTCGTACACCCTGATGTTTATTTGGTAGAGAAAGTAATAAGACGGAAGGGAAATAAAGTTCTCGTCAAGTAGTTAGTATTGGATAGTTCACACAATTCCTGGATATCGAAGAAAAATGTGTTGTAATTATGTTATATAACTTTATTGCCTGTGTATTCGTTTTAAGTAAATAAAACCACTTTTTTAAAATATATACCATTTATTTACAACCTATACAATACATTAACAAATTATATATACAAAAATATGTACTTTAATATAAATACGTAATGAACAATTTATACAATCTTATTTACTACATATACAATACATAAATCAAACGTTATACATAGAAAACAAGTATAAGGTAACAATTTATACATAACCTAAAAACATGAAATTAATTATATAACCTATCGTATTCTTCATTTAATATCTGATTTATACATTCAACTTTTTGAATTTGTTTAATTTGTTTATGACCCCAAGCTAATGTGCCAATTTTATCTGGTAAAATGTAACGTTTATCGTCAGTAACAGATAAAGCAATTTTATTTTTTACATTAGGGGAATTTAAACTCTTGTTCTGCTCCATGTTTTTATTTCAGTTACCTGACACGTGTTTCGATTTTACAATCATTATCAAAGGTATATTTAAAACTAAACTAAAATTACGAATGTGTACACATTATATGGATCATACTATGGTGGGAGGTCTACGCTAATGATGTTTTCGGATTGAATTAATTCCTGTTGATTATTCAGAAGATTATCGCCTTTGATGATTGCCCGTTTAATCTCAATCCCCTCTAGGAGGTTAAGCCTAAATCCTTTGCATCCAAAATGGACCGGAGTAATCTCTCCTAGATGGTGTCCTGTTGTTATGCAATGTTCGGATAATCCTGTTGTTATTTTGCCGTTTTGTATGGATTTCTTGTGTTCTTTATATCGTGTTTCAAAATTACGCCCGGTTTGCCCTATGTAATATCCGTCACAATTGTTGCATTTGATTCTGTATATACCTGATTGTTTGAGTTTATTCTTTGTTTCTATTTTATTATTCAATAGTCGTTTAGCGAGATTACTTTTGTTCACGGTTATTGCTTGAATGTTATATGTTCCCAACTGTTTTTTGATCTTCATGCTCATGCTTCCAACGTATGGGATTGCTGCGTATGTCTTTTTGGGTTTTTCCAGATCTCCTTCATAAAGTAATTTTGTTTTGTTTTTCCGTTTTTTTCCTTTAACAGTTTATCTACTATTTTTATTTTTTAATTCTGTAAAAACTACGTGGTAATCAGACCGGAATGTATACATTTTCTTGAAAATTTCTCCCCCCTTTTCCACTATACGTTTATAATCACACAGAGTCAATTCTTTTTTAATTACATATTTTTTTACACCTTTTGCTTTCTTAACGCAATCTGAAAGTGTATTGATGCAGTATGCTTTAGCTCCTGTACCAAAAAACGATGTAATAATATTAACGGCAAATTCATCCTTCATTTTACCTATAACTGACTTGTTTCGAGGTATGTTATTAACATTATTTTCAGGATAATTTGAAGTATCAAAGTGCTCCATCTTATTTTTGATATCATCGTAAATATTTTCAGTAAATACTTCAATTATTAATGAATCTGTGTCTGTGTACAGCAAACGAACATTATCACCATACTCACGTTTAAAAAAATCATAATAGAATTTATAAACTACAGTTTTAGCTAACTCTAATATACTAAAACCTACGTGCAATCGTTTATTGTAATGTATTTTTACAATAGACATTTCCACAGCTATTAAATTTTCACAAAATATTTTGGTAGATTTAAAATTTGGTTTCGCGATAAATACTTCCGCCCCCGGTTTTCTATAACGCGTCTCCCAATGACTCAATAAACGAATGTCAACTCTATTTTCTACATTTTCCATGGTTTTTCCAAATACAATGTTATTCATGGCTTTGTAATTATTCCTTTCAAACGCGTTACTTGACTGTCTTCGCTTTTCCGTATTAAAATCAATATACGACTGCATTCAATTGGTCTGTTCAAATTCGAGAATTCTATGGGTGCGTTTCAATATCAATCCATGATTTAAACATTGCTTTAAATTCATGTATGTATAATGTACTTCTCCTTATCGTACAATGTTGGTACTAATTTCTTATGTTTAGAAGTTTCATGGTTACGCAATTCAGGACAAAATGGCAAATCGTTATGTGTATCATGTAAACATTGAGGATAATCCAAGTCAACTTCCAAAACGTAACCGGTAATCGAATTATCATCAACCAGCAAAATTTACCTGTAGGCAGTTTTGATTGCATTGCAAAACCGTACAGGTTGGTAGCATCTAAATATGCAATATAAAATATTGGTTGCGTATCATTGAAGTCACTTAAAAATGTATTATTTGCTTCGGATTTACGATGAGAACACATACTAAGCCCCCCGCGAATCCCCCTTTTAAAAAAGAAAAACATATCGACGTCTGTAAGGAGTTCCAATTGAACCCCGGTCATCTAAATAACTGCCAAGTTTTGAAAGGGAGCAAGATAAAAATCGAAAAGAATCTACAAACCTTAAGTTTGTAAATACCCGCCTCATTTTACCTTTCATATCTTGTGAATCTGCAACGTGAACTTTCTTAGCAAAGGAAATATACTTTTCTTTATTTTGTGCAATAACATCTACATCTTCACCATTCATCGCAATGTTCTTTATAAACATATGAGAATCATAATTTGATAAATTGTAAAAAAACACCGGAATAAATTTTGGAATTTTATAATTGACATTACATGCCTAGTAAGCAGGACCTCGAAACAAGCATGTTAAATTGTCATGATCATGAACTTTATCTTTTAAATTATTAATTATTTTCTTACAAATATGACAAATATTTTTTTCAAACTCTATCTGATCAGCACTTGTTAAGGGAAGCATTTGTATCACTACTCCTAAGTGACTACTATAAATGTACTTTATATCCTCTTCTAACTGCTTTACAAACTCAATAGCAGCATCTTTCCCGATATATTTTTAAAAAATGGATAATGAATCATCGTACTACATTTTATATAATATGCGAAAGCATATGGTTCGTATCGAAAGCATTTCATAGTGAATGATTCATTATCCATTATATTATTTTTAACTTGATCCACTGGACACAATAATGCTTCAAAATCAGCATAGACAACAAACGGAACTTTCAGCTGCCTTTCGTAATGTTCAAATTGTAAAATATTAGACAGTACTTCTTCACCCAGACTATTTATGCGATAATTTGTGTCAGGTAAAACAGCTTTTACTTTACCGCAATCTTCTTCCCTATGTCTAGCAACTTTTTCTATAGAACTAAAGTATAATAAACATCCGTCACAAATAAATTTTTCGTGTTCATGTTACGATAACTGATTTCCTACTAAACGTGACAAATTTCGAATCCAACAGTAGTGACTACTACCACCATCATCATTCGTTATATACAATAAGTTTACTGTAACGTTCCACAATCCCGTTGAAATTTGTAATGGTACTACTTCGTAACTAACCTTATTATCCCTAATCTCTTTATTGAGACCGTACACGTTCACGCAAATATTGTTCTTATTTTCAAACTTGTTGATGTCTCTTATTTTCACAGGAAATTCCAAGTCCGAAAAGTCACACACTGTAGAGTAGTGGGGTTATGATGATGTCCGGTTAGATAATCCAGTCGGAGATCGTAAAGCAGAAGTTATTGCCCAAGCAAAACATGCCTGATCGTTGTTTTGCACATTTATTACGGTCTTCTTCAATTGTATGGACGTCGGAAGGTTTATATATGTAGACGCTCTCAATGGATTGTACTTATTAATGGTCACCTCCATATACAAAATTTCAAATAATGCCCACCCTATAGAAACAATTCATCATTACTTTCTACATTAAATCAAGTAATAAAAAATCTTTACATATTATATTCAACACGTATTTGTAGGAAATAAATAAAATTATTTCAAATTATACATACATACCTGAATCACGTTCTTGAAAGTTGGACGTTTTTTTTAATATTTCATCTATAAACTCGTAATATTTTTCGCTTTTCTGCCCAAATGCAGATGCCAACTTTTCTACACCATCATCAACTATTATGAATAAATTATTCTTATGAGCAGCACTTTTTAGGTGACCAGACATACATTTCTTCTTCACTGGTACGTTGCAAATTTCACATGTTACGACGTCAGACAATGATCGCTTCTTAGCATTTGAGGTACTAGGATTTTCTTTAACTACTTTTGTACTTCCTACACAAGAATTTATCTTGTGACGCCTTACATTGTCTTTCCTTGAAAAAGTCTTACCACAATCTAGGCAGGGAAACATGGTGCTATTGGGTAGTAAATAAACAAATTTTAGTTAAACACTATATGACGAATTAAACGATGAAGTCGAACTGAGTGCTTACAATGAACTTAGAGACGAAAAGGGGTCCACTCTATAAAAGAGCAGGTTAACCTTGAGTGATATCACTCCACTCAAGGTTAACCTTTATTGCCACTCCACTCAAGGTTAACCTTTATTGCAAGTAAACTTGAAGAAAGCAATTTGATTTATAATTTAATCTTCGTCAGTGTCGTCCATGTCCGTATCTGACTCAGATATACTTGATAATTCATCTTCAATGTCTGACAAATCCGAGTTAGACATACTCGGAAATAAATCTCTAGCGTCAAGCTCAAATAGTGGCATGGCAAAACAGAAATCGCAGTATCTTTTTTCCTGTCTAATGAATTCTATTACTTCACCACCACTCATTAGAACAGTTTGACAGTACCTAGTCCTAAACAATTTCATACGCTCTGGCTGATGGTAATTGAGCCCCCTACAATGCACACAATACCTCTCTCTATTTGTATCTATCCAGAATTTTTTTTTCACCACTACAATATATCTATGTATCCAAGATATCTGCATGAGTCTTCCAAAATTTTCAGCAAATAGGGCGACTGCTATATATCTTCGCAATCTAACCCCACAACTGAAAGGTAGCCGACGTTTGTATTGTGGGTAAAACTTTTCCGGTCTCTCGTCATTATACACCCAGTTCACGTGTTTCCTCCAGAATTCCATTATACATCCCAATGGATTCGGGATCTCACCTTGCACTACTAATTCTTTAATTTGGAATCTATTTTCCAACATCCGCACACATATAACTTTTAAAACTATATAAAGCAGGCTGAGAGGCTCTCTTCTTCCTACTCTTCGCACCGCCACTGGATTCATTTTTGCAGATTGTAAAATACGAGTAACACAATTTACAAAACAATTTCGAATATCTATTACAATTCAATTTATTTAATTCCAGCGTTCCCTCTCTCCTAATTTAAAAGGATAACACGAATTTTAAAGGTCGAGGTTACTTGAAGGTCAAGGCCACTTAAAGGTCATTTGAATGTCAAGATCATTTCAAGGTCAGTCTCATTTGAATGTCAAGGTCGTTTGAAGGTCAAGGTCATTTGAATATCAAGGTTGTTTAAAGGTCAAGGTCACTTGAAGGTCACTTGAAGGCCAGGGTCATGTGAAGGACAAGCGCATCCTCTGACCTTGAACTAGCCGATTCTAGAACCTCCTCACGACCCTCAAGGTCAGAGGAGGTTGTAGAATCGGCTAGTTCCCCCTACTGAGATATATGTAACTGAGCGGTATTGTGGTGGTTCGGTAGATGTATTGTTGTTAACGTGGACGTTATTGTTAGTTATTATTTTTTTGTCATAATTAGAAATCAGTTTATCAATGAGATGTGATTTGTATCCGTTATTAACGGCTAATTGTTTGATAATGCTCAGTTCTTTGGCATAGTTTTCGTTATTCATTGGGACAGATTTTAATCGGTGAATGTGACTGCGGAATGATGCTATCGAGTTTATTGTGTGTTTTGATGATGTTAATGTCAAGAAATGTAAGTTGGTTGTTGTTTTCAGTTTCAATGGTGAATTTGATGTTGTTGTGTATACTGTTAATATATTGGTGGAAGTTATGAATATTATTTTGGGCGGAACCGTCCCATATACAAAGAATGTCATCGACATATCTTTTCCAAGTAGTAATATTTTTAGCTAGGTGTTGATTAAGTATTTTATTTTCAATGTGGTTAAGGAAAATATCTGATAAAAGACAGCTGATTGAAGAGCCCATAGGGATGCCGTCAGACATTATATAGAATTTGTTATTGAATAAACAGAAATTTTGGTTAGTGATATGTTTAATAATATTGTATATGTGATAGATTTCAGTTGGATTTTCAAGGTTTTAAGTAAGGTATTGTCTTATAATTTCAAGGGTATCATTAACTGGAACGTTGGTAAATAGGTTTGTTACGTCAAAAGAAAGTAAAGTGTAATTATTGGGCAGTTTAGTGTTGTTAAGATGATCAATTAGTTCATGTCGTTTTTTTATGGTATGTTTAGGTTTGAATTTTAAGTGTGTGTTGAATAATGAATTAATAAAGTCAGCTAGGTATTGTGCACAACCCAAACAAAAAAGTCATACCAACCATACAAATTACTAATTTTCTATAAATAATGTGTCAATTTATTCTATTCCACAACTTGCCGCCAAATACGCACATTTTTACCATACAGCTAATTTGATTATACTATCATAAAACTACGTAATCCAAACGGTAAGATACACAATAAAAATAGTATAATTCACACATTATTATATCCTATAATAATAAACCCCTGATTGTACCTTTATTTTAGAACACATTGATTTTATTCAATACACGTGATACATAACCTAAAAATTCACAAACCACATGGAAATTTTCCCGGCAATGACATTAATAAATTCCTTCCAAAATAAAACCATATATACAGACTAGACGTTTGTATGTCATGTTTATGTTTATTATACTTTACAATTTATTTAATCACTATGTAACAACTCATTAATTTCTAATTTACGCTCACAATACACTTTAATTTAGAATTAACATACTTATAATTTACTTTTTTTTAATGTTCAAACCACGTATTTATTCTAATTTTACTTGTAGTTTTACTGATGATGGCACACCGCCGAAACTAGTTTAAAAGAATACAATAAATGATAACGAGAAGTACAAAACATAACCCAGACTATTTATTGTAATTTTTTTGTCTAATTCCGGGTATTTTGAAACTGGATCGTTACAAAGTAAAACTTTACATTTTTCAAATATATCAATGAATTCTTGCGTGTCAATAATTTTGGTGTTCTTTTTAAGACATTTTGTTAAAGGTCGAGTAATTTGCCCAAAATTTTGAATAAATTTTCTGTAAAATCCTAACATACCGGGAAAAAATTTAATTTCTTTTTGAGTTCGGGGTATTGGAAATTTTTTAATTGCATCAATTTTAATTGGATTTGGTTTTATACCATTAAGTGTAACAATATGGCCTAAAAATTCAGTTTTTCGTTTAAAAAATTCGCATTTGTCTATGTAACGACGTGGTGTAAAAAAACGCACATTTAAATTAATAAGTATAATGGGGGCTTCAGTTTGATGGTAACGAAGACTAATTGTTCGATTTTTTGGAAAGAGTCGACGAGCTTCGCATTTCCCGAAATGTATCTGAACGAATGTTATTGACCTCAGCAACAGATCTCTTTATTGGCCGTGCCTTGGTATGGTTTCGTGGTGATCGGGGAAAAGTCCAAACTGCCCGCTTCAGTTGAGATGAAGATTAGGATTTCCAAGAAAAATATTTTGCCCTTCTACCATTCCCACCTAGCTCTCCACGATATACCATCTGTCGAAAAGTTATGTGAAATGTGTTGTCGTCTGGAGAATTCCTTCCCATCTAACAGTTAGTCCCCTTTTGCGCCGAAAGTGGCCTCAATGGATACCGAAGAAAATACTCGTACATGCTTTAGCAGTGGTAAAAAGGGTCACCTGTACTCTGGTTGTCAGGAAGAGCGTCAGAAGTTCTGCTATGGGTACGGTGCACCTAATCGAACTCGTTTCAGTTGCAACAGGTGTTCGGGAAACGACTCAAGAGGAAGATCCGAGGCCGACATCTCCCATTCCAACCAAGGAAAACACCAATAAATGCCACCTTATGGAATGATTGGCTTTCTATTGTGTCTAAATTCTGTTGTAGACATAAAACGATTAATTTAGTTAACCATTCAATTCCTAAAGCAACCCCACTTCTGGTAGAGAAATATCCCGATAACCGACCTTATATTAGAGTGTGTGTATTTAATGTAACATTGACTGCTCTTTTAGATACCGGAGCAAGCCATTCTGTTATTGGAAGTCCTGGCTTGCCTATTATTGACCAATTTATGGTGTTATTACATCAGGTGTCCCACAAGGGTCAATTTTAGGACCATTGTTGTTTACTATTTATACAATGGATATAAACACAACCCTTAATTATTGTTCCATTTTTTGCTATGCGGATGATACTCAACTGATTCTTAGTTTTAACGAAAGGGAAGGCTTTAACGCTGTGGAAAATATTAATAAAGACTTACGCCAAATTTCAAAATATGCCATTAATCATAATTTAAAACTGAACGCTAAAAAGTCGGTAGCAATACTTTTTTGTAATAAAAAATCTTCACAATCAATCGTAGATATACTTAAATTAACTTTAAATGACCAAATGATTCCAGTTGTTGAACATGCAAAAAACCTCGGCTTAATAATAGATAATAAATTAAAATTCACAATCCATTTAAATAAACTTTTGCAAGCATCCTATATCAAACTTAAACTTTTATATGCGAATAGACAGCTACTTAACTTCAAAACTAGGAAGAAATTGTGTGAAGTCATAGTATTACCAACATTTCATTACTGTTGGTTTATTTACTACCCATTTTTAAACGCCATTGATAAAAATCGTATTAAATTGGTTCAGAATTCTTGTTGTAGATTTATTTACGGCTTAAGAAAGTATGACCACGTAAGTCAAAAATTACGAGAACTTGGATGGTTAACGGTAAGTGATCAGTGGAAATTTCAATTTCTTGTGTTCATCCAGAGATTGCTTGTCAACCAATCACCAGTATATTTATTAAACAAGTTAATTAGGCGTAAAAAATGCCACTCCGTAAATATTCGAAAGAGTAACTATTTTCATATATCGCAGCACCGTACCACTTTATTTGAAAATTGCTTCAGCTACGTCGCAGTGAACTTATATAACAAATTAAATAGGGCAACAACGTTACTATCGGTATACTCTTTTAAAAAACAGCTACGTGCAAATCTGGTTAGATCTACCTTATCTTGCGTAATTAAATAGTTTTTATTTTATTATTATTTGCAAATTGTTTAGTTTAGCATAGTTATTTTTTTGTTCTTTTTTGTGAAATTGTTATATTTTATCGGTTAAGTGGTAGAGTAGCCTTAATGGCTAAACTTCGCCCATTTTTTTTCTGAATAAAGACGTTTATTATTATTATTATTATTTTCACTTGAAATAGCTACCTGCCCTGAGAAAGAAATGGCTACTGCTGATGGAGGTTCAGTTATTGGCTGTGATTACTTACCATTACGTGTTGACGAAGTTCAAAAATCCCTTAGGGATTTGGTTGTTCCTTTTATTACTTTCCCTATACACGTAGTATATAGGGGGAGTATTGTTTTCGTGATTTTTTTTTGAAAATTTTTTTTTGCGGAAATATCCGTTTTGGGGCCCCCTGAGTCCATTGCACTAATTTCTGGAAAAAAAATTTGTGTGTCTGTGTGTCTGTCTGTCGGTGGGCGCTGTATCTCAAAAACGAAACATCGTATTGAGATGAAACTTTAGACTTAAGGTTTTATCGTTAAAAACTGGAACTGAAAAGCTTTTGGTAAACATTCATAAACCGGAAGTGGTTGTTTACTCGAAGCGTTTTTTGTTTTTTCGTGATATTTTTCTAAATATAAAAAAAATTAAAAAATGGTTCAAACAAAAGTTAAAGGGAATGAAGAACTGAACAAGTTTTGTAAAAACATATTTTTCATAAAATTCTTAACTTTTGAGAAAAAAAATAAAAATTGAAAATTTTGACATTTTTTGCCATTTGCTAATAAACTATTAGAGATACATGAAACATGTATTACAAATAATTGTATAGAATTTAAAAGTGCACATATTATTAAGAATAACAATTTTGCGTAAACTTCATAGTTTTCGAGAAAAATATAGGGAAAGTACTATGATGGCCACATCACCATTTTTTGGTAATATTTTGATATTAGGCAGCGATTTTGCTCGTTTATTTCGAGTTGTGATGGATTGGTCATCGAGTACGTGATGAATGTAGACCAAGTTATATTCCGGTTCCCTCTCTTAGTGCCTTGGGACCAGCTCAGCCTGCGGTACAAGGATGTGAAGACCTTACGGCAACTCAGGCTAACCAACTTGAGGAAATTCGTACCAACTTTCTGAAAATCTCTTGGAAATCTGGTACCAAACTGGGCAGAACTAACAAGATTTTCCATCGTATCGATACAGGTGATACCTTACCCATTAAGCAGAGGCAATACCCATTGTCACTTTATATGCTTCAACATCTGTACCGTGAAGTTAAAAATATGGAATCTTTAGGCGTCATACGAAGATCTTCTAGTCCTTGGTGTTCACCTATCCTTTTTGTAAAGAAATCTAATGGTGAGATGCGTTTTTGTTTTGATGACGGGAAATTAAATTCGGTAACAAAGAAGGATGCATACCCGTTGCCATTAGTGGATCACATCCTGAATAAACTCAATGGTGCTCAATATTTGTCTTGATTTAAAATCGGCTTTTTGGCAAATTCCTCTTGATCCAAGTTCTTGTGAGAAGACCGCTTTTGCTGTACCGGGGAAGGGGCTTGATGAATTTGTGGTCATGCCTTTCGGCCTTAACAATGCCCCCCAAACACAGTAGAGACTCATGGACCGCGTCCTTGGTCCTGATTTGGACCCGTACTGTTTCGTGTATCTTGATGATATTATCGTAGCGACTCCTCATTTCGAAACTCATTGCAAGGTATTAAATGAAGTGCTCTCAAGGTTGCAAGAAGCGAATCTGACTATCAATTTAGATAAGGGTGAGTTTTGTCGTGCTTAGTTGAACTTAGTTCATCCCACATTTCTCGTCCTATCAGTGCTGTGATTAAGGGCAAGAAAAAATCCCAAGCGATCCAGTGGACACCCGAAGCCGAGAAATCCTTTCAGGATATAAAGATGGCCCTAGTTTCTGCTCCAATCCTCGCTAATCCAGATTTTGCCAAGCCTTTCTGCATACAATGAGATGCGTCAAATGTTGGTTTAGGTTGTGTGCTGACTCAGGAAAATTTTGATGGAGATGAGGTTACTATTGCGTGTGCTAGCCGCACCCTATCGCAAGTAATATTGTGCTCCGGAGAAAGAGTGTTTGGCGGTTCTATTTGGCCTTATGTTGAGGGTACTCACTTTAAAGTTTTAACAGATCATGACTCGCTACTTTGGTTGAAGAATCTAAAGGATCCTACTGGAAGGCTTGCTCGGTGGGCTATTAAATTGCAACAATTTGACATGGATATCGAGCACCGGAAAGGAGCATTGCATGTTGTTCTAGATGCACTGTCACGTGCTCCCCTTGTTGTGAATTCGATAGAGGTGCCGGCTAAAGCTTGTGAGTCAGATAGTTGATATTTGAAGATTTTTGATGCTGTTCGGAAATGTCCTAACAGGTATCCTGATTGGTCTATTATTGATGAAGATCTTTTTAAGCGAGTTCGAAGGAAAGACGCCCTTGCTACGAATTATTCTGCCTGGAAAATAGTTATTCCCCAGGCGTTGCGGACCGATATTTTAAGGTCTTGCTACGATACGCCTATAGCTGGTCACTTCGGAGTGTACAAGACCCTAAATCGTGTCCGTGATCTGTACTACTGGCCTCGTCTTCGAATGGATGTCAAGAAGTACATTCGATTTTGTCAAGTTTGAGGCGCCCAGAAGGAGCCCACGAGTGGACGCCCCGGAGAAATGGGTAGACCTAAAGATGTTTCGTACCCTTGGCAATTAATTTCATGCGATATTCTCGGTCCCCTTCCCAGATCTAATAAAGGAAACTCCTATATTTTGGTGGTAACTGTTTGGTTTACTAAATTTACATTACTTAAACCGTTGCGTAGAGCAGTTTCCGCGGCAATTTCTGAGTTTTTGGAAAATCAATTATTCTTGGTGTTTGGAGCTCCTCAAATTATTTTATGTGATAATGGTACGGAGCTTAGAGAGAAATGAACTCACCTGCTTAACGATACGGTTCGTAGAGAGGTATTACCGTACCATTGATACCACAATCAGATCGTTTGTTGACGAGTTAGATCACAAAACATGGGATGTCGAGATACACAACATCGGTTACGCATTACGTACCGCCAAGCATGAGGTCATCGGCTTCACTCCTGCTGATTTGAATTTTGGACGTTACGTACCGCTCCGTGGATTATTATGGAAAGGTGTTGAACTTAGAAGATGTAATGCTGGGAGCGAACTCTGAGCAATATGCTCAACACTTCAAATCGTTATCACCATTATTTCAGAGAGTTAGAGATCGTCTCTTCGATGCTTTCCGACGTAATGCACCTCATTACAATTTGCGAAAACGGCCGGCGGTGCCATTTCAAAACGGAGATTTTGTGTGGGTTCGGAACAAAGTTCTCTTTAATGCATCGAAAAATTTTGCCGCTAAACTGGCGCCTCGATTTAAGTTGTGTCAAATTAAGGAAAAGATTGGTCACTTGACTTATTCTTTGGTTGATGGTGCTAGACGAGACGTAGGCCGCTGGTATGTTAAGGACTTTAAGCCACATTTCGGCCATGATTCTCCTCATGTACAGGATGATTAAAAAAAGAAAGGAACCCTTTTGAGTCGCGAAGCATGCCGTTTTTTTGGTGTGGACGCCATTTTTCCGTTTATTTGACGAGTGTGAATGTGCCGACGTTTTGGATGGTTTGGTCTTGAGAGTACAATTAAATTACAGCACACGATTATCAACAACGTTATACACTAGCGGGGCCACACAAAATCTAAGGTAGAGTTCTTTATTAATTATTCGTGTGTTTAACATACGGTTTTTCTTTTGTCTAAATCATGGGCCCCAAAATTACGGCTAGTTTATGAAGATCGAGTGTCCGGGCTGGTCACCCTGATCTTTGCAAACATTCTCTCCAGTAATCGCCTACTTCACGGTGTCCGAATCCGTTTGGCTTGGTAGAAGTGCACGTGACTTCTGAGGAGGAGCACAGAGAACAGGCCAGATTTAATTTTTATAGTATTTAACGTTATTATGCTGGGGATTTAATACGTAATGTTTTATGAAGGAGGCGACCTGATATTGTATTTTATTATCGGATTGACATTTTGTGACCCGTTGAGATTTAGTTAACTGTTTGATTTTGCGAATTTCATTTTGAGTTTGTAACTACTACAAGTATGGTTTTATTATTTGCTTTTGTACCCGGTCGTTATTTCTGTTACACGCGTCAAAATTTAATTACTTTCCGTCTAATAGCGCAATGGTCATTGTTCTTTTCTTTTTTACGTCTGTGATGATTTCTTTTACCCTTATTTAATTTACATGAAATAGCTCCGGAAAAATTCTTATTAGATGTGGTTCCTTTATTTTTGTTATTTAATTTATTTTTCTAATTTTGTAATAAATCTCGCATCAATATTAAAACTGTTTAAATTTTTAGTTGAATTAAACAATTAAGTTAATATTATACTTGCTTCATACTTGTTATACACCATTTAACCGGGTTTAGTAATTTTCCCAGTGCGTAAATCTCTTGAGGGGTAATAAATAAAAATTACTTGGCGCCATAAATAAATCGAACCTTCCCAACCGCGAGTTAGCTTATTACATCAGGGATTTTCTTGCACACAAATAATTTTTGGTGAATAATAAGCTATTGAAGTAAGTGACGTGAAAGGCATCATGTAATATAAACTTTACAAAAATGTACAAGTAAAATTCGTAAGAGCCGATGTTGTTTGCTTGTTGATGTTTCAAACTGATATGTCCTTTTCGAGCGCTGGTTTCTGTATACCATGTAAAGGGGTGGAGTTTGTTAGCTCAATGCTAGGTGATGTTCTGCAAACGAAGATTATTGGCTGCATAAACTCTCATCTGCACGACGTTGCCAAAACATCTTTTGCACGTCTTCGGACGGCTTCCAGATGGTAAAAATGCCCGCTAAGCCCTTTATGGCCCACGGACGTTATTATCGCATTACGCGCACAAACATATCATAAAAATAGGGTACAAACTTACAGATCTTAGGATATGATTTATACTCGCAATAATATATAATTCGGGGACGGATTTTAAGCCAGTACAGGCCGTACACTCGTTGCCCGCAATAAAATGCAAATTCGTTACGGTACATGCACCCTGTAAGGCCGTAACATCCTCCCCCGTTGAAATTAGTTAAAAAAAAATTAAATCGAAGTTATGAATAATAATACCAATATTCAATAATTTGAATAATCAAATATATACATAAAAATAAAAGATTATTAATAGACAATTGATTTAAATATAGTCAGTTCACATGTAGAGTCACAAAACCTTATTGTTGGGCGCACAACACTATTATTACAACAAGCTGATTATCTTCCAAAGGTTGATCTCTCGACTGCTTCCATTTTTGACGCCATGTGGCCCAAGAAAGCATCCGGATACGCGGCGCCAACTGCCAACGTGAGTGTCGGCTCATATTGATATCTTCCAAATTTGGTTCCAGAATATCTGTAAAACTGCCTTCACCTAGGAAGTGGCTGGGTGTTAGGAAAGATAAATCATTTGGGACATTGAACAAAGGACAAAGGAGCTTGGAATTCATTATGGCTTCAATCTGAACTAATAACGTCCAGAACTCATCGTACGTTATACTAGAATTTTTATTTAAGCAATCATGAGGTAAATAATAATTGCTCGGAAATGAAATGAGCTTCATGTGCCCCAAATAAATATACTTATTCATGAATGAAATATATTGTTGTCGAAATTCTAAGTTCTTTGGAATTTGTTTTCCAAATTAAATAATCGCATTTTTGCACTGCCGAAAGAATCACCTAATGTAGAAGGATCGGCTTTGCACTTTAGCGCGGCAATAAAACGCCTATTTACATCCCGTTCTACTGATTTGCAAAAATGTTCTTTGCATTGTAGTTCTTCCTTTGATTTCAACGGAATTACTGGCTCTGTATTAATCAACTTCCAAAATCGCTAGATGTTTGAAATTCATTTGGAATATATAACCTAATGGCAGTTTAAATTTGTGTTTGATTGTGCATAAGGCACCCTACCACTAATTGTCCATACCATCCGTGTATTTTGTAAGGCAAGTTTATTATTAATAATAAAAATACGCTCAGATCTTAATAAATTGAAGAAAAGCTCGACTCCTAACAACATATATATGTCTGCCGGTTTATAAAATTGTGGATCTGCGAGTTGAATACCCTTTGATATATCGATTCGATTAGTATTTATGCACTTGTTTGGACGTTGATTTGTAATTCTATTTACTAGAAAACTATGAACCTTTGAATTAAAATCGCTAACCTTTGAATCTACGTAATTTTGCCTGGAAATTGTTTAGTTTGTTTTATGGGCTTGCAATTTTAATTTTTTAGCTACATTTTCTGTTGCAAGATTTACTTGTGAGCCAGAATCACATATGGCTCGCATTTTATGGTTTTTATGCTTATTCTAAAATTATCGCGCAATAGTTGCAGGGCAATCTCATAATTTAATTGAGTGATCTCTAAACTTTGAATTGTTCTCGCTGCGAACCCTTTAAGAAATGACTTTAAGTATTGAAACTTTTGTATGTTAGACAAGTTTAAATTATTTCCTATTACTGAATTAAAATTATCTCTAAACGAATACCAATCGCGGCAACCACCACTGAATGATGGTAACTGAATATCCGGCAGTTTGACTTGCGAAGCAAAACTAGGAACGTTATTAACAGGCGAATCATTGATAATTTGTTTTTTTATGATTTTAAAATATCTTGCTTTAATTTAATAATTGTTCTTTTAAAACCAAAGGCTGTAAATAATTGAGGAAAATCTTCATCAAAACTAGCGAGTTCTTTCTCAGCCAAATCGTTGATTGAATTTAAAAGTGAATTGATTAATTCTAAATTTAACTCTGCATCTACTAACTCTGAATTTAAGTAAAGTTGTACGCAATATTAGAAATATTTAACTCTATAAGTACGCGATGCTTGTTTAACGTACGAAGAGCTCGTTCGCTCTCTTTACGACAGCTGAGGCTTGCCATAATGAAAATGGAATGCAAATGAAAATTAGGAACAAGGGAAGGTCTACTTTTGCGACTTGCTGCTGGGCACTGCGACTTGGAGCTTGCTCCGCTTACTCTTGTCCTATATTTCGATGATGATTTAAACTGAGGGCGTCTGCGGCTCCCTTTGGATATGGCGGCGCTGCTTCTCTCAGATACGACTGCGGCTTTATAAGGATGATGATGTGACCGGAGGGCGTCTGCTGCTTTCTTATTCTTTGGCGACACTCCTTCTCCTGGACACCGACAAGGTTTCGTGATGCACTTCGATTTCGATGTTCTCTCATTCTCCTGTCGTTAATAATGATGTTGAAATTTCGTCGGGTTTTATGTTTACTCTACGACGTAGTTCGATCCAAAAAACTCTTGGAGTGACGTCGTTATGTAAAAAATGCACATTTAAATTAATAAATATATTGAAATCACAACACTTTACAAAAATGGACAATTTAATTTCGTAAGAGCCGATGGTGTTTGCTTGTTGATGTTTCAAACTGATATGTCCTTTTTTGAGTTTGTTAGCTCAAGGGAAGTGGGAAGTGGTGGTCTGCAAACGAAGATTATTGGCTGCATAAACGCTCATCTGCACGACGTTGCCAAAACATCTCTCGCACGTCTTCGCACGGATGGTAAAAATACCCGCTAAGTCCTTTATAACCCAAGGACGTTATTATCGCAAATAATGCATTTGAAAAATATTGTAAAATTCGCGTTCCTGATAAAAGAACCCTAGAACGAATTATAGAGATGTTATTAACAACAATTATATATGGTTTGGTGCGGATGAAACCACAGACGCTTGTAGAAAGTGTGATGCTAATTTAAAACTAGGAGTTTTGCATGAAGACATCCCGACCAAAAGAATTTTGATATTTACAAAAGAATTAAAACAAAACTAATAATAATAACACTATAAAAAAATACATAAATGATGGATATACTAGCTTATATTTGCCGTAGACAGTAACAAGTTGGAAAATGTTTCTAATGCTCTCTGACGCATTTAATACATTGTACAAGTTTAGCACATGAATTAATATGAATTGCTGAAACAATATGAATGAAATTTCCATTGGTAGATTTAATTAAAAATGGAAAAGAATGTTTATAAAAACTCGTATGCAGGTACAATTATTGAAGGAGAGATTACCTGATATCTCACAGTCCTCTGAACTAGTGCTAACAAGATGGGAAACTTGACTAGATGCTGGGATGTACTATGCGAACAATTTTGAAGGATTTAAAAAGATTATATACGACTTTCCCAAAACGATAAGCGAATCAGTTAATGACTGTCAATCAGTTCTTAAAACAATTTAGCTTACATAAAATCCTTCTTAAATATTGTATCGTTGCATGTATATGCAAATTTAATAAACAGTTTTAAAGATTCAATTTAGAAAATACCTGGACGCATTGGCCAAAAAAATTCTCTGAATTTAGTTCCTTTTTAAGTGAATTTTTTTTACATTTTTAAGCTTTTTTATCCGGTCTCTAAATAATGACGATAACAACAGTAGTAGTAGTACTGGTGTTAAAAATAATAATACAAATAATGACTGTAATAATAATAATAATTAATAGGGGGTGCACTAAACAAATATTAGAGACCGGTTTAATATTTAATGACGGAAACTACTAAGTAATAGTGAATTAAATAATTAATAAATTAACACCTGAAGGGCAAATCAATAACAAAACAAAATAAAATTACGCCTGAAGGGCTTAATGAAAAACCAATCTATGAGAAGAATAAAAAAACGTATATAATATTAACTAGACGTGTTACCGGCGCGAAAGACCGGCAACTGTCAGCAACTTGTGTTGCTTCATTTTTACTTTCCAAATAAGTAAAATTTGCGCCGTAATATGTTAGTTTTTTAGAGAACAGCGCCCCTATATCATGATAGCTCAACTTCGTGTCGAAGAGCCCCTCTCAGCAACTGCAGGTAGAGATGAGTTCTGTCGCCTTTCAATTTCGTTACCAGGGGTGTCCAAATTCCCGGAATCCCGTGGTGGCCACATATGCGAAGGATCGCAGCTTCCTGCGGGCAAACGGACCGAGCTGGCGAAACGCACGAGGCGAGAACAATAGGACAGGACATGACGTCACAGCAAAAGGTAGGAACATCCTCTTCGCTGTTCGCGAATATTCGCGTATGGAGCCCACGCACGCGAAAACCACCTGGGACATCGGATGGCTGAGAGGAAGGCGATTCGAATGACACCAAACACTAAGTGGTGAACCCTACGTCGAACGATGTTAACCACGAGCTGTCATGACATATAATTATTAATATTTAGTATTTGCAAATATGCAAATTGGTTTTAAATAAGCCAAAACGGGCGCTGTATCTACCATATATTCGCTGTAATTCAATTAGGCCTACCTTTTCGGTACGTCGAAAAGTTAAAAGGTACCTGTAGCTATCTGTAACCTACAGGTAGCGCGATAATTCGGGGATGCCCCGGTACGTATCTTTGCACAGTAATATCAAATTATTTTAAAAATTAATAACGTAATAATTAATTTTGTGGATCGACGAGAGTTCGGTGGTCGCTAGAGGGGTGTGAAAGGAAGAAGGATGACCACCGACCGAATAAATACCGCCTGCTCCCTAGCGTAATGTCTCTTTTAAAAACAGTCTCTTTTTCGAAATCGTCGATCCACTAATTATCACGTAAGTTTTAAAATTTATTTTTTCTCGTCGAGACCCAGTGGCCAATTTGTAAATTAACGTTTCATTTTTTTCTGTAAGTGTTAGTATAATTTTTATAATTTTTTGTGTCTAAATATTCTGTCATATTATTTTTAAATTCAATATACATATACAACGACTACTTTCCTTTCTATTTTTGTTTTTTTTAAGTTATAATTTTTTTTTTTTGCAAAACACGAAAGCAATTAGAATTAAAATAGTCATTTTTTAATACTGTCATTTACAAGCGATTTATTTTATTCTGTGTTTTCTATTTTTTTTATCACTGTTTTCCCTCTGTACTAATATCTGTTCAAAGCATAAAAAAGTATATTTATAAGTTTCGTTACCATTTCTATATATAATCTTTCGATTTTTTAGCATAACTTGTATTCAGATTTAATCATATGTGATAAGCCGGGATCGGTTGGTTAACTGCAGACTATTCCAGTGGTACAGCTCAGGCTCGGGTTGACATCAAATATACTCGAATATTACAAATCAGTGGTACTTTATTATACATAGTATAATATACACAATTATGTGGACAGGTACATCGTCGTTCTTAGTCTAGCGTAGTCTATATCAGTCTCTAACCGTCTATATCTGTCTATATCTTAATCTAATACAAAAGTGTCTTATATAATAACTATTTATAAGACCCGAGCCTGATGCAAGTAAACATCCTTGCATTAGGTCGTTATCGCCAGTTCATGGGAACCAGGTATTGACAAACTCAGCATTTCCTGAAGGAATGTTTACTGCTGCGTCAATACCTGTTTACTATTAGAGTTCATAATAATAACATTATGCGTATATTTACTAAACACTATTTATAATAGTAAACGACTAACGGATTACATGACACATTGTTTTTCTTTTATCGGCAAGAATTAATTTGAGTATTTTTTTACCTTATACTAGTACTGTATTGATACTGCTCGCTTGTTTATTATTACTATCTATTTTCTGTTTAAATATAATTTATAATAATTTATTTTTATAAGTTTTGGAAAACTATATATTTAATTTTTAATTAATTTATTCTGAATTACTTTGCATTTTTGTAATTATTAATTATTTGTTTAATTAAACACTCTTTAGACTCACTCGAATTAAATAATTATTAAAATTATATCACGTTTGCCCTATATAATTTTAAATCAGTTAGAAACTCGACGGTGTCGGGTTTAAATTACCTATTATTTGAGAAAGGATAATTTGCTTTCAATATGAGTGTACGAAGCATGTATATGCCCAGATCCCATCAAACCGAGCATAACATAGCCGAAATTCGCAATGTTGTAAGTCTGTGTTCGATACCTAACCAGACTCATAAAATGGACACAAGCAGACCAGACTCTCAACTCGATTATCGTTCGGCATCCTCGAGGAACTACACGGAGGAATATGCTACCGAATTATTGGAGGATTTTGATCGGGAGTGCGAAGAGGAACGGCATCGCCTCCAAGAGCAACTCCAACAACTACGCGAGGAACGCGACTAGCGAGAGTATGCAAGAGAGATGTCGGAACTCCGAAAGGAACGCCTCACTCTAATCGAGGAGAGAAAAGACTTGCATCGCCAACTACGTGAACAGAAGGAAGCAATGAACCGCCAAACAGATATCCTACAGGTGGAGAAGATAAAGAGAGAAATGAACGCATACCTACGCGAGCGAAGAGCGAAGAGAGGGATTACACAGAATTATCAACCAAGTTCGAGCTGAATACCAAGGTAATGATGATGAGAGACCCCGGGCAAAGCAAACTCGCGTAGAAGTCGACGTGGACGAACCTCCTACATCAAGACCGCACCAGGCGAATCCAAAAAGAGATGCGGTACGAGATCTACCGGATTTCGGTAAGCAGATTCTGGGATAAGTTTACTTGAATAGCAAAACCACCGAATTCCAAAATACATTTACGGGCCGGGACCCTCAAAGATTTATTGGCCGCCTAAATCAAAATATTGAGGGATTGCAGCTGAAAGATGCCACCAAAAATAGGAGAGTTCTTTCACTCATGACCGAAGATCGAGATGATGACGGCGACTCAAGGAGAAGCACCACAAGAAGTCTTCGCCACGAAGAAACAAGTGTTGTGTGATAGACATGCAGAGCATTGATCGGAGGAGTTGAAAATGACATTTATGTGGAGACTGGCGTCATTAACTTTACGTCAAAATTTATCGTCAAACCGAACACTGTAGAGAAATTCGTAGATTTGGCATCAAAATCGCCGATAGAGGATCCAAACAAACAACAAAACGTAAATTTTACTGGTACGTTTTCCAACGTCGTACAGCAACAGAAACAACGTTTTTCACCTCCACCCAGCCACAACCACCGACAATTTGACCAATACGATAAACGCGGCTTGTACAGAAACTACGCAAGCCAAAGTAACGAACGGAAATATCCGCAAAACAGAAGCCGACCCACTACATTCGGAAACATTATAAATGAGCAGACAACAAATAACCCGAGAAACCCATTACAGCAAGAAACTGTTCACCAACAGAATCGTCAATCGGGATCCACGCAGAATTCTAACTCTCGGCCACCACTGTGCGAAATTTGTAAAAGAGGGAATCATTGGAACCGCGAGTGTCCCGAGAACCAGGTAAACGGCTAGCAGCGGCAGGACAGAAGGTAAACACTCTTACCTCTCCTGTCGCCCTGGTACACCAAAAACGCAAGTCAACTGGTAGAAAACCTTTGCACAATTTGTGCAAACAACCGCGCCGCGATACTGGACCTATCTCTGTCTGTGCTCTTAATAACGAATGTTTTACAACGAAAAAGTGTGGTATGCGGACTTGTGAAGTGCCCAGAGATAAAGACGTTTTTCCCGATGAAAGTCCACGGTGCGCGCTACTTGCAAATAATACGCAGCTCATCACACTAGCACCGATTATTAATGATCGGACTCTTACATGCTTTTTGAACCTTGGAGCCAATCAAAATTATATTCGCCCCGAAATTTGTGACCGTGTTCTTCCACTTCAAACCCCCACAAACCTAGCCAGACAGAATTCTACAGCAATCATTGGTTTCACTCATCTGCATTTCCTGCTAGGAAACCAGGATTTCCCAAAACAATTCCTTGTTATGCCACATATACGAAGCTGTCCTCGGTATTCGATTTTTGGATAAGTACGACGCCGTGATTTACTGCAGCCAGCACTATATTCATCTGGGGACCGGACTCCGCCAAACCATTCGATGGACGAACCAGGCGCCCCCACCAGAAGAAAATGCTGTTCAAAAATTGGATAATGGATTCACAGGACAATGCGCTCGGCACTTTGAGGAATTAAGTGAACGTTTTTCGCATACATTTCGACCCAAGAATCAATTCGCGAACCGTTCACGCACGACCGAGCACAGGATACAGCTAACAACAACCAAACCTATACGCACTCGTCCATACAGAGTAACTTCTGCTAAGAACAGGAACTCGATAAACAAATCTACGATCTCCTGTCACAGGGAATTATCGAACCTTGTACAAGCCCGTACGCGTGTCACCTATCGTCCTGGTGCAGAATAAATATGGCGAGATCCTGCATAGACTATAAGAAGATAAATCAAGTGACAGTTTCTGAACCTACGCCGATGTCCGTAATCCAAGAGGCTCTTAGGGATCTAGGAGACGCCAGCATCTTTTCCACACTCGACCTGAAGAGCGGTTACTGGCATATACCTATGGAAGCTGCTTCCAAATAGTATACAGCGTTCTCGACACCAGACAGAGGCCATTATCAATTTCGCGTCATGCCCTTCGGCCTCAAAAACGCTCCTGCAACGTTCCAGCGCCTTATGTCCCAGGTAGTACTCTCGTATCGTATTTTCCAAGACACCAGAGGATCATCTCCGACATTTGGCATTAGTGTTCGAACGACTGAGCCAATTTGATTTAAGGCTAGGCGTAAAAAAAGTGCTCGTTTGGAAAACAAGTACTGGAATATCTAAGACACATGGTGGATGCCGATCAAATGAGACCTTTGGGTAAACATTTAGACCAAATTCGTACATACCCCGTTCCAAAAACTCGCCAAAGGTTACGAAAGTTTTTGGGTTTATGTAACTGGATATGCCAGTATGTAGGAGATTTTGCCTCAATCATCGCTCCACTCCCTGGATTGCCATGCACTGTTCAGACCGACGCATCTCAACTCGGAATATCATCTGTGCTATTTCAAAGCTAAATTAAATGATACACAAAGGCGGTATCATATTAATGAACAGGAATGCATTGCGCTTGTTTGGGCACTAAAACGATACCGTCCTTTGCTGAAAGGACAACACTTCAAAATCATAACTAAAAGCAAAGCCCTTACCTGGTTGGCCAAGTTTAAGGATCAGAAGTCAAAACTTACTCAATGGGCACTCTTGCTACAGAGTTTTGACTAGGAAATTAAACACTGCGCAGGAGAGAACAACCAGCTCCCGGACTTATTAAGTCACCACCCAGAAGACCAACCTGTTGGAGAGCTTTCAGAGCTCTAAACAATCCTGCCCTCCACATTAAACGTCATAGAGCTGCCAGCTGTCCATATAGTCAAGGAGGCCCAACAAGTAGATGCTGAAACCTAGGGCAAAATGCAGATATTAGAGAATCCAAACCACGATGAATCGCCGGAAATAAACCAAACGTACGAAACCTTTCACCGGCCAACGGATAATCATGATAGGATCCTTTATGTCCCAGCCGCCGCCCGCCCCCGAATCTTGCATGTTATGCACGACGAATCCATCCACCCCGGCCGCGACGAAATACTACGTAGTATTCGCAAACGCTAACGATGACAAAGGATGTAAAAAAGTACATAGCAGGATGCCTGATCTGCATAGCGACTAAACGCGGAAAACGACAGAAATTTGCACCAATGCGAGCGCGTATTCCGATCCCTCCTTTCCACACCATCTCAGTGGATCTGATTGGCCCGTTCCCGTAGTCATTCACGAAGAAAAGATCCGTCGTCGTAATAACCGACTTGTTTACTAGATGGGTGGAAGCCTTCCCCGTCGGCCGAGCCACATCTAGTACAATCATCAAGTTACTTGAAGTGTTTAGCAGGTTTGGTTATCCGCAATGTATTATAAGTGATAATGGACCGCAGTAAATCGCCAAGCATTGGAGTAAACAAATGCAGAAATGGGGAGTGAACGCTTACTATACACCGGTATATCATCCCCAGGCCAATCCGACCGAAAGGAGGAATTAAGTCCTTAAGAAGTGTCTAAGGATATCAATGCAGGGACAGCCCGATAAACAATGTGCCCAACACATCCCCGGCATTTTATTCGAGCTTCGTTCACGCGCTAACGCTGCTACGTGCCCTGTTTGGTTACGAACTTCCACGCCCCGCAGAACGAGAAATTCCACCGGCTCTCCCACCGCAAGCACTACAACACCAAGAGGGGGACCGATGGCTAGAGGACATCAGGTAGTGTCAGCAGAGGTACATCCGCAGGTATAACAAACCTGATGAGCCACCACAGTTCGCTGCCGGACAGCAGGTTTTCATACGCAACCACCCGATCAGCGACAATCAAAACCCCGCTAGCTTCGCTACCAAGTGGCTTGGTCCGCATTTAATTCGCGAAGTTTGCTCTTCACGTGTTTATCGCATCGATCTGGATGGAAAGGACGTAGTTGTTTACGCAGATGACATACGCTCTGGAATCTTTGAAACCTCCCGAGGACGAGGATGTGGACGACCCTGCAGTTCCTGGTTCCTCTGGATGCTGACACCCCATCGTTTGCAGCCACTAAGGGCCTAGTTTTTCATGATATAGATGCTTTCCCGAAACTAGAGACACTGTTTCCCCCCCGGCTTCACCCAAATGAACGCTCATAGTGCCGAGTAATGGACGCTCATATCCCCAAGTGCTTTAGGTTAAGTTTAGGTTAAGTTAGGATAAGTGTGAGATATTCGCGCGTAGTGTTAATTGTGTAAATATGTGATCAACACCTTACAGGAAAAGGGTGCCAACAAGGATTTCCTGTACGCCGCTTTCAGCCAGTGCTGAAGAAGGAAAGCAACTCTACCATCTGCTTCCCGAGTTGGAACGAAGTTATCGTTCCGAGAGGTTTTTCCTCACTTTCAGCCAGAGCCAGAAAGAGCCTTGATAACAGACGGAATCACCCGTGCAGCAATTAAACGACGGAACAGCATAGCAAAAAAAAATGATAGCGCGTGAGCGAAATGACTCGACAGTTAATTAGAAAATTAATAATCAAAATTTGATCTGGCCTTTATATCCTGTCCCAGATCCTCTCTTCTAGAATTTCCATCGATGCGGAGCGTCTCCAGAAAATATTTGACCAAAAAAATAACGACCACGCCGTCACCAGGATAATGTTCGGAAAACCTTAGGCTGGTCAAATACCGGGTTGGGTGGTGCGAATTTACTGTTAAATGACAAAACCACAGTAAAACGACAAATGAACATTTAATTGAGACGGAAAAGTAAAACGACATTACCTTATTCGCCTTTTTTCCAATCGCAAAAAAGAACTCTAGGCTATCACCAAAATCCCGTTGCAAAACGGCACATCAACAGCAAGCGGAGCTTCTAGACACTACGTAACCCACTAAGGTAATAGTACTTTAAATAAAACTGACTAAATACGCACACACACAATAATATCGTTCGTCTTAATGAAGAATAGGTCGCTAATCATAGATGAGGCTGCGAATAGGATTGCCTATGATAAACTACTATAAATGAATTTTATTTAACCGGGAAAATTACTATTGGAGCAAATTTGGATATAAACATAACAACTATGAATTCGAACAATAATGATGTGGTAGTGCGGAAATTTAATGTTACAAATTCCCCCCTTTCCTCCAAAAGAATGTTGACCTTTAAACGGTCAAATATCAATAAGAAAGAAAAAAAAATCCAGTTAACATACATTTCTAAAATAGACCATACTGAACAACTATGAAGATCGACCCAACTTAGAAAGCAAGGATGGAGTTTTCCTAAGCATCCTTCTTTCCTGAACAACAATCACTATGGGATTCACATGGTAGACTATCCCTCCCTGAGAGGATAGAACAAACAACATTTAAGTGGGCCTGTGAATACTACGAAGGTACTTCGGCGGTCTGGAACCTATCCATCAAGAGGGCTATGTAGTCCAGAGCATAAATTTACGACCCGCAAACTAGCCACACTAACACTGACGACATTCCTTTCGCAAACGGTAAGGATTCTGGTCAGTGGAGCCCCACCTACAAGAAGCTCCTCTACCCCTTAGTAGACTACAGAACTAACTTCCAGACAGTGAGATGTCCAACTCATCGAAGGCCAAACAAAACAACAAGGCTTCACCCGGATTCTCCCATCGGCATCATACCACCAACTCATGGACTTCCGGACCTCATCGCCGGTCAGTCCAAAAATAGGCCTTCACTGCCCCTCGCTGCCAGATGACAACAGCTGCGCCGTTGGGTCACAGTGAAATTCTGCCACTAACCTACCCTAGAGTAATCGGGAATAATCTTTCCGAACACATAAGTCTGCGACAGGGTGCTTCAGGTGGATCCGTCACAATCAGTAAGAGAAACTTAAGGGCAAATAAACGCCAACTTGGTAATCATCCATCAAAATCAGTAATGTAAAAGTTTTCATTAAGACCAGAGGCAGGATTCAAAGGGTCTGATTATCCAAACACGTCGTGGTATTACTTAATCCATCAACTGACGTACATTGTGGGTTCTAAGAAATTAACGTCACAACCGCACAACTAGAACAGCAACTGCACTCATAAACCAAGCAAATCGAACCACAAGGTACCAAGTTCAGTGACCGTAACATACACCACTCGTAAGATGTCATCATCAATGACTCTCACCAACGATATCACAAAGAGTGCAAACAACACAAAAAAAGGTGAATCGTTCAACCTCGTAGCCACTGACATTGTGTATACAAAAATTCGTTAAAACGATAAGTTACTAGTTCAAATAACAACCTATAATTCCAAATATTTCCAAACCATATAACCAAGTAACTAGAGCAACTAGAGATACCTATCAGAGCCACAAGAGTCAAACTACATTCCGAACGATAACAAATTCCAACATGGGCCATCTATCGATGTCCGTGCAGGTTGAATGCCCCATTCAAAATCGCATTCAACGGTGAAAACCTCCGAGCATAAGGCTTTAACACAAAAATCAAACTAAAAGGGATAACTGTCCTCTCCCGAAGTGACAACAAAAAAAAACAACCAGGTACAATTCTTATCTAACAACCGACAAATCTTAGATGCATCTAAGATGGTCGTTTCAATTGACGGATATTCTCAGCGACATCTTTATATACATTCTCGAGGTGTTTAGCACGAGTTGTCGGATCATAGTCATGGTTGGGCGCAACGTCATCTTCAATAGGCTGGGAATCTGTACGACCCGATAGTCAAATTTCTCGGGTAAAGTTTATAAAATAAGGCGTTAAGCCAGTAACTTCATGTCTCAAAGTACGAATGCAGCATGATACGACCGGTAGGATCTTTAAGATTGCTAAGCCATTCTAGAGAATAATGGTCTGTAATGACCCTAAAATGAGCCCCCTCAATATATGGGCGCAATTTCTCAATTTCTCAATTGCCCACAAAACTGTTCTTTTGATACTGAACGGCTCAGATAGCAGATAACTTTTTCTTGAGAAGCGTCTGTCTGCACAACAAACGGCAACCGATTATCTGGACACGACTATAGGAGCGGAAACAAGACATTGATTAATTTGCTGGAAGAACTGTTCATATTAAGTCGTCCACTTTAAAAAAATCGATTCTTCTTAAGAACAGCGGTCAATTGGCTTGTAAGTGTCGAAAAATTAGGTACTAATCGTCGGTGCCACGATGCTATAGCTACGACACGCCGAACATCTGTGACACGAGACGGAGTGGGTATGTTTAGGATGGCGGTAACCTTGTCTGGGTTCGCCTGTAGTCCATGTCGATTGACTACGTAACCGAGAAATTGTAGCTCTGACCTACAGATTTCGCACTTATCCCTGTTAAGAGACAAGCCCGCGGCGACTAATATCTTAAACACTTCTTTCAGAACTCGGACATGTTTCTCGAACGTTTGGGTGGCAATAACAATGTTGTCCAGGCAAACAAATGTGGTTCCAGGTCTGGACCAAGAACACGATCGATGAAGCGTTGCTACGTAACAGGTAATTGGTATCGATTCGGTACAGTAACGCTATAAATCTGCGAGAAGATTCAGCTACAGGAATCTGCCAGTAAGCGGATTTGATATCTAGATACCCAGCATCACGCAGTTTATCCAAAGTGTTCGACACGAAAGACAACGGGTAGACGTCACGTCGGGTAAGTTTATTTAACTGACGATAATCCACGCAAAATCGGTAGCTGCCGTCTGTCTACCTGATCATCACTATCGGCGATGACCAATCACTATTCGATCGCTCTATTACGCCGTTCTCCAACATCGTCTTTAACTCTGTATCAATAAATGCTTGCATCGTCGGAGATACCGGATAATATCGCTGCTTATATGCCGGAACATCTGTCTCGATAACATGCTCTACCAAGAAAGTGCAGCCTAACTTATTGCCATGTTCTTAAATACTGAATATAACAACGTCTTCAACTCTACCACTTTACGTTCAGATAGATCGGAATGTGACTTAAGTTGTTCCCTCGCCTCAACTGACATGACGAAACTCGCAAACTTCCATTCGTCTTTACGTATATCAGCCACAACACACATAATCGACCAAAAATCGATACCCGAAATTAATATATGTGGGATATTCGGAACAATTAACACATCAATTAATGCAACTCGATCACGTAATCGGAATCGCAATTTAACAACACCTATGCTCTCGCAATATTGACCGTTCGCCACTTTACAACTGACTCGGCTGTTTACAACACGTAAATTTCCTGACTTAAATTGGTCCCAACTTGGACCCCCTAGAATTGTGCGAGAAGCACCCAAATCTAACAAACCAAAAACATTCACACCAAAAATTGACACTTCTATGTAGGGACCCTCGTCTCCTTGGACATGAGCGAGAATATATTCTAAAATTATGGAATTACGAGAATCGGTCGAGTTGGTTGGGAATGGCGCCGGCTTTGGGCACATCCTACTTGTAACCTCCGGTCTCGCCGAAACGAAAGCAATACACTTTGTCTCTAGGAGGTTCAGAATGAATATAAGTCAGGTCAGGTTCAAAACTTTTGTGACCTCGCACTGGAGGTCGAAATGAGTCGAGGATAGATCGCTTGGATTTTAATTTGACACCCAACTTTCGAAGTTGATCTTCATCAGTGATATCATGCAAGGCGAGATGTTGCTGGTAAAGGGAGCAATATTTCTCATTAGAATTTTAAGCCTTGATCACACCAGAATACGACTACTCAACCGATTAAACAAGTTGGTCATGCACGCCAGGTACATACCCATACTTTCATTTGAACCCTGCTTTCTTTTCTTGATCTCTTCGAAAAGACGATCGTCGAAATCTGGTGGAAGAAATTCTTCACAAAGCGCAGAACTAAGGTCATTCCAATCTAACAGACCTTTCCTAATCGCTCTAAACCAAATTAACGCTCTCCCACGAAATAAGTCAACAGCAGAATGGAACAAGGTTGCTCGAGAAACATTTAGAGCATCACACAACTCATTAACGCGTTCTAAGAACGCCTTGACAAACTTATCACTACGTTCATCTTAGAATTTCAAACTCCACTGAGACACTGGAACTGACCTAATGGAACTACCGACAGGTACTCTAGATGGATGAGTGGCTGGTTTAATTTTAGCCTCGTCGGAGGAACTTCCCGTTTCACTTTGGTCCGCGTCCACCATTGTGCTCAAATCTAATAAATTATTTGCGCCTATTCGAGTATATTGCCCACCAAGAACCATAAGTTTACGCTTAACATCACTCGATAAGTTGGTTAGCTGTATGATAAAGTCGGTTTTCAACTTCTTCTCGGCGGGAGTTTCCGGTACACCTATTCACACGCCCTAATGCACAACTGAGCTTCGACAACATTTTTCTATGCTCTCCTGAAGATGGAGGCCCTTCAAAAGTATCAATTATGCTTCTAAGGTCAACGATCTTAGGTGAAATAGCTTCAGCATCAACTGCAAATAGAATAGTGTACTCAGGATAACTTCGACCACAAAAAAACAAACAAAAAAACTTAAATGAAGAAGGGGGAGTCTAGATGGATGTAAGAGCACCACGAGTTCTTAAAAAAAATAAAGTCCTTCGGGCAAAAAAACGTCTTCGGAAAAACTCGAAACCGGGAATGAAAGAAAAAGAAAGCCGACGTAAAGTATAACTGGTTTTATTGACAATGAGACCCAAAAAAAGTTCTAAATTTAAGTTGAAAATTAAATATGTAAATTTAAACAACAAAAGAAAAATGGTTTGCAAATAAAATAATAAATGGTCAATGAAATTGCAACACAAAGGTGTTAGAAGTACATCGCTTCAGACTAAGAAGCAACAAAACACTGACAGCGAGTCGAATAATGACAACGTAGGAGGAGCGGCTGTCTTTCAAAAAATGCTGGCCGAAACCGAAATGAAGGAAGAGAAGCAGCTCGATAAAATGGCAGAAATAATCGAAACAATGGATGGAATGTCAAAAAAATGGACCCAGAACTACTGATCCAGGAGGTCTAAACTCCTGACCTTGAAAAAGTAGATGGAGTACACAAGTTGGCTGAAGCAACAACTCAACTCCTAAAAAACGCCTGCGAGGCCTCAATGCCAAGGAAAAAGAGATGAACGGCAAGAGATCTACCTACTGGTGGAACGAGGAGATAGCAGAGTTAAGGAGACAATGCCTTAAGCATAGACGCCTCTACCAAAGAGCCAAGGACAGGCCAGAGGCCGGACAAAGCCATGCCGAGAACCAGACTGCAAGAAAGGCGAAGCGAGGTGCTATCAAGGGAAGCAAGAGGCAGTGCTGGCAAACCCTATGCCAAGAAGTCAATAATGACCCCTGGGGCAGAGCATATCAGATAGTTATGGGAAAGTTCGGGAAACTAACACCGGCGAGGGAAAAAGACGCCGAGGACATGAAATTTATTGTCGACACGCTCTTCCCAACTCACCCAGAACTAGAGCACCAATCGGATACCGGGCTTATACAGAACACTCCGCTATTCACCCAGGATGAAATAGAGGTCGCAGCAGGATCGCTAAAAAATGGCAAAGCTCCCGGACCTGATGGTATACCAGCCGAAGTCATCAAGACGGTCGCAGCAAAACAACCGCAACTGTTCCTGAAACTGTTCAAGTCTTGTCTGCAAAGAGACTGTTTCCAACTAGATGGAAAAATGCACGACTGTTTCTGATCGATAAAAACAAAGGAGAGCCTAACTCTCCATCATCATTCAGACCGCTATGCATGCTGGACACGATGGGGAAACTGTATGAGAAGCGTTGAAGACCCGTCTTACACAGGCCATACAAGATTCCGGAGACCTGTCGGACAGACAACACGGGTTTAGAATAGGAGCCGTCGAAGAAAGAGCCGTCGAAGAAATTGTTAAAGTGGTCTACGACTCCAGAAAAGTATGTCACGGAGCGAGACCACTTGTTCTACTGGTGACGCTCGTCGTTAAAAACGCCTTTAATTCAGCCAGATGGAAGGACATGCTACACGCCCTAGAAAATAAGTTCAGAGTCCCTGGTTACCTGCTACGGATACTAAGAGGCTACCTGAAAGACCGTTACTTGACGTACTCAACGACACAAGGCGAGAAAAAGAAGAAGATTACAGCTGGAGCATTCCAAGAGTCGATACTGGGACCGGCTATAATGTGGCATACGAGGGGCTGCTGCGCGAGTAGCTTCCGGAGGGGACGTTCCTGGTTGGATACGCAGATGACGTAGCAGTAGTTCTAGTGGAACGCATAACAGAGCTCCTTCAGACGAGACTCAATCAGGTCGTGGATGCAGCAGCACGGACTCGTACTCGCAACTCAGAAGACGGAGATGCTGCTACTCACAAGAAAGGAGATCAATACCAAAATCCCGTTTGACGTACAAGGCGAAGAAATATCAACGAAGGGCGCAGTGAATTATCTGGGCGTAACGCTGGACAGAAAACCCATATTCCGGCACCACATAAAGCAAGCGGCAGACAAGGCATCGGCAAGAGTAGCCGCTCTTAGCCGAGTAATGCCAAATTTAAGAGGACCGAAACCCGCGAAGCGCAGGCTCCTAATGTTCACCGCACAATCGATTATGCTGTACGGGGCAGAGCTATGGGGAAACGAGATGGACGTGGAAAGAAAGCGAATATAGATAGTACAGGTCCAACGAGCAGGCGCACTAAGGATCGCCTGTGCCTATCGCACAGTTTCAGAGGTCGCAATCATGGGGATGGCAGGCACAATCCCAATAGACCTACTAGCTAGAGAAAGACGAAACTCCTGACCTTGAAAAAGTAGATGGAGTACACAAGTTGGCTGAAGCAACAACTCAACTCCTAAAAAACGCCTGCGAGGCCTCAATGCCAAGGAAAAAGAGATGAACGGCAAGAGATCTACCTACTGGTGGAACGAGGAGATAGCAGAGTTAAGGAGACAATGCCTTAAGCATAGACGCCTCTACCAAAGAGCCAAGGACAGGCCAGAGGCCGGACAAAGCCATGCCGAGAACCAGACTGCAAGAAAGGCGAAGCGAGGTGCTATCAAGGGAAGCAAGAGGCAGTGCTGGCAAACCCTATGCCAAGAAGTCAATAATGACCCCTGGGGCAGAGCATATCAGATAGTTATGGGAAAGTTCGGGAAACTAACACCGGCGAGGGAAAAAGACGCCGAGGACATGAAATTTATTGTCGACACGCTCTTCCCAACTCACCCAGAACTAGAGCACCAATCGGATACCGGGCTTATACAGAACACTCCGCTATTCACCCAGGATGAAATAGAGGTCGCAGCAGGATCGCTAAAAAATGGCAAAGCTCCCGGACCTGATGGTATACCAGCCGAAGTCATCAAGACGGTCGCAGCAAAACAACCGCAACTGTTCCTGAAACTGTTCAAGTCTTGTCTGCAAAGACACTGTTTCCAACTAGATGGAAAAATGCACGACTGTTTCTGATCGATAAAAACAAAGGAGAGCCTAACTCTCCATCATCATTCAGACCGCTATGCATGCTGGACACGATGGGGAAACTGTATGAGAAGCGTTGAAGACCCGTCTTACACAGGCCATACAAGATTCCGGAGACCTGTCGGACAGACAACACGGGTTTAGAATAGGAGCCGTCGAAGAAAGAGCCGTCGAAGAAATTGTTAAAGTGGTCTACGACTCCAGAAAAGTATGTCACGGAGCGAGACCACTTGTTCTACTGGTGACGCTCGTCGTTAAAAACGCCTTTAATTCAGCCAGATGGAAGGACATGCTACACGCCCTAGAAAATAAGTTCAGAGTCCCTGGTTACCTGCTACGGATACTAAGAGGCTACCTGAAAGACCGTTACTTGACGTACTCAACGACACAAGGCGAGAAAAAGAAGAAGATTACAGCTGGAGCATTCCAAGAGTCGATACTGGGACCGGCTATAATGTGGCATACGAGGGGCTGCTGCGCGAGTAGCTTCCGGAGGGGACGTTCCTGGTTGGATACGCAGATGACGTAGCAGTAGTTCTAGTGGAACGCATAACAGAGCTCCTTCAGACGAGACTCAATCAGGTCGTGGATGCAGCAGCACGGACTCGTACTCGCAACTCAGAAGACGGAGATGCTGCTACTCACAAGAAAGGAGATCAATACCAAAATCCCGTTTGACGTACAAGGCGAAGAAATATCAACGAAGGGCGCAGTGAATTATCTGGGCGTAACGCTGGACAGAAAACCCATATTCCGGCACCACATAAAGCAAGCGGCAGACAAGGCATCGGCAAGAGTAGCCGCTCTTAGCCGAGTAATGCCAAATTTAAGAGGACCGAAACCCGCGAAGCGCAGGCTCCTAATGTTCACCGCACAATCGATTATGCTGTACGGGGCAGAGCTATGGGGAAACGAGATGGACGTGGAAAGAAAGCGAATATAGATAGTACAGGTCCAACGAGCAGGCGCACTAAGGATCGCCTGTGCCTATCGCACAGTTTCAGAGGTCGCAATCATGGGGATGGCAGGCACAATCCCAATAGACCTACTAGCTAGAGAAAGACGAACGAAGTACGTCACTGCAAAAGAGCTCGGAACGAAACAGGCCAAAGCTGACGCTCGGGCCATGACATAGAGAAGCTGGCAGCAGAGATGGCAAGAGAACAATAAAGGAAGGTGGACTGCACGCTTCATAAAAGACGTCGAGAAATGGAGCGAGAGAAAGCACGGGGAGATGGATTTCTACCTCACTCAATTCCTCTCGAACCATGGCTACTTACAAATTCTTTGCTTGCTCCAGATGGCAGGAGGAGAGGCAAAGTCTAGAAAGTAAAATAGACAGCTTTGAACCTGACAACATCGTAGGAAAAATGCTAGCCGACGAAGATGGGTGGATTGCAGTAACGCAGTATACGCACACTATTCTCAAATCCAAGAAAGAGTATGGCGTGGAAGAGCGAGGCAAAAGCGAAAAACACATTGGAGAAGGCGAAGGAAAGTGGAAACCTCTAACAAGGGGAAAGTCTCAGTGGCCCCGGCCCGAAGTTTATGTGAAAGCGGTTACCAGGTCGGGCGTCCTCCGGACTAAGGTCGTGCCAGTTTAGTGGGTAGGATGTACAGAAAGTGACAGTGAGTCCCACACAGGGAAGGGTGCGTAATACCCTTCTACCGTGCGTAAAGGCCTTATTCTTGAAGTTTGATTTTTGTGAGTTACGTGAAGGTAAACTTGATTATTTAAAAAGCACTAAAAACCTTTCTTCACAATTTTATTTAAATTAACAGATATATATTTCGGACACAAAGTGACCATTATCAATGTTTTAATACTAAATACAAAACTAAAATTATTCGGCTTATATACTAAACAATTATGCAGATTATAGTGAGGGTACAGTGCGGTAATTACAGGGAAAAAACGATTTAACGGCGGTACTTGGAACGAGGTATTATGGAAAAAAACAGAAAAATCTGCTGTAGCTAACCATATTTACGAAACAGGTCAAAAAATCACAATAAATAATATAAAATTAATGAAACAATCCTCCAGTTATCAATTAAACATGCTAGAGGCTATCGAAATGAAAAAACATGAAAATAATTTATTAAATTTTGATGTAAGCCCGCTACAAAATGTACTCCTAGAATTTATCCCTTCACCTTAATCCGGGTTTTTTCCATAATACCTCGTTCCAAGTACCGCCGTTAAATCGTTTTTTCCCTGTAATTACCGCACTGTACCCTCACTATAATCTGCATAATTGTTTAGTATATAAGCCGAATAATTTTAGTATTGTATTTAGTATTAAAACATTGATAATGGTCACTTTGTGTCCGAAATATATATCTGTTAATTTAAATAAAATTGTGAAGAAAGGTTTTTAGTGCTTTTTAATTAATTATTCTTGAAGACCTAAAAAAAAAAAACACTGATAGTAATATTGAATATTAAAATACTAATGACGATAATAATAATAGTAGTAATAATAATATTGAAAATAATATTGGTAATAATGACGGTAACAATAATAGTAGCAATACTAATATTGAAAGTAATAATAATAATAATGACGATAAAAATAATAGTATTAGTACTAATTTTGAAAATAATAATAATAATGACGGTAATAATAATAATAATTAATAGGGGGTGCTCTAACCAAATATTAGAGACCGGCTTAATATTCAATTCAATTAAATATTGAATAAATTAACACCTGAAGGGCAAATCAAAAGTTTCAATAACAAAACAAAATAAAATTACGCCTGAAGGGCTTAATGAGGAACCAATCTATGAGAAGAATAAAAAAAACGAATATAATATTAAATAGTTGGAATCGCCCGTGCAGTCATTAAACGACGGAACAGCACAGTGATTTTTCGCGCTGGCGCAAAAAAAAATTGATGGCTTCTTGGACTGCCTTCAGCTTATCCTTGTCGAGCTGGGTTTCAGGGAACCCCTGGCACACTATGGCAACCTTAACCGACGTTACAGCCTCCGTAAAGGTTGGCCCGTCCCGTTTGGTCTTTTTGGTCTTCCTACGCATGCTGCTGTCCGATCTGGTCCCCTTTTCGGATTTTTGACCACCTTCGGACATTGTTTGCCCTTGGGGTGTCTTCTTTGTTTGTGCCCCGGGTCTTGTTTGTCCTTGGGGTTTTTTATGGCCCTTGCGTGACTGACTGGCTGTAAAATTAGCCTTGATTACAACCCTTTTGGCCTCGATGTAATTCTGGCCTTCCTTTACTAGTTTCGCCACTTTTGCTTTTGTGACCCTGATACCCCTGCCTTTCGAATTTCATCGTCTGACATGAGGTCTACCTCGTCTAGGGCACTTATACGCATTGCCTTTCCGGCCCTTTGGCTTTGACGAGGTTCTTGTGTAAAGGTACCCTGTCCTTTGTCTTGGGTGGCCTTTTCGCTGGCCTTGTGGGAGATCCCTGGCCCAGTAGCCTTGTGATTCTCCTGGCCTATGTTTTCTGTTTTACTTCTTGAATGTTCCATTCTGTTCCCACGGGAAGCCCCGCAACACCAGGTAAGACTAGTTACAGGGGGCTTTGACCGGGTGCCCCCCTAGGAAGTTCGAGACCGCACATATCCTTGCGGCCATTCAGCTCTCAGCACTTTGCCTTTCTCCTTAGCTTGGGGTTTGGGTTACTCTTCTTTTCCCTTCTTACTTACGATCATTGAGGGTACGTATCCCTTGTACATGGCAGCATCCGAACAGTTAAATTTAACTAGCTTCAATTTCTTTATCATTTTTTTTTATTTAAGACTGGACAGAAAGACTTACGATCGATAGCCCAGACAATGACGGACTAACACCAATTATACCGTATATATGTATTATTGTAAATATTTGTACGTTACTGGAATAAAGATGTTATATATGGTCTATAATGGTCGACTATAAAATTAATTTAATAGATGAGCTACATTAAATATACTCTCCAGTATGTTGTATTGTAAATTAATTAAGTTATAATAAATTCTAAATTTAACATAAATACACATATTGTACTCGTAATAAATTTAATTTTGGTATTATTAACAAGAGAACAAGTATAAAATATACTAAAAGAAATTCAAAGGTAACAAGGTAGAATATTAATTTTTATAACAATCTAAAAACAGTAATCATTCAAAATAGATTACATAAATTGAGACAATTTTGTGTTAATAATATAGTAATGTATTTAATTGATGTATTATTTTATTTTAGTAATGAAAGAGGAGATGGGAATAGTGGTTGAGGAAGGTAAATTAAAATAGAATACTTACACATGAAAGTCGAAAGGTATATGTATTGATGGTGCTATTGTAATATATTACTTAAGTGGGGTATCCAATGGTTGTTATTTGATAATTTATAATGGCAAAGCATCTGTGTAAAAAGATATAGGTTAGGCCTTGTAATTATTCGCATAATGCAAAATTGTCTAAATATTGGATTGTGAAAATGTAGATACATGTAGGTGTAATGTTATACTTACTTAAGGCGGTAAGTGCCTCGCGCCAGAGTTAGACCTACGGGGGGAGACCGTAGTAGGACGGCTCATACGATCTTCTTTCTGTATCTATTTTGTTTCGCTCTCTTCTTTTAATGCGATATCAGGACCGTACTCATATATTTCATTGTAAAACCATCGGCGGGGCTAAGCGTTTATATGCTCTGACTGTTAGATTGTTACCGGCGTTCAGTTTACCTGAACGTGGTAACAAATGCGTAATTATATTTTATTCCATTTTACGAGCTACCCATTGCTCCTAATAATAATTTGCATAAATTTCGCATTATTGAAATAATCCAAACGAGATAATTTTCCAAAATGTGCAGCTGCCAGTGTGGAACAATAGGACGGGCCCTTTTTCGGCGAAGAGGATCATTACCTGTTCCCGGAATTGCGGGGCCTACGTGACCAAAACAAAGCCGCGTCACCAAAGACCACCATATAAAACCAGGCTCCGGCCATCGCTCATTACCAGTCGTCTGCCATCAGCAGCGGTGGTCAGCCTGGTCGGTTCCGCCGATTCAAGCCTCTTGTCCTTGCTCTTGTATATATTGTATATTATCTCTGTCTATTCTGTCTGTCGATCTTTTGTAAAATATTTTCTTCTTCTCTGGCCCCATGTTTTAATTTACACACTTTCTTTTGCTCTTTACTCTGTTTTTCACAGCTAGCCGGTGCTCATACGTTGACGTGGCGTGGAAGCTCAAGCAAGTATTACCGACGGGAAACTGTTTAATCGAAGCCTGCGGCTGCTAATCGATGGTGAGCCTTGCCAGGGACCCCTGTGCCGCCTCCAGTGCGTGTTGGTTCCAGAAAGTACCATCGGTGCTACTTCCTTGCCAGTTCGTCACGAGGACGTCTTCCGCGTCCACCGTTAACAAGATCTTTGGGCTGACGTCATTATTGACGTAAATCAAGACCGTTACATTGCATTTACTATTGAATTTCACATAATTTAACTAATGAGATAATTCTATGAGTTTTATTAATGAAATTATAGTAATTAATTCATATTACTGTTTAATTAACGGGTGCGTAATGCAGTAACCACAAAATTTAACAACAATCTCTCAGACATTAAATAAAAACAAAAATTTATATTTATTTATAACAAAAGTAACATAGTATTTCAAATAATTATTTTAAATCGCTTGAATTATTATTCAAAAAATATTTCTCTCTCGTACCATTTTTGCTTTCTCTATATAAGGAAACTATTGATTTCAGGAAAATATTTTGAACTTTTTAGCGGTAATATCCATTTCCAAGTCCCCTAAGACGAATCCACTAATTTCTGGGAAAAAGTTTATGTGTCTGGTTGTGTGTTTGTCGGTGGGCAAATTATCTAGAAATGAATGAAACTTTAAACTTAAGGTGTTATCCTTAAAAACAGAAACTAAAAAGTTTATGGTAATGATTTATACACCGGAAGTGGATGCTTACTCGAGGAGTTTTTTCAGACAATTTTCTAAATATGAAAAATAATACAAAACTTTTGAAACAAAAGATAAGGGAAATAAGAAAAGTTCTTGTTTTGAGAGAAAAAAATTGAAATGTTCACATGTTAAGCCTTTTATAAATAAACCATAAGAGTTACATTAAGATTATTTAACAAGTAATTATAGAGAATTCATAAGTGCGCAAATTATTAAGGATAGACTTTTTGCGTAATCCTCGTGGTTTTCGAGAAAATTGTAGCAAAACTACTATGATGGTTACATCACCATTTTTGACTATATTATCTGTTTGTGGGATAAAATTTTCACAAAATTGAGAGTGGTACTGATTACATCCTTACAACTCCATAATCACCAAAGCTATATTTTTCAATAGCATTAAATTTATAATAATTAGAAGTCAAATTTAAACTTCATGTCCATTTTGGCGTAACAACTCATCAATAATATATTTCTTTATGAGCTTTGTTAAATATACTAACTCTTTCGACATATATGCATTAAATAATAAATTTAAAAATACGAAAACATTTCGTGAATCTACAACAGTGAGACTTACTAAGACTACAAAACAAATTAATTTGAAACAACTACTTCTCTGGCTAGTACCTCGACAGACGTTGAATAAAACAAAGTTAATTTGCGTGTTACGAATAGTACAACTATCAAAACATTTCGTGAATCTACAACAGTGAGTCTTACTAAGACTACAAAACAAATTAATTTGAAACAACTACTTCTCTGGCTAGTACCTCGACAGACGTTGAATAAAACAAAGTTAATTTGCGTGTTACGAATAGTACAACTATCAAAGCAACACTAATTTGAATGAAATTATTTCTGTTGAATAAACTAATAAATGATAAAAAGTATTTTAGATTGTTTAAATATGACTATAACATTAAATTAAATTAGCAAAAGCAATTAAAAAATCTAGCATTCAAGTTTATAATCATCTGCAGACACGTGTTTCGGACTTTCGCTCTTTTCAGTACAGCTTTATTATAAAATTGATTTTAAATACAAATAAAAACACTTACTAAAATAAATATAATGAAATATGATAATAAATATTATGAAATATAAATAACTTACTCAGATGTGTACGGCAACTGACACAAGAATGAAATATAATCGACTGAAGGTCTGAATTTATACCTGAGGTGGATTAGTGAATTCTACAGAAATCATTACGTTCGGGATTAAGGAAAAATACCCACTTGGAGCATAATTCAATAATAAAATGTATTAAAATCCTTTAGTTCGTTGTAGAAGACAGTTTAAATTCATTTTTGTGCATATTTTTTCATGTTATAGTCATATTTAAACAATCTAAAATACATTTTATCATTTATTAGTTTATTCAACAGAAATAATTTCATTCAAATTAGTGTTGCTTTAATAGTTGTACTATTCATAACACGCAAATTAACTTTGTTTTATTCAACGTCTGTCGAGGTACTAGCCAGAGAAGTAGTTGTTTCAAATTAATTTGTTTTGTAGCTTAGTAAGACTCACTGTTGTAAATTCTCGAAATGTTTTCGTATTTTTAAATTTATTACTTAATCTTCTACAACGAACTAAAGGATTTTAATACATTTTATTATATATGAATTAATTTTATACATTAATTGATATTCTTCTCAGCTAACCAATTACAAATGTCCGCGTTCATTCATGTTGTTGTTGGTGGTTTCACCAATTGAAAGCTGTGATATGGTGCATTATCCACTATAATTAAAGATGGTTCTTGTGAATTTGGAATTAATTTCTCAGTTATCCATTTCCTAAGTACATCAGTGTTCATTTCTTCATTCTAAACGAGCACTTTATTTTTTGATGAATTTAGCATGTTACACAAAGCTATCTGCATCTGCACTTTAAGTTTCATCCAAAACAATTCAAATATGCAATGCCATGTTCTCATAAGTGTTCTGCGGTTACTGTTCCAAATTCAACTACTTAATGCTTTAGTGCCAATGTGCCAATTTTCTTTTTGTTGTAATTTATTATTGAGCGTTTTAAGTGTTATATGTTTTCCTGTAATGAATTTGAGAACTTAATATTTATTTGAGCTAGAATTTTAATTATTACTTCTTTCGTATTACAATATTTTACAAGATTGATGATTAACACTGTATTGTTGCCAATTTTCAATGTATTGGCTACTCTCTTGAAAACAAAAATTGGTTAAATAATTAAAAAACATTTTTATTTATTTAATCTTACTCCTTTTTACCTTCAGCTGTAATAGGTAATAATGGCTCAAAATATGTTTTTTCAGAATTAAATAATTCATAGTTACAACTTTCTACAAACAATAAGTATGGAAAAGGAACAAGAAATTATTCTGCTGGCAATTGCTTCTTCTATCTAATGTGGATCCTTAATTGGCATGCTTCAATTATTTCTGGTAACAGACAATCCATGAAAAATAAATTCAATTTACTTCCCATTTCAGACGACCAAAAATTATCATCTTTAAAAATTGTCTCAATTTTCACTCCATATTAAGTCCATACATCCAAAATACAGTACTGCCTATCGGTAATGTGTAATAGGCTCAGAATCTGATAAAACCAATTATGGTGTATGTTCATTTCATTGCCCACACAAAATAGTATTTTTTTAACATTATACCTTCTTCTGGTGTTACATCTCTTGCAGCCCAAGGGGATTTTATTTCTACTATACCTTGCTCTCTTATAAGCCCATCTTACGTAGCTGCTAAAAAAGGCAGTACTGTGTCGATAAAAAAACCTGCGTGTTTCTATAGTCTGTCCAATACGTTTTTTCTATTTTCCGCAATGCTAATTTTTCGTTACGTATATCATACTTTCTACTAGTACTAGTATAAAACTCTTTCCACTAATGCATCTAGTTGTTACCCTTCGCTTGCAAATATCCCCAAAATATGATGCAGTTACCCATTTCCGGCGTTCTAAATACCACAAACCAGAATATCTTTGGGATTGAGTCATTTCTTGAATATTAAGAATTTCATTACGTGTTTTCTTTTTATTTCATTCAGAAATTTTTGCTTTTCAATTTTAAATTGCTCATCGCTGATATCCGGTTAATCGCAATTTGCCTCCTTTAACTTCTGAAGTATTTTTAGATCCTGAGAAAAGGGTTTGGCCTCAGGTAAAGTTCCAGGACTTGAATACATTGGCCGCCCAGAATTATGGCAAATTACAGCTGCTCCGCACCGTGCCTGATTCGAATGTCTCTTGCAGAAATGTATCCTCTTCCCTCATATAAATTTTGCAATGAGAGAATTAAATTGTTCCACACAATTATAATCCACAACATAGAGTAAGTAAGTAAATAAAAATTATTTCATACACATCATAAAGTATACAATTAAAGTACCCTTCATTCTTAAATCTTTCATTATGCCATTTGCTGAAAGCTCTTTGTTACAAAAATATCCAATATTTTTGCAGTGATTATGTTCCCCAAAAACATGGCTTATTGAATTTTCTATGTCCTTTTTATAAGTTCAACTTTTTTCTCGGACTCGTATGTTTAGTTTTTATGTTATTACCTTTGTTACTGCCCATTTCAATCTAAGTTCATTTGCCTAAAACAAAATGTTTTACTTCTTATTATAGTTCCTTAGGAAAACTATATATATAACGTTTCTACGATTATTAATTTATAGAAGAAAAAAGTTTTACATCGTTTAAAACAATGTTTCAATATTATTGTAATTATTGGCAAAAACTCAAATACTATCCTAGCTACATACGCTCTTTTACGGAGACTAATTAAATAAATTGGTTGATTGAGTTACGTAAAGATCAAATTAATTTGACGAATAAAGCACTAATAAACTTTCTTCACGATTTTATTTGATTTACCAAATGTACATTTCGGACACAAAGTGACCATTATCAATGGATTAGCACTAAATAACTGATATAATAATTCAACAATAGAAAATCTACAGCCCTTAAAAAATGTATTAAAGTATGTATTCATTACAAATTCAATCGCAAAACGCTTATTTTATGCAGCAACATCTACAAACATGACCAAAAATAATAATAGAATAAGTAAGCTAAATAACAAATTGAACGCAATTAAAATATAGGTAGTGTACACATGCGCTGATTTTGTGCAGTACGGAAATTCATATAGGAAAAATGTATGTTGAACTTTAATAAGAGAAATAGGGGAATACCATAAAATATGGCTGATGTGGTGTCCACTTTAAATTACTCAAGAGGCTGTTCTATTTGTTGTGTGCATACGTGCCTTTGCGTGTCTTAACTAATGACTAATAAGTAATACCAGGAATCAGATCTTTATAAGGGGTGTGGCAAAAAGGCTAAGCCATAAATACCTTGGATCAAAATATGATGATTTAACACAACTTATTTATATTCAAAAATTTACGGATAAGCCGAATTCAGTTTTCATAGCTGCAAAAAATAATAATTTATTTAAAAAAATTGATCACGTCATTCGATCTCGCTAAAATTTATTATTGTTAATTATCATTATCGGTTGACAATATTACTTTATTAACGCACCTATATAAAATACTCCTTAGATCATTTCAAAGTTCTTTTGTCGCTCAATATTGTTTGATATCTTGTTATGTTTGTCCATAAAACATAAATTGCTTGAAAAGTGTTACATGTTTTTTTGCATGAATTAGTTTATCTATTAATATTATTTAATTTTCGTTGAATTGATTAAGTTGATTAATTCACTAATAATGCCTTTATATTTCATTTTTGTGTGAAATCCGTACAAGATATGAAATATTATTAAAGGGCAAAAATACTCTATAATTGCACTGATTTTTTAAGTAAAATTTTATAAAGTGGACCAATATTTTTTTTTTTATTTTATCTTGTGGTATAATTTTTTACACTTTTTGTCGATCAATGATGGCCATGATAACTGTAATTATTACATTATAACAATTAGCAATAATTTATTTCAGATAAATCGAATAAAGTGTTTAATTGTTATATTATATAATATATAATATATATTTTTAAACTTTAAAGACTAATTCAGTCTTTACTGTACACTTTTTTATGTAGATAAGTTTTGTTAAATTATTATATTTTAATCCAGCGAACCAATGGTTCAGTTATTTGCCTCACATTAATGGGACACTAAATATTTTAATTTACGACACTTTATACGGCGAACACGCAAGAATCGAGTAACTTATTTAAAATAAGATGTTCATTCGAAGCCCTAAAATATACCTGAATACAAAAATATATTTGTGCACGCCCAACACACAGTACCATATATTTCATGCAGGTGGCGTATCTTGACGGCACTAAAAATGGCGAAATTAGGGGTCCAGCTCGTAGATCATTATGAATTTATCTAGCTATTAATTTGAATTTTGTTTAATACAAATCATTAATAAAGTGAGGTTTATAATAAGGCATGCTTCCATTAATTTATTTCATATTGCAGTAAATTACTTTCAAAAAGTCCGTATTTTATACCCTTAACTATTCCTTCTTTTTACAATATTTATACAAATATAACTTATTATAAACCTACTTTAAACCTTTGTCTTTCGGCATGCAAAATATGTTTTCTGAATTGTTATCCATTATTTCACAACTTTCTATGGCCGGACATGCGAAATGCACGTATTTTTCGAGTTGCACTTACCGCCTTAATGCTATAATTAATTATATTTTGTGTTAATATATGTTAGAAACGTAGTAGAACTCGTGCGGCCTTTATTTTTTCAAACAATATCAATGAATTAAATTTGTTAATAAGTGTTTGAGAATTTTGTAGTGTGTATTTAGGGTATACTGTATGATGCTTTTAAAAATTAAATTTATGTTTTAGGCTTTTGGCTAGTATGTCAGATCGGTCGTATGCCAGCCTTGTGTAGTTGTTCATATAGGATTGGGTTTTTAGGATTCATTAGTAGAATGGTGGCATTATTATTATTAGTGTATTTAATTAATGTAGGTTTTGTGATGTTGATTATACTTTATGTTTGTTTAATGAATTTCGGTAAAAGATTGTTATTTAATTTTATGTAGTTATTATCGTTTATTAAATTTTGGATTTTGGATAAGTAGTCATTTCTATTGAGTATCTCTCTTCTGTTATTTTTCCAAATTTGTACCTGTTGTTTATTGATGTTTTTCAATCTTCTTTCTTCGGCTTTTAATAATTGAATGCAATCCCCCTTAATGGCATATTGTTGTGGGTATCCATGTGATGCAGTTTCTAATTCAATTGCTAATAATGTCATATTAGTTGGGTATAACTTAGGTGCAAATTTATATCTTTGTTTTAGTAATTTGTTTTCTTTATTGGTAAACTAAATGTTACTTTGATTAGTTACCCTAGGGTGAAAAATGTGTGTAGATTGGGTACTTTTAATTATTTATTGTTTTTTGTTAATATGCGTTGCAATTAGACTTTTAATTTTTAGTTTTTTTTTTAAATTTCTGGCAAGTGTTCTCACTTGAAAATTATATTCTTGTATGAAGTCAATAAGCATATTTAATTCTATTGTGTGTAATCGAATAACCAAAATATCTTATATGGGAAGTAGCTTAGTATTAATATGGTTCATTTTGCTGTAATGTAAGTGTAATTGATTTTTGATCAGTTTAATTCTAACTTTGTTCTGTATTGTAAAATCAGTTTTGTTTGAACAATTATATTTTACAAAATTTGGTGTGACATTTTCTTTTAGACATCGTTGTAGGAAATAAATGTGAACTTATTCCTGTTGTTTCTTATAAATCAAGTTTTTATAGTTTTGGATAATTACCGCTGTACTTGCGTGTGTATATTTCTTATGATAGAAATCCATAATTTACTTGTTATAACTATATTTTTAATTTAGTAGATGGGTTATATTTAATGTACTCTCCAGTATTATATGTTGTTTTTATAATTTTATTTTCCGGACAAGTTTCTTGAAGTATTATTTCTCATCCTCAGTAGAAAACTATAAATATTAATTAAATTATAAATTCTAAAATTAACATAAATATACGAGGGATATTTGAAAAGTCCATGCAAAAATAAAAACTACTGACGTGTTTGGGGTCAACATTTTTATTTTTCGACATAGTCTCCTTTTTGGTTTCCCTTCCGGATAATAGGATTTGTCCATGTCTGCAAAATATCCATTAGTTTCCGCAATCACCTCCTCGTTTAAATAAAATCTTTATCCCGCCAGCCATTTCTTCAAATTCTGGAACAAATGGTAGTCCGAGGAAGCCAGGTCTGGAGAATAGGGGGGATGTGAAACGAATTGGAATTCTATTTCCATTAATTTTGTGACCACAACTGCTGAGGTGTGCACTAGTGCGTTGTCGATTTTCAAACGGTCCAATAACGATAAATAATATTTACCTGTAATCCCGGTCGAAGAAACGGTCTTCGCCTTTTTTGTGCAAATTCCCCCTTGGTAACCCATTGTTTAGATTGTTGGTTGGTCTCAGGAGTGTAGTAATGTATCCATGTTTCATCCACAATAACGAAACGATGCTTAAAGTGCTCCGGATTCTTCTGGAACAGCTGCAAACCATCCGTTTTTGGTCAAGCGTGAGCAATCGCGGCACCCATCTGCGGATAGCTTTCTCATGTCCAAATGTTGCAAAATATTATGTACCCGTTCAGTCGAGATGCCCACCGCACTAGCAATCTCACGCACCTTAACTCTTCTATCATCCATCACCATATCATGGATTTAATCATGATTTCTGGAGTCGTAACCTCCACAGGCCATCCAGAACGTTCAGCGACACTTCAGCCCATATGACCGGTCCGAAAATTTTGAAACCACTAATAAAGTATTCCAATCAAAAGTGCAGAGTCACCATAACGTTTAGCAAGCTTCTCTTTAGTCTTCTGAGGCGTTTTGCCTTTCATAAAGTAATGTTTAATCAACAAAATTCTTTTTCGTCCATTTCTTAAAAATCACTCGACTTCCTTGACACATACGAATGCCAAACACAAAGAAATAGACCAATATGGCTGAAACTTGGTGTGCGTTCATTCAAAAGATGCTACTAACTAAACATGACCTCGATGCGCGCCGGTGCTGCCATCTCTCGGACTTTGCACGGACTTTTCAAAACATCCTCGTACACATTGTATTCGCAATAAATTTAATTTTGGTATTATTAACAAAAGGAAAGCTATAAAATAACTAAAAGAAATTCTGAGGTATAGAGGTAGAATATTATTTTTTACAACAATGTAAAAATTCAAAATAATAATACATTGAGACAATTGTTTTAATAATATAGCAATGTATTAATTTGGTGTATTATTTTGTCTTGGCAATAAAAGAGGAGAGGAGATGGAATTAGTGGTTCATGGAGGTAAATTCAAATAGAATACTTTCACGTCAAGGTCAAAAATTGAAAGGAATATGGCATGGCTTTTTTTCGCAGAAATAACTAATTTTGGTTTATGTGTTGATAAAGCTATTGTAATATATTACTGAAGTGGAGTATCGAATGGTTTTTATTTAATGCTATGATTAATTATATTTTCCTTTAATATATGTTAAAAACCTAGTAGGCGTTTTTTCAAGTGAAATTGAATATGGTAAACTTATCGTGGATTCTGGGAGTGCGCATGTTTGAATGTCATAAATAGAGAGCGGATTTCTAGCCACAGTGCTTGTCCATAATATTTATAGTATCAAAAAATTACTAAATATGTACACGAATCTTTAAAAATGTGATTTCTTGGCGCTATGATTGTTTTGCCTTTTTTGCTTATTTTGACTTTTTGTGCTTATTTTGATTTTTTATGCCTTTTTTAGATTATAATGCCTATGTAGAGCATTTTATAAACTTTTTATAAATATTTAATAATAAGTTTACACTGACTTTAAATTAATGTGCTAATATAGAGAATTTTCATAAAAAATTGTATCCCATCATTTATAGATTATATTTTATGACATATTTTATTTGTGTCTTTTGACAGTATAATTGTATAAATTTTTAGCTGTTTGTAATATGATACAATAATTATAATTTCGTATAAATTATAAAAAATTGTGCCAACTGAATATGAGTAATAATAATATTTATTCGTTCTTGTCAGATTTTACACATATCAATACAAAGTATAAGATGGTGTTTACATATCAACAAATTAAAATAAAAAATATAAATAATAAACATTAATAATCTATAACATAAGTGTATAGATGAAATGAATGAGACCATGTGTAACTAAACACTGTAAGAGTCAATGTACAATCAAAATCAATAAGAATAATGTATAAATAAATTAAGTAAATGTAGAATAAAATCAGTAAAATGGGTTACAAATAATATTGAGAAAAAATGTTCTGTAAAATAAATTAGTAGAATTTGTGTATAAGTAAAATCAATTAAATTTGTGTATAAATAAAAGCTATAAAAATGATGTGTAAATAGAAACAATAAAATTTGTGTATAAATAAAATCAATAAAAACGTAAAAGTAAAATCAATACAGTTTTCGTATAAATTAAGATAATGTAAAAGTAAACCAACAGTAAAATCGATAAAAATATATACGTATAATGAATAAAATTTATGTTTAAATGAGGACCATTAAAATGGGCGTAAAACAATAAAATTTGTGTAGAAATAAAACCGACAAAAACATATAAATTATATCAGTATCTCTTCTTCTATCAGACAAAACACACTCCAAATAATAAAACAATTTTATAAATATTCCCTCCCAAAATACATCCTACGACTTTTCAAATTAAAAAGACAATTTTACAGAGACATCCAACTGACGGATACTCCTGAACTATGACAAAAAATTAACATTAAAGACTTAATTCAAGACGAACGTTTGGATAAAACCATGCAGTAAAGTCAACGATTCAAAGGGAAACAAATTTTGGTCAGATATTAAGAAACTAAGCAAATATAAAAAAGCAAACAATTTACAGCAAATATTCGACCCGCAAACTAACGAGACCAACACAGACCCGGACGTAATCGCAGAAAAATTTGCCGACAATTTCAACGCTACTTATTTAATGACACAAGATCCAAAGTTTGACCCGAATTTCCAAAAAGTAAATGACTGGTACATTAAATATTTTCAAAAATGTTCTGTACCGACGGACATTTTTACACATCACGAATACTTTGACGTTTTAATGAAAGGCAAAAATACAGCGACTGGACATGACCATATACATAGACACATCTTAATATCCATCCCATTCCACATACATGACCACCTCCTTAATACCAACTTGTTGATCACAAAGAACAATATTTCTTAGAAGTGTTGAAAATAGGTGTGGTAATTTGTATCCCTAAACGCGACCAACCATCTTCTTTATTTTCCAGCTATCGTCCTCTAACACTCCTAACGTTATTGGAAAAATCTATGAATACCTCCTCAAAAACAAAATCCTTTCTTTAATTTCAAACCACACCCCCAAATACCAATTTTGTTTTCTTTCCCGTCGATCAACCTCCCTTCCACCCACCATCCTTATCTCAAATTTCGAAACAATCCACCTTGAAGGCAGAGCTTCTGCAGCTTTATTTTTGGATGTCCAGAAAACGTTTGACTCTGTCTGGCATCAAGGCTTTTATTTATTTATTATATACACAATAACCTCTTTTATACAATATAATACATATTTTGGCAATAAAAGTAATGAAAAAAAAAACAAAATTTAATTTGTGAAATTAAAATAAAATAAGATTAATACAATTATTTAAATGCGTTGCGTTTAATATTAAATTTGAAACCTTAGAAAGAGCTATTAAATAGGTTAAACCATTCATAATGATAATAATTATTCGCATATCTCATAGAGAGTTATTACGACTAAAATTAGTGTAAGTACCACGTCCTAGATATCCCTTTCCATATTACTTTCATTATCAAACAATTCATCTCCAATAGATCCGTAAAAGACAAAATCCACAACTCATTTTCTTCTTCCTTTAGGCAAAACCATAGATCAAAAAGTCAGTTTCAAAAAACACACAGCTGTAATAAAAAATAAAATAACTTCTAGGGCAAAATGCTTTAGAAGCTTAATCTACAAAAATAATGGGATTAATACCTAGAAAAGCTGTTAAAATTTATTAAATGATATGATAGTAAAGTAATGGGCGACTTGACTATGATTGTGCTCTCTACCCCAATCCCAGCAATCCAACCCAAAGTTACAAGTTATTATATTCGACATATTGTATTCTGTTAGATAGATACGATTTCATTAAGGTTATTAGGCTATTACTGAAACCCCACATTTCAAGTTTATGCAACAATAAGTTGTGATTTATTTTGTCAATTGCCTTACTAAAATCTGTGTGGATGGCATCTGATGAGATGTAAATTCAGTAAAATTTCTTAAATTCGTTTGGGTGGAACGATTCTTCATAAATCTATACTGTTTTGTTGTGATGAGCTTTAACATGATTTCATATTTTATCAACCATAATAATTTCAAATATACAGTGGACGCCGCTTATTAGAATCACGGACAATGTTATCAATCGGATATTGTTATCACTTTTGCGAAGAACGGGCCGGACGTGTAATACTACATACAAAAATTTTCGTTTATAGTAATCATGATTTCGGTTTATGTTATCATTTTTTTCTTAGAAATGTTTTCGTCATGAGCAATCAATCAATCATCAATTGAAAATCAAGAGCCAAAGGAAGATGTAGATATAAAAACAATGCAACCCCCAATAATTAGCGAAATGAGAAAAACGCTGGAGGTTTTGCGACGTGGTGTGCAGCACAGGTCATCTGATTTTCAGACTCATTACTACTATGAAATTTTCGTTAATAACTTGCTCCGCGAAAATCAGAGACAAACAACGCTAGATGAGTTTTTTTTTAATATGAATTTGTTTCAAATTTAAATGAAATACATATTGTATGTAGTAATATTTTTTAAGAGTTTATGTTACGTTATTATAGTTTGTAACGTTATTATATGTTTAATTAAAATAAAGTTTTGTTTTTTCGGCTATTATTATCAATCGGTTATTGTTATCAAAAACCCCGAGTCCCGTTGTGATCACATTAAGCGGCGTGCACTGTACTACATACAAAAATTTTCGTATATAGTAATCATGATTTCGGTTTATGTTATCATTTTTACTTTCCCTATATACGAAGTATATATAGGGGAAGTATTGTGATCGTGATTTTTTTTTGAAAATTTTTTTTGCTGAAATATCCGTTTTGAGGTCCTCCGAGTCCATTAAACTAATTTCTGGAAAAAATATTTTTTGTCTGTGTGTGTGTCTGTCTGTCTGTCTGGCTGTGTGTCCGTGAGTGCTGTATCTCAAAAACGACTGATCCGATTGAGATGAAACTTTAAACTTAAGGTTTTATCGTTAAAAACTGGAACTGAAAAGCTTTTAGTAAACATTCATAAACCGGAAGTGGGTGTTTACTCGAGGCGTTTTTTGTTTTTTTCCGATATTTTTTTTAATATGGAAAATATTACAAAACTTTTCAAACAAAAGTTAAAGAGAATGAGAAACTGATCAAATTTTGTAAAAATATATTTTTCATAAAATTCTTAACTTTCGAGAAAAAAAATAAAAATTGAAATTTTTGACATTTTTTGCCAATTGCTAATAAACTATTGAAGCAACATGAAAGTTATATAACAAATAATTGTAGAGAATTCAAAATGTTACGTTATTATAGTTTGTTACGTTATATATTTTTATTTAAAATAAAGTTTTGTTTTTCGGCTATTATTATCAATCGGTTATTGTTATCAAAAACTCCGAGTCCCGTTGTGATCACATTAAGCGGCGTGCACTGTATTAGCAAAATTATTTAAAATGCAAATGGTACGGTAGTTTTTAATATTATTTTTACACCCTGTCTTATACACTGGTGATACAAGTGTAGTTTTCCATATACTGGGAAAATGTGTTGAGCTTAGTAAAAGATTAAATATGTGTAACTACAGTACCGAATAATAAGGAAGGCATTTTATCAGTGCCAGATGTAAATTTATTAACAAGCCGCTTTGAAGCTTTTAATATATCCGTTTCATTGATAGAACTTATATTTATACTATTGTTATAATTTAAGTTAACATTATTAAATGAATTAAATACAGTAAACTGGGAGAATGTATATTCCTTGGAGACAAATTTAGTAAATTTACAATGAAACTCGTTTTAAACAAAGTACAGTAACTTGTTCAACAAATATTTTCCAGAAAAAGAAACTAGTCTAAAACCTAGAAAAAATAAAAACCTTCCATTTTGCGAAGACTTAAATCACTATTTATAATGAAACAAACGAAGGTACAATAAACTACTGGTAGAAAAAAGATCTGACATATACAACTATAGAATGAACAAGTCCAGCAATTCTAATAAATGCACATGGAATATAATAAATGAAATAAAAGAAAAAGATACTAAAAAGACAGATATAGAAGTAAAAGGGGATCCAAATCAAATTGCCAATACATTCAACAACTTCTTTCAAACATTGCAATTGAATTAAGTTCAAACATAATACCAACTGAATATTCCGACACAATAAATAAAAACGAAAAAAACAATTTTTCTCAACCCAAATGAGAATATAAATGACACAATGAGATTGAAAAATACCATGTCATGTGGATATGATAATATTCCTAGTATTATTATAAAATACAGTATTACAAATATAATAGAACCGCTTACATACATAATAAATAATTCACTCAAATTTGGTATTTATCCTGACACATTGAAATTAGCCATCATAATCTATTTTTATAAAAGGGGATGCTGAAAAAGTAGAAAATTACCGGCCAATAAGTTTATTACCTACATTCTCAAAAAATTTAGAATATTAAATAATACAAATCGCCTAAGTAACACACGACATGGATATTCAAAAGAGAAATCCACAATGACACTATCTATGAGTTTTATGAACATATCATAAATAAATTTGAAAGTAAAGAGATTGCGCTGGGGATTTTCATAGATTTATCCAAAGCTTATGACTGTGTAGATCATAAAATTCTCTTGCGTAAATCAGAAATGAATGGAATACGCGGTGTATTCTTAGAATGGTTTAGATTGTACCTGATCGGCAGGTCACAGTAGTTAGTAATTCATAAAGATGGGCTTAGAACAACATCAAAACACTCGACCATTGAGCTAGGCCTACCACAAGGTAGTTTAACAGCGCCGACTCTCTTCGTTATATTTATTAATGACTTAATAAGCGTAATTTCCAATCAGTGTCAAAAATTGTAAACTATGCCGGTGACACCAATTTGCTGATTTCAGGCAAAAACATCAATCAAAGTTAATATAACAGCAAATACACTTGCACTGTGTTGTACCCGACCTCTTCGTGCACGCCAGTGACCCATTTGGTGATATCTGGGATCAGCCGATGTGTCCACCGACCTTTCGTCGAGCTGTCCCATCTCTCTTGCCAAAGACGAAGACTCTCCAGTCTCTCCTCTTCACAGAGGACCCTTCGCTGCTCTTCTTTCTTTCTACGGTATTGACTTTGCCGTTCTCCTGCCAAGATGTCGATGGGCGGGCATGATGCAACGACATTGACCGCATCATGTGATACCGTTCGATATGCTGAAGCCTATCTGATCGCTGAGAGTCGCTGGACTGATGACATTGTCTTGCGGTAAGTTGTTAGTTCTAGCGATGCGGGCCACACCCATGTTTTCAAGTGCCTCTAAGACTCGATCCCAGCGGGCCGAGTTGAACGCGTTCTTGATGTCCAGAGTAACGATGAGGCAATACTTTTTGGAACCGCCTTTCCACCTCTTTCCTGAGATGGCTTCCTTCGCGATGTTCGTGACGGGTTCCAGTGCGTCGATGGTCGATCTTCCCTTCCTTAATCCGAATTGGAATTCAGAGAGTTGAGCATCATTGCTACAATCTGTCGGCCACTATCCGCTCTAGGTTCTTTCCCTCCGAACCCAGCATGCAGAGTGGACGAAAAGATGTTAGGTCGTCCGGTGGTTTCTTCATTTTGGGAGAAGGACCAACCTTCGTAGGCAGTGATTGTACATGCTTATAAACATGTCTGGTCTCGCGGCATCACCCCTGAATGCGATGCTGGGTATGCCGGTAGGTCCTGGTGCCTTACCTTTCTGCAATCTAGTGCACGCCTTCGTGAGCTCTTCCATGGTTACTCCGGGAATTTCCACTTCTCCATCCTCTGGGTGGTAGTCGGGGAGTTCTTGTTTCTCCGGGAACAGGTGTACTACTATTCTATGCAGCATGCCGGGACAAGTTGGTGATATTGCGGGTAGGCTTTTAATCCTATGCATGACGGTTTTATACAGCCTGCCCCACGGGTTCCGGTCCACTTCCGCGCAGAGTTCCTTCCAACATTCTCTTTTATTCAGGTTGATGGCATTTCTGAGAAGACACCTTTTTGCTTCATAATCGCGTCTCAGTTCCTCTTTCGAGGCCTTGTCCCGCTTACGGGCACGCTGGTGCTGCCTTCTTGCCTTAAGGCGTGCTCGCCGATGTTGGTCAATGGTTGGGTTCCACCAGTGGACTGGTGCTCGGCCGTTGTTCAAGCGACTCCTTGGCATCGACGCGTCGCTGACTGCCTCCAGTGTTGCTTTTACCTCTTCTGTGATGCCCTCAGCAGTTGTTGTCTGTGGTGTTGGAGCTCCACTCATCATCACCCTATCTTCCATTCGCAGCCCCCTGTAAGGTCGATAATGAAGTTCGCGGCACCTTTGCGATACGTACTCGCAGTTCCCTCGTTCATGAGTATGAGGTTTAACGATGAGAAAGCCTCTTGCACGGCTTACCTCTTCTGTCCGTTTCACGGCTGCCCCATTCGATGGACCGGGCGTTGAAGTCTCCGGCGATCACGACCGGATCGTGTCTTCTCACGTCCTCGGCAAGGGTATCCAAGAAATTCTCGAACACTTCAATCGGTGCACTCGGTGGAGCGTAGCAGCTATATATGTATACCCCTCCTATCTTGGCCCTAACAAACCAGCGAGTGGGATTAGTCGGTAGCTGTTTGAAAGGTAGTCTACCACATGCCCATTGCTGCCTTTTTGGTGCTGTCTGAGACCCACGGTTGGGTTTCAAGATCTGCGTACTGCTCGCAGAGCATAGCCACGTCAACGCCCAGTTCTCGTACTCGCTGAGTCAACAAGTCCTGGGCTGCTCTGCAGTGGTTGAGATTAAGTTGAAGTACTCTCATTTTCCGCCCTCAGGACAACTCTTCTGGCATTCTGGTAGATGAGACATTTTCACATTTCCATCCCCCGACTGTATCATTACAGTCGCTCTTTTGATCCTTTTCCCTGCAAAGAATGCAATTGGCAGGCTCCTTGCACATTGTTACATTTTGCCCTTCTTGTCCGCATCTGAAGCAGGTCTTGCTGCGGTCTACCCTCTTCCTGCAATCAAGAACTTTGTGGCCAAAGCCACTTGAAGCATCTGCTTGGGGCTACTTTTCCCCGGATGCGGACTGTGCCCCAGCCTACTTTGATTTTACCAAGCGACGCCGCTTTCCGATCGTGGACCGCCGGCAGACAGACCACGGCAGTCTGCGTCGAGGCTCCGCTTGTCCTTAGAGATTTTACCGCACCTATGGTAAGACCTTTCAGGTCCGGTAGGTGAGTGTTGAGGAGGTCAACCTTCGTCGCCCATTCATCCAGGTAATTAATTTCGTCCTTGAGTGAGGCCTCAATGCTCGCGCGGTAGATTTCCATGTCAGAACCATTAGTTTTACCGAACAAGATCAGCAGATTGCCAGCTGTTGTACGCCTAATTTTTTCTATTTAATCCCCAACTTGCTTGAGGTTCGGGTCTGTTTTCACTTTCTCGACGATATCTGAATAGCTCATCGTATCTTGCACCTTGTGAAGCACTAGTGCGTTTAGCAGCAATGGCCTTTTCTTAAGTCTTGCTACCTTCTTCTTGCTGGTCCCCGATTTATCCCGGTTTAAGAGGGGTTTTCTCAAGTGAAGCAGGCGGTGAGGGTCCTTTCTGCTAATCTATCTCCATGCTGTTGTCCGTCTTTGGGTTCTTCGCCGATTGTATTCCTGGATCTCCCCTGTGGCCGACCCCTTTGCTGTTCTTCTGTGGTCGGCATAGTTGAGGTGGGGTTGGAACCTTCCTCTTCTTCGTTTCGTTTCCATTCGATCCCGCTGCGGCAGGCGATGGGGTTCGCTGCGAGGGCGGTTGCCGATATTGCTGTGTAGTTGGGGTGGTCTGCGTTTCGTTTGAGACCAGCTCCATTTCAACACCAAGCCTATCGTAGATACACTTCAACTCTGCTACCATCTTTTTGATCTCCTTGTAGACGTTCATTTTTGGTGCAGCGAAGTCCGTCAGTTTCCGTATTAAGGTACCCATCTTCTTATATTCATGTGAGTGCAGTCTGGTTCCCATACTCCTGATGTCACCTTCTCTACTGCACTTCTGCAGGTAGCTGGTTGTCGCTACCTTCAGTCCCGTTATTGCGAAATTAAACGCAGGCACCTTCACCACTTTTACATCCATTTCCGCAATATTTTTGTCCCCCCTCAGAATCCTTGGAGCTTGCACCGACCACCGAGGCTTATACTCGATCGGAATCGGCGGTGAGATTGGAACTCACCTGGTTTAGTTTTACAAGGGTACAGTGTTTGTGTGTGAGTGTGTGTATGTGTGAGTGTGTGTGTTTATGTGTGTGAGGGTGTGTGTGTGAGTGTGTACACCCACACACTGTGCGTGTGCGTGGGTGTATATGTGTGTGTGTTTGTACGCATATGTATTTGCACAAATGTATGTGTGTGATGTGTGTGTGTAGATGGGTGTGTGTTTGTGATGTGTGTGTGCGGATGGGTGTTTCACACATTCCCACCCGAGGGGTAGGAATGTGTGACCATACCTGTATGTATACATGTGTATATATGTATATATTTATTTATATATTTAGTGTGAGGACATGTTGTTTGTAGTATTAATTATGTAATTAGTTAGATACTATAAGACAACATTGACGCAATTTCATTTTGTATATTTTTTTAAATGAAATAAAGATTATTATTATTAGCGCAGAGAATGTAATTATATATGTTGTGGATCCATGAAGGTTTTTAAAAAGAGTTTTAATCGGAAAACCGGCGTGTTGCAGACGAAGAGCAATTTTAGGCCGAACTCCAATATTTATTCTAATTAATATAATACAAGTCTAACTAATAATAGTATTATCTGAACCTTAATTCCAATCTCCCTAAAATAGTGAGAGCGCCAATATTTTTAGGCTCGGAGAGCAAAAAAAAACTTAAAACTAATAAATATAAAATATTCTGATTTCTCATTAAAATAAACACAAAACATAATGAGAGCAATTGTATATGTAGTCCGTCCACCGGTGCTCTGCTCTCCTCCTTAAAATTGAATATTTGGGGAAGCTAATTTTAAATAAACAATAAAGTGTTGAAAGGGGATGGGTAAGAAAGATACGAAATTTAACTCGATTTTAAATAATTAATTGATATAGTTCCACATGCTGCGTGTGTAGACGTATTAGTGCGTGCTCCGTCTAAATCAAGTTTTTTATAAGGACATAAGTATACTACAGTCCTACATCTTAACCACTGTTTTACTGTAAGTACACTGCACATATATCAGCTCTAATCAACACAATGCCGTTTACGAGAGATAAAATAATTGATCTAAAAGTAATAATCAAGGAAGCAGTCACCGAAATATTTAAAGAGAATGTATTCATTTCTTCCGTCATTGAAAGAGTTATCACTAAGGCCAGCGCTGCATTCCAGAATCAGTGTGATAATTTAAATTCGCGAATATCCTCTTTAACCACTGAGAACCATGATTTAAAAATTCGCATCGATCAGCTGGAACAACAGGCTCGGAGTTATAATATCCGTGTTATAGGAATGGCAGAAAATGCGGATGAAAATTTAAAAGACAAATTGGACCAATTATTCGAGGAGAAGTTAGTAATTAACAAATCCATTAATATTACAAATTGCTATCGTATTGGAAAAAAGGGCCCAAAAAGTCGAACCATTATTGCTACCCTAGCTAACCGGGAAAACATAACAGACGTTTTTAAAAACAGATTTTGGCTAAAAAAATCTGGTATTGTGATTACCGAGGACTTAGTGTCGAGCAGATATCGACTTTTAAAACAATCGCGAGAAAAACTAGGCGTCGACAACGTGTGGACATCTAATGGAAAAGTTTGCATTAGGATTGGAAACGATATAAAACGAATTACGGATATAAGTGAACTGGAAAAACTTTCATTGAAGATGAATACTATAGTGAATTAATATTAATTTAAAAATGTTTGAACTATTTTTGTTTTGTGGGAAAATAACTATTTTACATTTTCTTTTCTTTGTTAAAAAAACATCATGTTTAATTTTTCTTTATTTTAATTCTGTCAATATATTTGATTTGCCTTAATATTAATAATCCTCATTTTATGTATGTGTGTGAATTTTCTTTTTTTTTGCTATTCTACTTTACGAATACAATTTGATTTATATTTAATCCGAGAAATGTGTATTACTTTAATTGCTTGAATTATCCCTTATTTCTGCTATTTTGTTTATTTTTTTAAGTTGTTCTGTTTATGTATATTATCTATTAAAACGAAATATTTTGTATTAACTTATGTTTTAGTACTAGCTTCATTGTGTATACTTCGCTGCACTTATTTCTTTTATGACGGTACATGCACTTATTACGCTGACAAGATACTTGATTTAAATGAGAAATGTAACATTAAGTCATTTAAATGTACGTTCACTTAACTCTAATTTCAATAACTTTAAAACTCTTATTACTTCTTCCAATTTTGATTGTATCGCTGTAACTGAAACGTGGCTAAATTTAGATATGGATAGTTCTCAATTTTGTATCGATGGATTCACATTTTTACGTAAGGATAGGGATGTTGGGCGTGGTGGAGGAGTCGGAATATATATTAGAAATGCAATTTCATTTGAAGTAATGTCTGTGCCTGTAAATTTGGAACATCTTTGGTTGAAATGTAAATTTAACAATACATTATTTTGCATTGGAGTAATATACCGACCTCCTAATAGTACCATTGACGTTTTTCTTGATTCTTTGGAAAATACTATAAGTTATTTGTTACCACTGTGTGATGATATTATCTTTTTGGGTGATCTAAACATTAATATGCTGGATATAAACCAGACAAATACTAAAGTGTTCATTGACTTTTTAAACGCATATAGCTTTACTCAGATCATAAATGAACCAACACGCATCACAACGTATTCAGAGTCATTAATAGACTTAATTGTAATGTCAAATACTAATCAATGTATTGAATCAAAAGTTATTAAGATCCACGATATTGCAGATCATGACCTTATATATTGTAAACTTAATTTTGAAACAAGAGATCAACCACGTTTTGTGAAATTCCGTAAATTAAATAACATTAACTTGTCACCTTTTAATTCAGACCTGTTTAAACTAAATTTTGATAATATAATTTATATTAATTCCATCGATGAAAAAATTATGTACCTTAATTCATGTCTGCTTACCTTATTTGATCTTCATGCGCCAGAAATGACTGCAAAAGTAACCAAGAAGCCAGCCCCCCGGCTTACTAACACTCTCCGAGATATGATGGTATCTCGTGACTTTGCATATAAGCAATTTAAACAGAGTAAAAGAGCTTTAGATTTCATTCTGTACAAACAGTGGAGGAATATTGTCAACTCAGCCATATCACGAGAAAAAAAGGCTTATTTTGATTTTATTACAAGAAATAATAATAACATATAGAAATGCTTAAAATATCATGACGTAATTAAAAGCAATAAGCGCGATTTGCCAAATAACTTAAAAAATGTTAATACAATTAACAAATATTAACAAAAGCACATCAAATGATGATACCATACAATTTTATCTGGATAATTTGCATGAAAATGTAGATGATGAATTTACTTTTAAATTAGTGAGCACTGATATAGTGACAAATATTTTATCTAATATACAAACAAATGCTTCGGCCTCAGATGGTATTAACATTTCTATGATAAAACTGTGTTGTCCTTATATAATTCCATACCTCACACATATTATAAATTGTTGTTTAGAGCGGGCAGAGTTTCCTAACATATGGAAAACAGCAACAATAATTCCTTTACCAAAAATTGATTGTCCTAAATCTTTCAAAGACTTACGGCCAATTAGTATTTTGCCGATACTTTCAAAAATATTGGAACGTGTCCTGAAGGAACAAATTGTAGCGTACATAAATTCTCATCAACTTCTGCCTTCTACACAGTCAGGATTCAGACCTAACCATAGTTGTTCAACTGCCTTGCTAAATGTCTTAGATGATATAATTTCTGCCTCTGATAAAGGCCGTATAACTTCTCTGATATTACTAGACTATAGCAAGGCTTTTGATACTATTAATCATGAAACATTAATTGCCATGTTAAATTATGTAGGTTTTAGCAAACACGCTGTGAAAATAATTTCTAGTTTTCTTGCAGATCGTTTGCAAATGGTAAGGGTTGATGAAGAATTTTCTGATATTACCAAAGTTACTGCAGGTGTTCCTCAGGGCTCTATTCTGGGTCCAATATTATTCTCCATTTATACATCCTCTCTTAATAGCTGTCTAAAATATTGTAGTGCAAATTTTTATGCAGATGATACCCAGCTACTTTACTCATTTAATGTTGAGGATATCCGTATAGCTGAAAATAACATTAATTGCGACCTAATTGAGCTAGTTAAAATATCCCTATACCATTCGTTAACAATAAATGCTACTAAATCATCTGCCATGTTATTTGGTCCTCGTAAAATTATCGATGAAGCTAAAGATCTACTAAACATCAAAATAAATAATAATACTTTACACTTTGTAGATGAGGTGCGTAATTTAGGACTGGTCATTGATAATAACCTAAGGTTCAAAACGCACATCAGCAAATGTATAACTCGGGCATACCAGGGATTGAAAATAATCTACTCACAAAAGCATATCTTATCAATACAAACCAAAAGAACCCTCTGCGATTCGTTAGTTTTGTGTCACTTTAACTTTGCTGATGTTGTATATAATTCTTGTTTAGATCTAGTCACAAAAAATCGAATTCAAAAAATTCAAAACTCTTGTATTCGACTAATTTTTGGAATCCGCAAATTCGACCATATCTCTGGTAAGCTAACCGCATTAAACTGGCTTAACATGTCTGATCGACGTTACTTGCATTGTTGTGTTCTCTATAATAACATTATCCATATGCACTCCCCTCCTTACCTTTACAATAGGATAGTATTTCGTACTGACGTGCACAATGTTAATGTGAGGTTCCGGGGACTTATCTCACCGCCTAAACACAAAACAACCCTTTTTGAAAGATGTTTTACATACAATATTTACAAAATTTATAACAATATACCATTACATCTCAAAACACTCACATTAATCATCTTTAAGAAAACTATCCGGAAGAATTTGTTACAAAAATATATTTCCTAGACGTAGAAATTTGCTATAGTTTCAGCTACATTCATTTAAATTTTATTTTTATCACTACCTTTCTTAAATGTTACTATCTTTGTAAGAGTTTTAGAGCTATTTTATATTAAGTTACACCACGTAGTTTTAATTTTCTTTTTAGTCGTAATTTTAAAGTAGGTTAAGTGGAAGAGCAGTAGTAGTTGGATATCAACTACCTGAACTTCGCATACCCTGTTATGTATTATTTTGTAACAGCATTTATTTTTGTCAATAAAGTCAATTTATTATTATTATTATTATTAACGGTTAGCGAAAAATAAAATTACATTGTTGGATTAATAAACAAATAACTTTACACATTATTGGGTGCAAAGAAACTGTTTTTTTTTAATTAATGTAATTATATTAAAATGAAAACTAAACGCAATGTAGTTACTTGAGTACGTGGAGGTTAATATCACTTAATTGAAACACAGTTATAATCCTTTCTTCACTTTTTATTTTTTTCACTGCTAAATGTACATTTCGGGTACAAAAAAATCGGGACAAACAAACGTTTTTTTGTTGTAAAACACATACTAATAACAAATGGTTGACATTACTTTACAACAAGTGACATTTGTTTGTTCCAATATCTTTTCAAGGCGCACTAAATTTATACGAAAATATATTAATAATATTTATTATTATTTTCTTCTGACATAAATATCAAATTAAAATCGACATGTTGGGCATTATTGAATTCAGAAAAATAATGTCTAGTATAAAAAAATATATGCAGCTATTAAAATTTTTAAAATTTATTGTCATTTGTTAATGAAGTTAATTTTGAAGAAATATATTATTAATGTCATTTCATAGTATTTAAACGGCTATTCAACTTGTTTTTTAGTTGATTCAAATAAGATAATAAATAACAAAGGGGCGTTTTTATCGAACACCCGGTATACCTCGATAGATTATAAGGAAAAACCAAAAAGTAATTAACATGAGAAAAACAAGCGGTATCTGTGAACGCGAGAATTAAAGATTATTCGGCATCTGTCTGAGAAGGGTGTATAATAGGGTTAGTGTGGGTTTAATCAGGTAGTAAATTCAATAGCGGGTTTGTTAGTGGGCTTAAATCAAAAATTTAGTAATTCATTCGTGTTTTTACTCATTTCTATTGCTTTCAACATGCTTAAATGATAAAAACTCGATTCTTTTAACAATCTAACATTATTTATTGTAAATTTATGACCTGTTGTCATAGTGATGTTGTATAATGAGAAATTGGATACACGCATACAATTTTTATATCAAAAAATGTATGTTATTATGATCGCTAATAATGATTTATCTCAGTTTATATATTGTTCTTAATAAATATTTGTTTTTTATATCATATACTTGTTTTTCATTAATCACTTGGTGAAATATTATGTTAATTTTATTTATAAAACCTAAATATTTGTTTATAAAAAATGCACTTTAAAATTATAATATTTTTAAAATTTCCGACGTCGCCACGAAGTCGACCGAAGATCGCGTGACGTCATTATCTCTCCTACGATTTAAACTTTTTTTTTGGTAAGAGGAGAGGAAATCCTGCATGGGCACTCTTATAGTAAGGTAGTGTCGGACTCTTACCGACTAAAACCTCTCCTCCGCGATCACTGATCTGTGACTAGCACAGGACCAAATGGTCTTCTCTAGTCTGGTTTCATGCGAATTGATCGCAAAGAGTGGGGGGATACGATTTAAACGCAGTGTTTAGACGTCGTTCATTAACATTTTATTCGTTTAACAGAGAGATACAGAGTTTTTTTTAAAGTATACTGTGGTAATTTGCCCAATATCGACGCATATATGTTAATAGAATTTATCAATCATAATGATTGTTACAATGCCGCAGAAATTCGTGGCTTAAAAGCAGATTTGTAAGTATAGATATAATTCGAAGATAAAGTTCGCAATGAATTGGAAAGACAATTAAATATAAAAATAAATAATGTGGATTAATATTAAAAAACCAGCATCAAGAATTTGGAGCTTCGCCCGATAGTATATCAAATGATTCAGTGATTGAAATTAAATATCCATCATCTTTAAAAACTGTAACTGATTATTTGTTAAAAAACTGTCACATATCTCCTAAATCCAATGCACAATTATATTCACAAAGGGTAATTTTAAATTTGGAAATTGGTTATTTATGCGTTGCAGATCCTTCATTCGAAACCAAAAACAAAATAACAATAATAAAAATTAATTACGATGAAAATTATTTCATGGATGTATTAAGAAAGGCAAAGATATTTTGGGCAACAATGATTTTTTTTTTAGATTATTAGACACTGTTTTATAATTTTTAATTTTACTTTAATAAATCTATTAAAATTAACAAAAACAATGGTATTACAAATAATTTATAAATATTTGTAATTCTATTACCATGTAGTCTAGATATTTTATAAGTTTATTATTTACACAAGCATGAGATTTTAATATTTTATATTCCCATACTCTTCTGATAACTATTTCTACACGAATAATAACAAATTAGGATCAATAATAAATGTAGAGCAACAAAATACACTTATTTTGTTCTCAACTGTAGCGTCAACCTTTTTTTTAATGTTCAATGAATGCCATATGAACTGATATGAAAGTTTGTAACAGATCACAAAGTGGATAAATATTGGATATTGGATTGAAGAGGCTGTTACTTGGTGAAATTCTATTATATAAGTGATAAATAAAACACTTCTGTTTTGAGAATTTACACAATTTAATGTCGATGCACTGCGACAATTGTTTCGCCACACATTGGCTTCATCAAGCAGATGATAAATGGATTTTACGAACTACAATTACTACTTAAATACTAAACTGTGTATTGGGTGATGGGGTGTGTACAAATGTGAATATTTAACTAAAATAAGGTTTTACCAATTTAAAAGTGGTAAATTATTAACATCTATTTGATCATTTAGTAATAAACCGCGTTTATTAAATTTATTGATTTCAAGTTTCTCGAGAAGGTTTAGTTTCTTGCTTTTGTCACAAGTGTGCAAAATCTTAAAATTTTTATTAAAACTGTGATTGTTGTCGATTAAGTAGTTGGCGTATGTAAACTTATTGGAATAACTTCTTTCATGTTCGGAAACTCGTTCCTCAAAGCAGCGGCCTGTTTGTCCAACATTTACCATGGGGCAATCACCACATTCTAGCAAGTGGATAAATACGTCACGAACCCTCTATCTTGCATTCTGGCGATTTCGCACCAACTTAAATTTTTTGGCTTTTAATGTGGTACATGTGTTCTTTAAATCTTACGAGTATGTTTCTTTTTGTTTGTATAATTTATTACAATTATTGCAATTTACCGAGTAAATCCCTGAATTCAGCAATTGGTCTTGTTTTGTAAATGTATCACCTAATAACATTTTAAGTTACGTATTAGTGTAATGTACCGGAATGAAATTGTATTTTGTGAAAATTTTATGTATATGTTGATTAATTTTAGGTTCATGTACTCTCTTTATATATTTTTTATTGTTATCTGATTCTAAAATAGGATTTACACTAGTTGTTGATTGAATTTTATGTTGTTTATAGTGTCTATTTATTACTTTTTGAATGGGTTTATTGTTGTATCCTAAAGAGTTGACAATTTAGAAAATGAGGCTGAATTCTTTGTTTCTATTTTCCTTTGTAATTGGGAGATTTACTGCTCTGTAAATCATATTGTTAAAGGAAGCTAATTGATGTTTAAATGGATTGTGTGAGCTGGCAAGGATATAGTTAAAAGTGTGTGTGTTTTTTCTGAAAATATTGAATTCGAGTTTGTCGTTGTTTCTAATTACTAATAAGTCTAAAAAGGGGAGTTGGTTATCTAATTCAAATTCGTATGTAAAATTAATGCTAGGTTGTTAAGGTAATTAATAAAATTTGTGACATCTGAATCTTGTTTAACAATGGCAAAAATATCGTCTACGTATCTAATCCAAATTCTTGGGAAATAATCTAAAGTTGTTTTGGCTTGGGTTTCTAAATGGTTCATAAAAATGTTGGCTAAGAATGGTGAAAGTGGATTACCCATTGCGGTACCGAATGTTTGTTTGTAGAATTTTCCGTTAAATTCAAATGCATTATAATCCATAACCATTTCGGTGAGTTTTAAGTAATTATCTATTTTATCTGTTGGGATGAAATTTTGAACTAATAAATCTTTTAAAATATTTAAAGTTATATTAATAGGAAAACTAGGGAACAGTGGCTCTACATCAAAAGAAATTTTGATTTTTTTGTTGAATATTAATGTTGTATAATTTGTTTGTGAATTCAAATGAATTTTTAACGGAAAAATCATTGTTAATTTTTAATCGTTGAAACTAGCCATTTCGCGATTTTATATGTGGGTGAGGTAATATTTGAGACTATAGGTTAATATTTATTTCCCGGTGTATGTATCGTAGGTAGACAATACAATTTCGGTAGTTTTGGATTACTGATTTTTAATCTAAAAGCGAGTTGTTCATCAATTAAACACGTGGGAGCTTTAAGAAAGTTTTTAATTTTGTTAGTTCAACATATGTGACGGAATCTAACATTTGTTTAACAGTGTTAAAATAATCATCTTTGTCGATAATCACAATCGCATTACCTTTGTCTGACTTTAGATAGAAAACGTCTTTTGTCCTAAGGTTTTTAACAGTTGTTGTTTTCGGGTTGTAATTCATGGGCCGTGGGTTGTCTTCTTTCTTCTTCAAACACTTCTGTATATTTTCCTTTGCGGTAATGCGGAACGCTGTTGCTTCTTTTAATTTTAAAGCGGCGATTTCAAGATCGTAGATTATATCTGTTCGGCCGCTTTACTATTTTGCCCCGTGATTCTGTAAAGTTTTCGCGCCGTTGCAAAATATCACGTTATCTCCTTCCCGCACAATTATTTTTGAAAGTAATGTAATCGTCCCCGAGATATCTCGGGCGTATGCAGGAAGTGGTTGATTGCTAGGAGACAAAAAACGGGTAATTGGTGTGTCTGTCAAAAACTGTACCGTGTTTTTCGTAGACAATATATATTGTGAATCGCATACACTGAACAATCGTGGGAAAAAGTGTGTGTCGTGTGCCGCCTTCGCCTGCGTTGTGTCTCTAATCGCGCGTTAGAATGTAAACATGCATTCAATACAAATCCTGTTTAGATAATATTTCTTTTTTTAAAATTATGAAGATTATATCTATCCAATGTATATGTGCTATGCTGAACTATTCATTGTAAATGGTAGCTGTGTAAGTAAAATGAATAAATAAAATAAATAAATGTTTACTACCCTAAAATTCTACCACTACTGGACAGGGCGTTCCCGCATTTCCTTTTCTTCCTATCCTACGGATTTTATTAACTGCTTCTAATGCAATAACAACACGAAGCTTCTAGCTAAAAATATCAGTTACTGTAAAAAACTGTAAAATTTTCAAACAGAGCCGTAATCCGTCAGTAAATCTTCTTAATGAGCAGACCGAACTAATCTTTTCGCCACTTTTTAATCTGGTACTACCCTCCCGAGATAATCTGCAAACAATTAGCGGCAGGTATATTCCCTCACCCCAAAATAGTTAGTATAAAATCACAATTTCATCAATTTATAATTCACTTGATAATGACGATAAAACGTCGAAACTCGAGTCGTGCTGTATTTTTACAATAATTATTTGTGGTTAAAAAATAGTGAATTTTTCAATTCAGTATAATTTGTAAACGGTTTTGTAATTAATAATATATTTTCTATAGTACCCTAACAGACCTGAAAATGATTTAATTTGTTGTTTGTTTTGGGTATAGGGAGTTTTTAGTATAGCTGCTATCTAATTCGGATTTGGTTTAATATCACTAGGAGTAATTACGTTTCTTAAGAATTCGACTTATTTTCGTAGGATTCCGCATTTATCTAATTATATAATTAAATTATTTTCTCTTTATATTTTAAGCACAGATTTAAAATTTTTAATATTATAATCTTTAACGTTATTTTGTATATAAAAGCGTGTTTGTTTTTTAATCAAACGAGCATAGGGATATACTCAAAATGACCATTCTCTGTAAATAATGCGTTTTTTAAATTGACCACCTAATAGAGATACCAACACCTGATGAGAGATTTACGGTAGAAAAATATTAACACCTACCTAATTTATTTAAAATATCATTGATATCTGTAATGGGATACCTACCAGTAATTATTTTATCATACCTGTAACATGTAATTTCTTAGGGAAAATTCAGAAATGACTTTGTATAAACAGGGATTTCGTCTGACTTTTTTATATCACTATATATTGTATAATATACACAAAGTTTACAATATATTATGAATTTTTGACACAGCTATAGTTTCTACCTTTGCAGGTCATTATCACTGATATGTATATATTATAAAATAAATAGTGGTATAAAAACGTCAAAAATATTTTCATTTACCTTTTTAAATGAACTACCACATAGTAACGGTCGATACCATCATTTTTATTCATTTATTTACTGAATTGGTAAACGATAAATTATCACCTGGTGTGAAATATATCCTGATATTTTCTACATTTTTCAATCAAGTGTATATATACAATAATCTTTATTTGGACACATTTACAATACATAATAACATTTAACATAAAAATAAATAAATGGTGTAAGTCCGTCAGGGCTATAGACCTGAGGTCTTTCAGCCCTTGTCTTGAATTTAAGGTGAGAAAAAAAGGTATCTTTTCTAGCTAGCTTAACTGTCCTGGTGATTCGTACAAATGAATTGATGAATTGTGAGGGGAGGATGTTGATATTTAGAGGGGATATTTGTGTTTCGAGGGATACAGAATTTGGTTAATAGGGGTTGGTTGTGGGGATTATTAGCAAATTTATTACTAAGGTCTAATATACGTTGGGAAATGGGTGTGATTTTGGTGGTTTCGTATAAAAGTTCGTTCGAAGGGTTATGGGGAGGGTTGGCAGGGTGACGAAGTTTAGTTAGGGTTCTTAGGGCGGATCTTTCGGCGGCTTGGAAGTGATGGTCGGATTTGGGTGAAGAGGATTGCACCATAATCTAACAAGGGCCGGCATATCGATTTATATATATGGGTTGCTGTTTTTATCGATATTCCCTGTTGTTTATAAGTTAAAGATCTGAAATGCCGAGCCCTGGTTTTGATTTTATTTTTTATTGATAATGCATTGGATTTAAAGGAAAGTTTTGAATCAAATAGGATTCCGAGGTTCAATCAAGTGTTTTTCTTCAGAATTTAAATGACCTATCTGGGCCTGTTAATGAAAAATTTTCATGTTGATCGGGATACTTAATTTGTGAATTATTTTTAGAGTAAAGGTCTGAATCTGGTTCAGGAAGTTGTACCAAATATTGTTCATTATTACTAGATTTATTTTAGGGATTATCGACATAAACTAATTCTTGATTTTTGTTGGGGATTTTGATTAAATGTAGAATTTCAATTATATGTACTTATAAACATTGGTTATTTAAACTGTAAATTATTATTATTACTATTATTATTATATTATTAGATAATTTGAATAACCAACAGACATTGGTTCCTGATAATTATAACTTTCCAAAATTTTGTGATTTGTATTGAATATATACTAGTTGATTATACCGATTATGTTGATCGTATTACTTACCTAGAATTTTTATACGTAATGCCTTTTAGAATAATTATTCTAAATTGTAAAAAAGTAGCTCTTTTAAATTGTTTATTATTACTACCATTGTTATATTTTTCATCATTACTTTGAGAAGGTTGGAGCGTATACTAAAAATTTACTTCTTTAATTAGATGCTTATTGCATTTTCGAGATGTTTTAATCTAATTGTAGTTTTTAATTGTCCGTTTAAGCCACGAATAAATGTTTTGAAGGGGGTTTGACTATATAATTCAAAATGAATTAATTATGCTCTTTCAGACAAATTTGAATGCGCTCAGCATAGTCGAACGGTTTTTCATTTTTTACAGGGGTAAAATTAATGAAATCTTGAGTTAAACAGTTAAAATTTCCTAAATTTCCAAATCTATGTCCTAAATATGTTTTAATTTTAGCCCACGTTTTAAATCGTTGCACCGATTAGCGCACGGTTTTTAGCTTTCGTTTAATTGTCTTCATTAAATAATGCTTAATTTCAACATTAGTTAAGCCATTATTTTTTTCAAATGCTGAGTTGCAACTACACATATCCGTTAATTGAGATTTTTCATCAAAAACGTGGGTAGTTTTTAACAAATAATAATTTACCGGATTTATTTTAGTATTTTATCGTACAAAAATATATAAATACGCGAAATGAGTTTTTCGCAGGATTGAAAAAAAAGGAATTCGGCACTCGCCGCGACGGAATAGTGTTCGTGGAGATGCTGCGCTGTCGGCTGCTTCGCACGTTTAGCAGACTTAGTCTTCTTAGCTGGCTCTTCGCCGCATGGTCTCGCGATTTACGTCCTTGATGCTGACCGCGTTGCTTTCTGTGAGAGATTCCTCGTGAATTCTTAGTCCAATGTCCAACAGCGGAGTCTCCGGCATAATTAGTTGCATAATTGTTGTAATATAATAAAGCAACAAAGTTCGGAGAAATTATATTTTCTCATTTTTAATTTAAACTATATTCCACAAATAAATTAATATTCTATTGAATTTACACATTAACATGCCGAGAGTAGACTTTTTACATGTGCAAATATCATTTTTTAAACGCACATCTAAAATAAATCCTTTGGCGATGATTCTATTTTATTGAAATCGATCCATTTTTGTGCGGGCCTTTTACTTGGAAAGACGCATTCGCCATGGAATGGCTATCCAAGTTATGTAATAAAATTGTTGTTGATTTATCGGCTTTTAATAACATACTATAATAAAAATAATGCATAAAATCATCACGACCCTGGTCTACAATTACTTTTAAAAAATAAATCAGAAATCCAAAAATAAGTCAAAAAAACAATTAATTAGACATTATTATTAAAAAAAATGCATAATCACATGTAGAAGCCACAGTGTAATGAAACAATTGTAGTGAGTTAAATAAAAATTTAAAAATCTGCCACTTATTATTAATTAGATAAAATATGGAAGTAAGTGCCTCGTAAATCAGTTCATACCTATAATGTATGTTAATAATAATTTTAAATTAAAACTCAATTTATATAGAACTTGAAAAAACTCACTAATGTCTTTGTATAACTTATTCGCATTTCTACTCAAGTGGTGTATACATAATTTACATAGAATTACGGACTTGCAGTGTAACAGGGGGGCACCACGCTAGGCAAAAATAATAGAAGTTGGGGTGCTTCCTGTTAACCTCCGGCTAGGCTCACTTAATGAATATTATAATTAATTTTAAAAAAAATGTTACTCGCCCTTGTTGCCCTAAACGTTTAGGTTTAGACTTGCTGTCTTCTTTCACACTAGGATTCTAACTTGACTTGAATTGCACGAACACACAACACATTTGATTTGAAATATGGCTTCGATTAATTTTACAGGGTTGCAAAATGAAAAAAAAAAACTTTTCATTGGCCAGCAAAATAAATTATTTGATTTATTCAAAAACATAAATAAATCAAATTAACAAATAACAGCGAAGTCAAAAAAACCATCTATAGACATTAATAGAATATACAATGTGCCAGTGAAAAGTTTTTTGATGCAGAAAAAAAATCACCATTTATTTCAATAATATTATTCTTTGGTGTTTTTTCTAGAGTTTGATTATTTATATATTCTTGATAATTTAATTTAGGTTTTTTAGTTAGTTTACCTAATTCGTTTTTAATCTTTGGTCGCTTAATATTTGACAAGTGAATTTTGTCCACAGCATTATAATGTTTCGAATTAATTGTTCCCGTTTTGAATTTAGGGTCAACTGATTTCAATGTTTCCTTCTTGTATTTATTTTTTATCTTTGACTGTTTTTGCTTATTTTTGACAAATATGGTTTGGAATATTGGGAATTTCATCTCGGTTTTGATTATGATTTTCAATAACTTTTTATTTATTTATTTGCATATTTCCATTAATTTTTGGTAAAGCAGTTTTACTTTATCTCGGTGATTATCAATATAATTATTGACGATTCGAGTTTCAATATCGATGTCAAAGGGAGAAGCTGAGTTTATATGTCCCGAAATAATTTCCGACCGGGTCAATTTAGTAGTTGAGTGGATCGAATTATTATATGCCAAGAGTGAGTAATTAATTTTTGATTCAATTTGTTCTTTTTTATGAGTATCCTGATTGTTAAGCAACCGGATATGTTCCATTATAGTCGAGTGAACTTTTTCGACTATGCCGTTTGAATCCGGGTGTTGACTACTGAAGAAATGCACTTTAATTTTATGAGTTTCTAATAGTTCTTTTACTAAGTTATTCTTAAATTTGAAATAATTGTCTGCCACAACTTGGCCAGGAATTCCATGATGCGTAAAGAATTTAACGAGATTGTTGGTAATCTCAATTGCTTGATGAGAGTTCAGTTTATACATTTGGGTATATTTTGAAAAAGCGTCAATTATTGTAAGGAATTTAGTACCTTCCAAAGCTATGCTGTCAATATCGATAATGTCGAATGGTTTGGTCGGTGTCATTGTAATATTAAATTTAGGCTTTAATGGATTTCGATCATATTTGCAAAGTTGACAAATTTCACATTTGTTTATGTAATTTTGTATGTAACGTCGTTGATCCGGCCAATAATATTTTCTTTTTATTTGGGAATCAGTTTCCTCCATTCCTCGATGGTTCGCTTTACCTTCGTGATATGCTTTGATAATATTTATAATTTCGTCTTCAGTTTCTACATCATCTAATAATTCAGTGCATTTAATAAATGAAATTTGCGGGTTCCTAAAATGTTTTTGAAGAATAGTACAGAATTTTTCGTAAACTTGGTCTACAAAATATAAGTGATATGTTTGTTGTGGGGCGGTATATTCTTTAATAAAGTCTATAACTTTTTTTTTTTTTTTTTTTGACCTAGGCATTGCCATTCGGTCACACAAAGTCTATAACATTTTGTTCAAAATCTAATTTGGAAAGTTGTAAATTTATTAGCATTTTCCTAATATTAAAAAGATATTTAATTTTTGGTATTGCGGGTGCCTAATTCACCTCTGAAATAATAATTTGACTGCGTCCTAGATTTACAGGTTCCAAGATAGGAATATTAAATATTGGGTTTTCAGTATTAGAGTGAATTGTGTCACTGTCATTATTTTCATTATAACGTATGTTTTTCGGCATCAAGTCCAAGTTCAACTATCATAGAATCAGTTTCACAATTACGGTCTATTTTATGAATAATATCATTTAATTGTTTATCTAATTCATCTTCGCTACTTGTACCAAATTTATCGTCAACGTTACTTATATAAAAGATCGTCAAGCAGATCGACTTTATCATGTATATTTATTTTTATGCGCGTCCGCATTCTTATTTAAAATACCCTTTTTGTATATAATATTATAATCGTAGTCAGCAAGTTTTAATCGCCACTGAACTAATTTGGAGTTCGGTTCTTTGATGGAGATAAGCCATTGAAGGGGCTTATGATCGCAAATAATTTGGAATTTTCTACCAAACAGGTAGGGTCTGAAGTATTTAGTTGCCCATACAATGGCCATTAGCTCGTTTTCAATAGTACTATAATTTTGTTCGGATTCGTTTAAGGTTCGTTATGCGTATGCGACGGGTTTGTCTTTTCAAATTGGGCCTTGTGATAAAATAGCGCCGACGGCTATGTTACCGCGTCTGTTGTCAAATTGAAACTTTTGCTAAAGTCTGGATATTGTAATATGGGTTCATTAATTAGTACGTTTTTGCAGGTATTAAAACAATTTTTATATTAGACTTATTAATATTAATGACTGCATTTTTCTTAAGGCACTTCGTCAGAGGTTTCGTTAATTTCGCGAAATCTTTGATGAATTTTCGATAATAACTGATGAGCCCGAGAAATCCTTTAATTTGCTTGGTGGTCTTCGGTATTGGGTAATTTTGTATGGCTTTTATTTTGTCGGGGTTTGGACGAACTCAGTCTGGTGTCACAATGTGCCCTAAATATGCTACCTCTTTCCTCAAAAATTCCCACTTGTCAATTTGAATTTTTAAATTGGATGACTAAGGGCTATGAGAGTGTCTTATGATTTTTTGATCTAACATTTGATTTATTTGTTTTTGAACTTCTTTTCTGTGTATTTCCGGGTAACGGTACGATTTAGTATACACCGGTAATTGATCAGTAGTATTTATACTGTCCTTAATTTTATTAGTAAACGATAATACTTTATTTTCTGAATGAAAAATATCTGAAAATTCTTTTATTAAATTCATAATAACATGTTTTTCTTCTGCGTTCATGTGCTCTAAATGGAATTTTGATAGATCAAATTTAATTTCTTCGTACTCATAATTATTAAAATTCGGTGTATTGGACTGATCATATTCTTCGATCGGTTCAACAACAGCCGGATAGTTTTGTGTAACATTGACATTTAATTCTGTAGGGTTTACGATTGTACAAATAGCTTTATAATTCTTGACATAAGTAGTACATCCTGGAATTTCTAATTTATTTACCTTAGTATATGGTATAACTACGTCGTCGTTTTTTACGTTTGCACCTTTTATTTCAATACGCCAAAGCACGAATGAAAATCGAATAAATGAAATTTCATATTCGCGTTTCCTTTTAAATTAAACAGTTTTTTGAAAGGAATTAGCGTGCAATAGTCTTGAATTGAGGCGCCATGTGCGCTGGCTACTTTAAAGTATTCCTTTTTTATGTTATTTTTTAAAGAACTTATTAGCTACATTTGGATTTACGAATGAATGAGTGCTCCCTGAATCTATTAAAATTTTAAGATGGTTATCATTTTTTAAATCGTTCCAGCTAGCGATTACGCTGGAAGAAATATTTACTGCCGCCTCACCCTTTATTCTCGCTAAAATGCTAGACATTAGTTATTCGTTTTGAAAATCCGTTACATCGACTGTATTATAGAAACTAGTGACTAATTTCTCACACACATCAATGAATCTAGAAAGAAGCTCTGTTTCCCCACTAAATTCGGGTATGATATTTAAGTATTCGGGTTTTAGCACGTTAACCATTATTGTAATGTTATTATTTACTGTATTACTATTATTGTTTCGTTCTGCGATAGGTGATCTTGAGCGATCCCGGCTTGTACGGGGCGGTTCTAATTCTACGTTTTTTGAATCCGATTTTGTTACTTCCTCGTCCTTATTCATAGGACGTACCTTTTGTTACCGCGGTGTTATTGAGCTTACGCGAATAACCCTCTAAAACATTTGATTATACTTACAAAATTGTTATTTTTTTCATCGGAGTCTCGGATTCGATGATTCGATGCGGGAACTCTCTCTGGAATGGTTGTAGACCTTCGCCGTGACACTCAGGGTACTTGGAATTCGTCATCGATGCTTGGAGGATCCTCCTCAAGTGGCGGATGTCCACGTAGATATTTAGGATTAGCCCGACGAATTTTACTCGTCCGGGCATATCCTACGGACTGCGCCAGTTAATTTTCGGGTAGAACAACTTGTGTTTAAAAAAAAGGAATTATTTTATTGTGTGACATTAAGTCTGTCTGAATCAAAGCTGATATTCCGTTTCTTCATATCCGTTTGGCATAGAATGCCGAGATACCTAATTGAGATTTATCCGTTTGTAACGTGAAGGCGAGTTTTGGCATCGGGCGATAAAGATGTTGAGACAAACAAACTTCTTCCTGTTTTTTCTACATTGCACGAGTAGCTTTCGATGTCTATCTGAAGTGTCGCGTTGTTGCTATTAAATCGATTAGTGGTGAAATTGTTTCAGCAAAATCGTTAATATACTGACAAATACAATTGCAGAGGCACATGTTACGACGATTTCCATGTTGTGGTAGAGGTATTCTAACTAGGATTTTTTTGAAAATGCATTTATCTTTACCCCAATGTAAATTAATTGAATCCAGAACCAAGACGAGGTGCCGAATATATTTTTTTCAGTACGAAATAATTTCATCCAGGTATATCATTGTGAAATATTTTAATCGGATTTTATGTTCTGTGCTATGAGACTGATGTGTAAATTGATCCTTAGGTGAAAACAGTCTTAAAAACCGACGAATAAACTAATGGAAGTTTGCTACAGTGTTTCTACTAAATCAATCATCCAATTTTGGTGGGTCTATTTGTTTCTGTGGACACTTTTCGGGCCAAAAAATCACCCGAAAAGGCCGGTTCTTCTGTGGATCCAATGACGATGGCAATCGATGACAATTTCGTGTTTACCGAAACTCTGGCATAACTAAGAAGTTTTCTGAATACATCACATTTCTCAGGCGGAAGTTTATTTTTGCAATACCAGCTGTTGTATTTTTATCTTCAAAGTTAACTTTTACGCGAACAGGAATTATGTTATCAATAGACTTGGCTGAGTGAATGATGAAAGCGGTTAAAGTGTGTTGTGTAACATTTCCACTGTTTTGAACACTTTTCAGTATTGTACTGACTGTGATGATGCTTGTCCGTTGCCAATACGTTGTCCTTATCAATGCTCTTTGATTGTCATGGAAAGTGACAGCCGAGGATTTAATTCCTGTTTATCGATGACTGGCCGCCCGCTGTCTCGTTTCCCGGCATATTTCTGCATTGATTGTGCCAGTTATAACCCTTTTTGCATGTCAGTCAAAAAGCAAGAGTTGGTGATTTTGGTCGATTACAATGTGATTTCGATATTCGAACTGACGGCGATTGTATGCGAGTGTTTTCACTAAGTGGTGTAACAAGCCGTGGTGGAGTTCGTGGTGGGTTCTCTTGCAATAAGATATTATTTATTTTCACGATGTGGGTGTCTTAAACGTCATAAATCATTCGACTTTGGCACGGCGTGTGGTTTATGATAGGGGTTCGTAACAAATGCTAAACTTGTGAGTTGCGTAAATAGTTATGCTATTAACTAACTCAATTCCACGAGTTAAATTAATTCAAAGTGAATTGAAAACATACCTCCTCTTAATCTAACATATATACAGAAATATATACATTGTAAGCATCAATAAATGAATACAAAATTGACTCATTTGAACTTAAGATGATTTTGATAATAATAATCAAAACAAGTGGAGTTGAATGTTTTGGTAAAACTAATTAAAATAATCAACTTTTGAATAAAACGCCGGTCACTTTTATGGATCTATTAGAAAGGAATTGCTTAATAATGAATATGATATGAGGAAGAATATTTAGGAGGCGGCACTTTTATAATAAATCTTAATGCCAGACAAAGTCAAAGGATTTTACGACAATCAGAAATAGAGCTGTGGAACCTCTACTTGGTCTCTATATTTGAGGCCTAGATGTTGAGTGAAAGAGAAGTTGATCATCGGGAAAGAAAACCAAATTGATTTTAAGGGTTGTGATTAGAAATTTAAAAAAAACATTTTGAGAGGAGATTAATATATTTTTCCAATATAAGGTAGTAGTGTGAAACGTGCTTTAAAAAATCAGTACATAATATCTAAAATTATCAATGGCGACTTCAAAGGCACATGATCATTATTCTTATAGAAACAAGTTAACCATATTTCATTATCACCAGCTACTTCTGTAATTTGATCCGCGATTTTATTTCTTAATAAATCTAGTCTAATTGTAAGTGCAAAATCTGGAAATTTTTATTACTTAATTACTCGATAATATATTCTGGTTTATCCGTTGTTCCAAAGAAAAAAAAGAACAGGCACGCAAAGGTTAGGTAAGGCCTAGTGTAGGTAAATAATCTGGAAAATTCCCTAATTTAATTACTCAATACAAAAGTACTTTTTTCCCTTACGGTCTTTTACTAACTGCTCCATCGCCGTTTTGTATTGTAAATGAAATTGTAAAATATAAAATTAATATCGTAACAAAATTATAATAAAGTATTATAAAAAAATAGTATTTATTTCATAATAAATCGTTTACAATAAATAAATAAATGAATGAATAAAAAAATTGTGTACATTGTTTTCAAAATAAAACCTCTTAAAACTAATTACTACGTACGAAGAAAAACTGGAGTTTGTAACGATTTTTTGCATGCCATTGATTATTTAATAACAAATGATAAACAGAGAATTTATCTATATATACAACGTGTCCACGTAAGTATGCAGCAAATGGGAAACTTTTTTATTATTAATTTCTCAGAAAATTTTATTCTTTATAAAAGTTGGTGCTTGATCTTAAACATACACAAAAGACAAATGACATACGGTTTTAATCAACAAAAAAATTAATTTCTTTAAAATTAGCAACTTTAACGATATTAATATCCTTTAATAACAATCACTCGATGTGATCCCCTTGCCTCTCAATATATAAATTTGTTCTTCTCTCAGAATATACTCTGATTTTTAACCACCCCCATAAAAAGTAATCAAGTAGATTTAGATCAGGTGAGCGAGCAGGCCATGGAAATGTTAAATGTCTTCCGATCCATTTCTCATTAAATTGTTTCTTTAAATAGTCAACTACGACACGAGCACTTTGTGCAGGTGCCCCATCCTGCATAAACCAAAGTGTATTTCTTGGAGCCAAAGGTAACATATAAAATTAATTTTCCAATTTCATATTTTAAATTCTAAATATCTTTCTGAATTTTAATTATGCCGAAATATGTAGGACCCTGTTATATTTCGGTTCAAAAATCCAGACCAAATATTTATTATTCGAGAATATAAATTTTTGTAGATAATTCTGAATGCTGGATTTTCTGTTAATCACAAACTACAGTTTTATGATAAAACTACACGGTTTGTAGTAAATATAGCTTTATCGGTAAACAGGATTTTCTTAGGAAATGTTCTATTAATTTCTATTACACTTTGTACTATGAAACAAAATATAGAACGATTGTCGTAATCATGTTCTTGCAAAATTTAAATATAACTTAGTTTAAATGCTTTTAACTTATATCCCAATTTTATTATTATTATTTCAGGATTTTCAACGCGGCTTTGTAAGATATCTAACGAATTATCCACATTTCTCACTGGTTTAGTACGTTCTTTTTAAAATGCAATTTAAATTTTGCGGTCCTTTTAAATGGCTTTAAAATTAATCACACTTGTAAATAACTGATTCTCTTTTCGGGGTGCCTGCCGTTAAAAATTTCAGCTGCTTCTCTGCAAATTTATAGTTATCGTCACATATTAGCACCAACTCTGATCTGTCTTGTAAAGTTAATTGCCCTGCCATAATTTATACAGATACGTCAAAACTAAGGATACTTGCAAAACCCTTAAAATTGTTCATTATCTTTCTAATATGGCGTTGAATGTCATTTGTTATGTCATTTTTGTATGTTTAAGATTAAGCAACAACTTTTATAAAAAATAAAATTTTCTGAGAAATTAATAATACAAAAGTTTCCCATTTGTTGTATACTTACGTGGACACGTTGTATATATGATTAAAATTTGTTTGCCTCGGAGGGGGACATCTAATGATACGAAACTCGACCCACTACCCTCAACCCCCTAGGGGGTAGGGAGTGAGAAATAGAGAAGTTAAATGGGAACCCACATTTTTTGTACGGATTTGAATAGTCCGGGAAAAAATAAGAAAGTTTTATCTCAAAATTTGTTTTGTATTCGTGAAAGAAGACGCAATAATCGATATAATTCAAAGTTGGCAAAAAAAGTTGAAAAATGTACACGAATGTGTGAGTCTTCATGCCTCTCACACATAATAGTTTTCTAATTAAAGCAAGTGTTTAAAAATTCGACCTTCAAGTTCAATACACGTATTGATCCTTCTTTTGATTGATTGTACACACGATAGAAGCATAGCCGCAGAAATTTGAGCACAAGCGTTTCTTATGTGTTCTATCAGATTTTCTCTGTCTCTTGGCACTTGTTGATAAACTTTATCTTTCAGATAACCCCATAGAAAAAAAATCGGTGATGTTAAATCAGGCGACCTAGCAGGCCAATTAATAGGACCACCTCTGCCGATCCACCGAGCATTATAATCACGTTCTAATACTTCCCGTGCAACAATTGAATAATGCTCTGGGCAAACGTCATGCTGATACCACATATTTTGGCGAACATCCAAAGCAATATCCTCTAGTAGTATTGGTAGTTCTTGTTCCAAAAAATGTCGATATTTAATTCCATTTAAAGTACTGTCAATAAAATATGAACCAATAAGTTTGTTCTTTATGATTCCATACCAAACATTTACGGACCAAGAACGTTGATGCTCAATTTGTCGTAACCAGTGGGGATTTTCTAAACTCCAGTAATTCATGTTTTACCGATTAATACTACAATGATTTGTGAATGTAGACTAATCTGAAAATAGTACATTGACGAAGAAATTTGGGTTAGTTTCTATTTGTTGAAGTACTCATTTCCAAAATACTACTCTATTAAGAAAATCATCTCCATGAAGTTCTTGCAATGAAATATGATATGACAACGGTGCAAACTGTTAACAATAGTACCTTGGGAAGTTCCGGAATCGCGTTGTAATTGTCGAGAACTTTTGTGGATTTTGCTGAACAGCTGCTAGCACAGCTATTTCATTGCAAACTCCTGTGACAGTGATTGTCCGTTTTCTTTATTTGGGTTGTACACTACCATCCGATAAAAATGTTCTAATAATATTGTAAAAAAAACATTATCCGAAAAACGCGCAGCGTATAAGACAACAACCTCGTCAACCTTGTACGCTTGCATGAGACATTATTTACTTGTAATTGTTTTCTAGAAATGAAATAAAGTGAATCTTTCTTTGTCAGACATGCGCATGTGAGTCGGCTCATTGTTGTTTTATAATGAGTTTCCCCATAAACTTCGATTAACTGACGATGAATGTCAATAAGTGAAATCCGTTTTGCACTTAAAAAACAGCGATAGGGAGCTCCATCTCCGAAGTCTGCTAGGCCGGCATTGAGCGATGTAGCGTGGCGGGAGAGGTGGGCATAGAGAGAGAGAGAGATTTGACAGTGTAAGACAGTGTTTTACATTTCTCCCGCACGTCACATTATTTCTCATCAGCATAGGGAACCTTATTTTAAGAATCCTCCCAGTATTTATTAGGAAATCCCTTCTACTTCTACTTCTATTACCTGTTGACTCTGAGCGGGCACTAATATTCGCTTAGTGACAGGCGGAGCAACAGGAATACTATAATTATTAACATTAAGATTATTATTACTAATTCTAATACTATTATTTTTATCATTATTTTCATTGGATATGCCTTGGTCATTCCGAAATTTAAATGGTATTTCTACGTTAGAGGTTACTACTGATTTCCTTTTAAAATCTAAGCAAATATTAATTTTTGTCATGTTATCTACGCCTAACAGGATATCAAGGGAAGAATGAAAATCGAATATATAGCATTTTACTTTTGCAGCAAAGTTACTTTTAAATAATTTTTGTAGGTTAATAATAACGCTGTGTGTTCCGCGGGACGTGCCATGAGCACTTATTACTTCGAAAGGATCGTCTTTAAATAAATTTTTGTTTAATTTTTTTGCTAGGCGAGAACTAATGAATGATCGCGTACTACCGGAATCTAATAAAATTTTTAATTTTGTTTCGGGGTCTATAATAATGAAAGGTAAATTACTAAAGTTATTATTAATGCTTAAAAATTCTATAGACGGTTTGCCAAGGCGACTTATACTAAAAAATTATCTTCATTTTTCCCGTTCTGGTCAATGACGCTGTTACTTCGTGTACTAATATTTTTAGAGCACGTTGGCTCATCTAAATTACGCAATTCTTGTTTATTTGTGTAAATCGTCAAAGTTGACATGGGTATAGGATTTGGTAAACGCGGGGGAATCTGTCCAGGCGGCTGATTATAGTTTGCATTAAATGGATTAAAGTTCCGATTAAAATTTTGACTGTAATTATTATAATTTTGTGGTCTGTTAAAATTGTGATTTGAGGGGTTTTGAGGTCTCCCAAACACTTGACTGTTAGTAAGGAACCGTGGTTGTTGTTGCTGCTTCGACGTGGAACTCGTTCGATGCCAATTTAACCGTAAAGACGGACGGTGCACTATTTTGATATTCCCTCAAAAGTTGTGCCCTTATGACATCCTACCGACTGCGCCAGTTAAATTTCGTGGTTCACAATTGTGTTTTTAAAAAAAAGTTTATTTCCGAAATTTACAATTAATTACATTACTTAAAACTTAATTATACGGAGAATAAATGATATGTGAAGCGTTACGGGAATAATATAATAATTAATGTGCCATGTCTAATGTCTACTATATAATGAATATAATTGCATGCGTCTAATCTATTTATACGAACTAAAACTACGAATTAAGCAAATTGGCATCTGGCGGATGATGTCATCCTGATTAAGCATTAATTAATAAAATACATTTTCAAACAATAAAATTAATTATTTTAAAACAAAGAAAAGTCTATTGTGGACGCCAGGTCACTTATATATATATATATATATATATATATATATATATATATATATAAATTATATTTTTCGGGTTGGTTTTGGTGTTTTTAAAAACTTTTACTTTTTCTTGACACGAATAATTTTGATTTATTTGAATATTACATAACTTATAACGACGAACAATATAATGAATATAATAATAATGATTACATCTTACTACTCTTAATATAATAATAATAATGAATGTGCGCTCGTGGCTTGCGGTCCTATTTATAATAATATGGAATGATAACTAAGCAAAATGACATCTGGTGTTATTGCGGATGAAAATGGAGTGTTAGCAAATACCTAGGAAATGATGCAATAATAATTAAATATATTTCTTAACAATTAAAACAATTAATAAATAACAAAAGATTGTCTTATTGTAGCCGCCAGGTTACTCCTACCCCCTTAGATTCGACACACTCCGGGTGGAGAATTTGGGGAATTGTCCATGGAGGCAACGTGCCGAAGTTTCTTCTTTAAAAATTTGATTCCTAAAATTAGGGCACAAATTAACACTAACACATATAACGAGAGTGTCCACGCACTGGGGCTTAAGGGTATAACTGTTTCTGTAATTTGGGGCATTGGAGATAACACGGGCATGTCTTCTAATTTCAGTCTTTTAAGACGAATGGTAAAATTGTTTATGTTGTAGTTTTCCAGTTTTTGTTTCGATGCACTAATAAACACGGGGCTTCCAGATATTGCTTCAATTTTGGGAATTTTAATGTCCTTGTAGAATATCTGGCACTCATCTGGCTCGATCAGGAAGACACCTTGAAGTTCTGTTGTTTCCTCATGTTTGGGACATGTGATTTTAAGGGTTTTCTTCTTAGGCAATACAGCAAGCAATTTATTTGTTTCGGGCAATTTTTCTAAACTAAACTAAACATCGAAAGGAATCGATGTTTAGTCGGGTATATTTACATGTTTTAATATTTCCATGAATTAATATATTTGTTTCACAATCTGCATCATAGTTTAAGAGATGTTCACTGCTGCATTGGTATTGCTTACTGCCATCAAAGCATATATCATTTAGAGGACAAATTTTAGAATTAAATTTTGATTTTAATAAGTATTTAATATTCGGTATTATTGTTACATATTCTGATTCGTACTTTGCAGGTATTGGATGTAAAGCGTAAAGGTCAAATGAATATTCGTAATTTATTGGAAGATGAAGAAAATAATGAATTTTTGTTTTGTCAATTTTGCAATTAACTGTCATTATAGATTCAAAGTCAAACATATTTTCTAATTTCATTTCGAAAGGTAGTTCCTCTTGGTAATGGATAGAGATTTTTTCTAATTCGTCAAATAAATCTTGAGGTCTTATTATATCTGGGTTTAAGACTCTTAATTTGCAGAACGTTATTGAGTTAATAATTTTGTGTAGTATGTTTCTAATTGTACCGAAAAGTAAAAGCATCTGATTATATAGGTCTTTCGCATACAGAATATGTTGGTGGTCAATCTCTTCTTTAAAAATTGCATGTAGTTGCATTATTCTAGATTGTAGAGTATTTTGATTATGTGCAATGTCCTGAAGAGTATTATTAAAATTCTTTATTATTTTTGAGTTTACACTATATCCAAATTTTATCTGATTTTGTAAATTATTTTGGTTACTTGCCAAATGTTCTAAAATTTTGTTTATTCTTTTCTCGTCACGGGCGTCCATATTACCGCTTATCGATTTAATGATACTGCCTAATCCATCTATCAAGCCTCTTTTAGTTCTTTTGGGTGAAACATTTAATTGAATAGTATTAATTTGATCAATAATATCATTTCTGGTGTAATTTACCAATTTATTATAGTTCTGAAATTCTAGTTTAAATTTGGAAATATTGCTCATGGTGCTTATCAAGAATTCATATTGATAATTTAGATTTTCAAATTCATTATATATGGGTTTAATATCATAATGATATACTATCATATGTTTGGTTTTTTCAAGCTTTGCTGTGCCCAAATTCACAGGAATTAATCCGATATTTTCGGTGATATTTTTAACTTCAAAACACATTACATGCGGAAGGAAGATCAATCTGAAATGAATTATTTTTGTTTACTAATTTTTGGAATGTTCAGATTTAGTATAGTTCTCAAAAAATGACTTTCTTTGCTGGACTAAACTAGGATTTGGAATTATCGAAGATGATGGCCCTTGTACTTCATCATCAATTTTTGGTGTACCCAAATAGATGTTTATTCGTAATTTAGAATTTTGGAAGATATAATTTATCATAGTTTTAACTAAATTATAGTCTAATTGATCTAGGCCACAACCTAATTTGGGAATTGCTAATTTTGTTATATTTTTGTCTAAACAGAATTGTTTTAAATTTATCAATGTATTAAACAAACATTTTAAAGTGGGTTTGTCGAAATAATTTTCTTTAGTGATCAAATAAATAATATATCTACCTTCTTCTTTAATATGACAGAGAGAATATAATTTTGCGTTTTGTTTTGATAAATCTCTAATTTTGCCAAATCTTAATTTAAATTCACGTGCTATTCCTGCACTCATTTTTAAATCTCTACTCACACAGTGAGCGAGTGAGTATTCTAGAGGGGCATTGAATAAGTCATCTGAAATTTCTCTTACATTTTCATTGTTTATTTCTTCATTATTATTTAACATCTCAATAAATGTTTCAAAATTTGGAATTTGTTTTAAATTATATCTTTTGACTCTGGGACGTTCAATATTTGACAAATGAATTTTACTAGATTGATTATGATGTCTGGTTTCTATTTCTGCTGTTTTACGATTAGGATCAATAGTTTGAATGTTTTCTTTTTGATATTTATTTTTAGTTTTTGACTGCTTTTGTTTATTTTTAACATATACGTTATCTGGAATTTGCGGAATGTTTTCTCGAGTTATATTTCTTTTTGCAATAGCTTGAGCCTTATTTTCGTTTATAGTTTCATTAATTTTCCTGTACAACAATTTTACCTTTTCTTTATGCGTCTGAACGTAATTATTAGTTAAAATGGTTTCTAAATCAATATCCAAAAGTGAGTTATTATCAATGTGACCGGAAGTGATTTCGAAAGGTTTTAATTTGGTTGTAGAATGTAGAGTATTATTATATGCTAAAATAGCGTAAAGGGCTTTAATTTCGACTGGTTCATTTTTGTACATGTCTTGATTGTTCAATAACCTTATATGTTCGACTATCGTCGAATGCACGCGTTCGATTATACCATTTGACTCAGGGTGTTGTGAACTTATGAAATGAATTTGGATTTTATGTAACTCTAGAAGTTCTCTGATTACAGTATTTTTAAATTCGAGGTGGTTGTCCGAAATTATTAAATTTGGGGTTCCGTGATGGCAAAAGAATTTAATAAGGTTAGTTGCTACCTCTATAGCTTGATAAGAATTTAATTTGTACATTTGCGCGTATTTGGAAAATGAGTCTATTATGGTGAGGAATTTTGTGTTTTCTAAAGCTATACAGTCTACGTGAATGATCTCGAAGGGTTTCATTGCTGTTGGTGTCTCATTAAATTTTAGTTTAAGGGGTTTTCGATCGTATTTAGAATATATATATAGTTCTCCTCATGTTTGGCCAATAATATACCTTTTTTAATTTTGCTTCTGTAGTCGACTACTTCTTGATTAAAATTAGATTTAGAGAATTGAATGTAAATACGCATTTTCTTTTGTTTGAATAAGTAACTAATTTTTGGTTTGGAAGAGGAGTGTTTGACCTCCGAAATTATTAATTGGTTATCGCCAAGATTTACTGGTTTGTCTGCAATGGGAATTCCTACTATAGGGTGCTCTAGGTTAGAATGAATGGTTGCTCCATCATTCGCTTCTTGGTTTACATGAATTGTTTCCGCGGGTTCTACGATTATAGAAGAGGGGTTATCATCGGTGCTTTCAAAATTTTTCAAATAGTCTTCTAAATTTTGGGCATATTCTTCGTTAACATTTAGTTCGATCTTAGATAGTGCGTCAGCATTTTTGTTTAAAGTACCCTTTTTATAAACAATTGTATAATCGTACTCCGAAAGTTTTAATCGCCATCTTACTAATTTAGAATTTGGTTCTTTTATGGACATCAACCATTGGAGAGGCCTGTGGTCAGTGACTATTTGGAAGGTGCGTCCGAATAAATAAGGGCGAAAGTATTTGACAGCCCAAACTATGGCAAGAAGCTCTTTTTCTATAGTGGAATATCGAGATTCGGAATCATTTAAAGTACGGCTGGCATATGCAATGGGTAAATCTGAACCGATTTTACCCTGTGACAAAACAGCGCCCAGAGCTTGATTACTGGCGACTGTAGTAAGTATAAATGGTTTTGTAAAGTCCGGATATTGTAATAAAGGTTGATTCATTAGAACATTTTTGCACAGATTAAAACAATTTATGTATTCGGAATTTTCAATGTCGATAACAGCATTTTTCTTTAAACATTTCGTCATGGGTTTCGTCAGGTCGGCAAAATTTTTAATGAATTTACGATAATAACCTAACAGTCCTAAAAATCCTTTTATCTGTTTTGTTGTTTTTGGGATTGGGTAATTTTGGATAGCTAATACTTTGTCAGGATTAGGTTTAACTCCTTCGGGTGTAACTATATGTCCTAAGTATGAAACTTCTTTACGTAAAAATTCTGATTTGTCAAGCTGAATTTTAAAATTTGATTCTTTTAGTCTTTCGAATACTTCTGTCAGTCTTTCAATATGTTCTTGTAAACTGGTTGAAAAAATAATAATATCGTCCATGTAAACTAAACAAGATTTGTTTTGAATACCGCGTAAAATTTCGTCCATGACACGTTGGAAAGTAGCGGGTGCGTTTTTAAGTCCGAATGGCATTCTAAGAAATTCGTAATGACCATGTTCAGTGTTAAATGCGGTTTTAGGAATGTCACGTTCATCTATCTCGATTTGGTGGAAACCTGACGCTAAATCTAAAGTAGTAAAATACTGAGCCTTGCCTAATTTATCTAAAAGGTCTGTTATATTGGGAAGAGGGTACCGATCACCCACAGTCTTATCATTTAGTTTCCGGTAGTCAAAGACAACACGCCATTTCCGCTGGCCTGATGCGTCTAATTTTTTTGGGACTATCCAGATAGGGGAAGACCATGGACTAAATGATGGTCTTATAATATTTTGCTGAAGCATTTCGTTAATTTGTTTACTCACTTCCGCTTTATGAATCTCCAGATACCTATATGTTTTTGTATAGACTGGTACTTCGTCAGTCGTAATAATCCGGTGTTTTATTTTATTTGTGAACGTTAAATTATTATTTTTGGAATGAAAAATTACAGTATATTTAGAAATTAAATTTTTTATAGCGACTTTCTCTTCATTATTCATGTGATCTAATCTTAATTGTGAAAAATCAAACTTTTTATCAGACGTATTAAACATATTACAATTATTATATTTACTTTTCTTATTATTTATCTTATTATTACCATTTATTTTTGGTGAATGAGGTACCACATCATATTCGCTGATGGGCGTCACTACAAATGGTTTCTTTTGAGTTACATCTCTATTAATATCTGTCTTATTAATTACAGTACAACAAGCTTTGCCATTTTTAACTGTTGTGATACATTCAGGTAAATAAATATTAACAAGGTCCATCTCAGGGACTACGGCTTCACCGTTTATCATATTACCTATTTCAAATTCAATTATTTGTTGGGTTTGTGCAGGCACCAATATGCTCTTGATGACTTGTGGTCCAACAGATTTAGAATTATCAATACGATTTGTATCACTTTGATTTTTCTCAATATTATTATTTTCTATATTATTAAGATTTACGTTAGATGTTGAATCAAAATTAAATGGAATTTTGCAGTAAGGAGTTACTACAGAATTTTTTGAAAAATCTACACTAGCTTTAAGTTTTATCATATTATCTACTCCAATTAAAATATCAAAATAAGAATGAAAATCAAACACGTAGCATTTTAATTTTTTAGCAGAATTATTTTTAAATAAACGTTCTAAAGAAATATCAACACTATATTTTCCTCGAGAAGTACCATGTGCGCTGGTAACTTCAAATGGATCACTTAATAAATTTTTATTTAATTTACACGCTAATTGTGGGCTAATAAAGGATCGGGTGCTCCCGGAATCCATTAAAATTTTAACATTTGTTTTAGGATCTATTATAAATGGTAAATTACTGCTATTATTTATTATTCCTAAATATTCAATTACATTTCCGAGGCTTTGTCGTCTAAAAAATTGGATTTGTTATTTCTATTATCGTCTCCCGGTTTATTAATAAAAGCATTATTGTCTTTCGTCTCGTCTAGATTAAATATCCTTGGCCTGTTATTCGTATATGTTGTGGAAGTCGACATTGGTGTCGGTCTAGGTAACTGAGGCGGCCTTTGTTGTGCATACTGATTAAGATTTTGCGGGTAATAGCCGCGATTATAATTATAATTATGATTCGTATGAAAATTATTTTCATTTCTTGGTCTCTTATTAGAAAAATTCTGATTGAAATTAAAAGGTCTTTTATTAATTTGATCGTTTGGCGGTCTACCAAATACTTGTCGATTAGTTGGAAGTGGACGCGCATTTTGGTGGCGAAAATTTAGTTGAACCGGTTGACTCGGGAATTGTCGAAATTGAGAATTAAAATTTTGTGAAGCGAAATTTTGTCTATTAATACTTTGATTAGGCGTTTGGAAATTATGCCTAATATTTAAATTTAAATTTGAAGAATTTTGTCCGTCTAATGTATTTTGAAAATTAATTTCTTCTATAACAAAATTAATAGCTTCTTCTAAACTAGCTGGATTTCTTAACCTAATAATACTCTGCATATTTCCGCGTAGACCTCGTAGGAACGTTTTTAATGCGAGCTCATCGTAGCTGGCTAAATGTACACGTTTTGCGGCATCGGTCATTTCTAAGACGGGTAAAGAATTTATCTTACTTGAAAGTTTACTCCTCAAAATTTGCAATCTCTCTCCAAAATCTAGATAGCTTTCGTTTTTTACAGGTTTTAGATTAATTAGTTGTTGTACAATGCAATCGTAATTTCTTAAGTCACCAAACCGTTGGCGAAGATGGTCCCTAATTTCGGGCCAAGTGTTTAATTCTGTACGCGATCCTATTGTAATCAAAGCCCTATCTCTTAATTTTCCTATTATGGCATTAATTAAATATGTGTTAATTTGTTCATTATTTAAGGGTCTAAACACAGCCAAAACGGCCTCACATCGAGTTATAAAAATTTCTGTTAAAGCACTGTCACCATTAAAAACAGGAATAGTTTTTTCATTTAACTTTAATAATTGATAATCAATATTTGCCATTGTTAAATTTATGTTATCTAATCTTTGAATCAATTCGTCAATAACAAAACCGACTGGTGAATGATAGTTAATAGGAGAATTTAAATTTAAAGGGGAAAATTCAGAATCAGAATTTGTACTATCGTCAGACATAAATTATTCGCGAACAAGATAAAAGTGAGCCTCTAAATAACACGCTTACCCAAATATTATCACACTGTCCATCTCCTTGGTATTCGTCCAGGGAATGATGTGAGCTGGTGATGCCTTCTCGTGCTGCTGCCCTTGGAGCTGGATCCTCGATGCTTGGAGGACTCTTCGGTGCGGAAGCGACGAAGAAGATTTCAGGTCTCTGATAAATTGTGGAAACAAACGAAGTCTTGATGTTCCCTCAGGACTTCTTCAGAGAATCCTACCGACTGCGCCAATTATATTTTTCGGGTTGGTTTTGGTGTTTTTAAAAACTTTTACTTTTTCTTGACACGAATAATTTTGATTTATTTGAGTATTACATAACTTATAACGACGAACAATATAATGAATATAATAATAATGATTACATCTTACTACTCTTAATATAATAATAATAATGAATGTGCGCTCGTGGCTTGCGGTCCTATTTATAATAATATGGAATGATAACTAAGCAAAATGACATCTGGTGTTATTGCGGATGAAAATGGAGTGTTAGCAAATACCTAGGAAATGATGCAATAATAATTAAATATATTTCTTAACAATTAAAACAATTAATAAATAACAAAAGATTGTCTTATTGTAGCCGCCAGGTTACTTATATATATATATATATATATATATATATATATATGTGTGTGTGTGTGTGTGAAGTGTGAAGTGAAGACATTCAAATATCTCGAAAACTACACATCGAATAAAAAAAAATATCAGACAAAGAAAACATAAAAAACGAATTAAACACTCTTCATACCGCACTCAAACAAAATAAGACTTCACTATAAAGAAAATAATCACCAAAACACAAAATAAAAACAACCATCAAACCGAAAACATAAGCAACCACCAAACAGAAGAAAAAGGGTACAAATCCTGCGCCACCTTACCCTACATAAAAGGAACGACAGACAGAATTGGAAATATTTTAAGAAAATTTGATATACGGACGGTATTCAAACCCGACACGACTATAAAAAATCTCCCTCAAACCCCTAAAGAATGCACCCCCTTAGAAAGTCAGGGAGTGTACAAAGTGCCGTGCGGATATTGCAGTAAAATTTATATTGGACAAACGAACCGAAAAATCAGTACCCGAAGGGATGAACACATGTTAGCCCTTAAATATCATGACAAAAATTCATCAATTTGTCAACACATGGCGGCCACGGATCACAGAATAGATTTTGACAACACCACAATAATCGCACCAATTAACAATTACAGCGAAAGGATTATCCGAGAAGCAATCGAAATAGAGAAAAATCCCCTTAACATGAACAAAGGAGACGACAGTACCCGATTGCCACCTACCTGGAAATTTACTTTGAAAATTAATCTACCCCAATCCCAAAATCCCCCAGCTAATGAGGGTAGGCTGGTTAATCACATTTCGGCGAACAGCCTCCAACCGCCGATTATGCAAATTCATGATGCCGACAGAAGCGGACCAAATACACGCAGCCGAGCAAGACAGCAAAATACATAAATAGAAAGTCCACCCAGCGTATTATCAGTTAAATTGAATATTTAAAGATATCAAAACACTCCTGAAGATGACGAATGTGAAATCGCCGAAACGTCGAGAAAACTCGAAAACTCCACGCTGGACAACACCCGAAAAAACACAAAACCATATATATATATTTATATATATATATATATCCCCTCCGAAGGGAACACATTTTAATTATATTTTATTATTCCATGTGTTGATATTTCAATGTCTTCACTTAAATTGAACACCCTATATATATATATATAGATATATATATATATATATATATATATATATATATATATATAT